>CM019155.1:27907681-27956798 GCA_009733165.1 Naja naja
AAACCAGACTGTTATAGAGGTGCAGATGACAGACTCAATAATTTCTCTGCAGAATTGAATCAGCAGCTCTTTGGACAATTTGAGCTTTCTGAGTTGGAGCAGAAGAACATTCTTTGTTGTGCTTTTTTGATGACCTTTTTGATATTAGATGTCCATTTTAAGTCTTGAGATATATAGAACCTAGAAACTTGAAGGTCTCTACTGTTGATACTGTGTCGGTCTAGTATTGTAGAAGTGGTTGTATAGGAGGTTTCTCCTAAAATCTACCACCATTTCTACAGTTTTGAGTGTATTTAGTTCAAGATTGTTCTAGTTGCACCACAAGGCTAGTTGTTCAACCTCCCACCTGTGTATGTAGATTCATACGTTGCCTCGAATCACTGTTGTATCATCTGCAAACTTCAGTAGTTTAACAGGGATCTTTTTGAGATGCAGTCATTGGTATATAGAGAGAAGTGGAAGAGAGAGCCGCAGCCCTGGGGCACTTCTGTGCTAATTGTACTGTTATCTGATGTGATTTTGCCTAGCTTCACCAGCTGCTTCCGTCTGTTAGGAAGCTTATGACCATTACAAGTGTGGCAAAGTACAGCTAGCTGATTTAGTTTAGTTAGAAGAATATCTAGAATGATGGTATTGAATGCTCAGCTGAAGTCTACAAAGGACCCTTGCATAGGTCTTTGGAGATTCAAGATATTGTGGGATATAGTGCAGAGTCATATTAACAGCACCATCTATTGATCTATTTGCTCTGTAGGCATTGCCCTCCTCCCTTACATCAAAGGCACCACAGATAAAATCAGCAAAATTCTCCACAAACACAATATCAGGACAGCCTTTGGCACTGATCAAAAATAGCCAACATCTTAAGAAACCCAAAGATAAGATCCAGCTAGAAAACCAAGGAGTTTATAAAATACCATGCAAAATTTGCCCAGCCACATACATTGGACAAACCAACAGGAGAATAAATGCACGCATCGCAGAACACAAGAACGCAGTCAGAAAAGAAGAAAAACTTCCTCCAGCACCTTAAAGCCACAGGACATGAAATTGATTTTGAGGGATCCAAACTTATCTCCAATACTGAACACTTCAACAAGAGAATAATTAGGGAAGCCATCGAAATAGAGAAACACCCCATAACATGAATAAACGGGATGATACTTCCCACCTACCAGACATCTGGAAACTAGCCCTAATCAACAAACGAGTCCCAGCCACAAAACCAACACCGACCCAAAATAACACATGATGCCACCACCAATCTCCTTCACCAGACTCAAACCCAAGCCCACGCCACAGATGAAAGGCAACCACCATCCAGAAACCAGACCATGGCTGCAACACCAGCTGCTACACCCCCCTCCAACCCCAAACTAAGCAAACTGACACACGCTATAAACACATAGCCAGACCTCAAACTCGAGCCAAACCAAGGCCCAGAATGCCACATCACAGCCTTCCACCCAGGATACTACATCACAGAACTCAGGAGATCACAACACAAAACATCAGGAGGTTGCAGCACAGACAACGACCCAGGAGATTACAGCACCACACCCAGGACATCACAACAATAGAACTCAGAAGGTCATCACACAGCCCATTACCCAGGTCGTTACAACACAAAAGGCTGAGAGACACACCTCCAGCACCTCAGCCACACAGGGTCTCAGGAAAAAGCCATCCAATCTGCATACATCAACTCCACAAACCAATCAAAAGTAACAACACATCCAACTCTAGAGTTTAAAGGGAAAAACAGCCACGATCACACACTTCTCCCAGGAGAGCGAAGCTGAAGACACCAGCCTGAAGATGACGGATGAGATTTCGTCGAAACGTTGCCAAGGTATTCTCAACCTTACACGGGACAAGACCCGAATACACCAAGACCTACATACCTTTACCCGTGAAAATCTACGAAAACAAATATATATATATATATATATATATATATATATATATATATATAGCATAATATGAGATTTCATAGATTTTCAGCTGGCAGAATAGTTTACATGAATAGCCTGCAGATAGAATTCAGGGGTTATTTATTACTGTAGATTAAAATAGATGAGAAGCCTATACCATTTCCAGCAGTAAATATGGTGGACGGTATACATTCACCAGATTTGTGTCAGGCCTTGGTTGTTATTGTATCTAGAATTATGATTAGAAAAGAAAATGCCTTAAACCTTTTCATGTTAAAATTAGTCTTCAGGCCTGCTTTGGGAACTATACTGCATTAAGAAAGTTTAGAAAGTTCTGTGACCAAGTTTGAAAATCAGTTTAAAGTCTGAGAGTGTGATTGGTGATGATTGTAAGGTGACTATTATAAATAGTCCTATCTTAAAACATGCATACCTACACCTGAAAATCAATGCAAAGTGGAGTTGATATCTGTGGTGCTGAAAAGCTGTTCTGAATGCATTAGATGAAGCTATATTATTTGGTTGTATATGGCAGCTTGTTGACCATACTGTGTTAGTTAAATAGGAAAGGCAATGAGATCTAATGTTATAGATATATGCAGGCCACAGAGCAAACAGTTGGCACAGAACAAGTGGCAGTTATAACCTTAGTCCTTCCCCACCAATGTTTAAAAGTAGCCTGTTACATTGATAGACTGTTGAGAAAATTGGCAACTGGAGGACCAATGTACCTTGAAGAAGAAAATAACATAGGTTGGCTAATCTGGCATCCTAAGTTTGAGATTACAATAAGATAATTAGAGATTTTGTTTACTCTCTGATTTATAATAGCTGATATCATGCCTATAAAATAGCTGATTTCATTTAATTGGAATGTGCTTGCTTCAGGTACCTTCTATAATTCTTTTCCCTGAATGCTTTTCAGATTTTAATGAGGTTTTATCTAGAAGCTTTTTGGTAAAGTTTTTCTTAAACTGTACATGTAAAGATCAGTCCTGCAGATACAGATACAATAAAATTATAATAATTTTAAAATTATATTTATCATGGGGAGATAGAGAGGACAGAACAGAACAGAACAGAATAGAATAGAATTATTTATTGGCCAAGTGTGATTGGACACACAAGTAATTTGGTGCATATGTGCTCATTGTACATAAAGGGAAAAATTACACTCATCAAGAATCATAAGGTACAACACTTAGTGATAGTCTTAGATTACTAATAAGCAATCAAATCATACTAGAAAACAAATAAAACAATATAAATTGTAAAGATACAAGCAACATAGTTATAGTCATAAGTGGGAAGAGATAAGTACTAGGAAGTGTTATTATAATCTAGTAGTAGAAGAATAATAGTAATACAGTCTTAGTAAATAAGTTGACAGTGTTGTGGGAATTAGTTGTTTAGCAGAGTGATGGCATTTGGGAAAAAACTGTCCTTGTGTCTTGTTGTTCTGGTGTGCAGTGCCCTATAGCAGTGGTTCTTAACCTTTTTGAAAGAATCGCCCCCTTGAGCCATTGAGGAAGTTGTCATCGCCCCCCTCCACCAACATAACCGCCTCCCTGCCACCTCTTAGCATCCCCAAGGGGGCCAGCAGAGGGGCTAAGAGGTGGCAGGGGGGTGTTCGAGGCGCCAGCCCTGCAGGCTCACCCCATTGACTGTTGTACCGCACCTGAACCGGCACCTCGAATGCGGTAGCATGTTGGGAAAAGCCGCTACCACTGCTTTCCCAAAGTGCTGCTGCATGCATTCTTTCTGTCTGTCCATCCGTCCGTCCATCCATCCATCCATCCATCCATCCATCCATCCATCCAAAAGGTCTGTCTGTTTGCCTGCCTGCCTTCCTGCCTATCTATCTACCTACCTGTCTGTCTTTTTGTCTACATACCTACCTATCTATCTACCAATATAGATATCTCTCTCTCTCTCAATATATCTCACTCCATCACCCCCATATCACCCCCCTTCTGTTCCTTCATCCCCACATCGCCCCTTTTCATTCCATCGCCCCCCTGAAAAACAAAATCGCCCTTTGGGGGGCAATATCACCCAGGTTAAGAACCACTGCCCTATAGCATCGTTTTGAGGGTAGAAGTTGAAACAAGTTATGTCCCGGATGTGAGAAGTCTGTAAATATTTTCACAGGATGTGAGGGGTCTGTAAATATTTTCACAGCCCTCTTTTTTGACTCGTGCAGTATGCAGGTCCTCTGTGGAAGGCAGGTTGGTAACAATTGTTTTTTCTGCAATTCTAAATATCCATTGAAATCTGTGTCTGTCTTGTTTGATTGCAGAGCCAAACCAGACTGTTATAGAGGTGCAGATGACAGACTCAATAATTTCTCTGCAGAATTGAATCAGCAGCTCTTTGGACAATTTGAGCTTTCTGAGTTGGAGCAGAAAGAACATTCTTTGTTGTGCTTTTTTTGATGACCTTTTTGATATTAGATGTCCATTTTAAGTCTTGAGATATATAGAACCTAGAAACTTGAAGGTCTCTACTGTTGATACTGTGTCGTCTAGTATTGTAAGAGGTGGTTGTATAGGAGGGTTTCTCCTAAAATCTACCACCATTTCTACGGTTTTGAGTGTATTTAGTTCAAGATTGTTCTAGTTGCACCACAAGGCTAGTTGTTCAACCTCCCACCTGTATGTAGATTCATCGTTGCCTCGAATCACTGTTGTATCATCTGCAAACTTCAGTAGTTTAACAGGGATCTTTTGAGATGCAGTCATTGGTATATAGAGAGAAGAGAAGTGGAGAGAGCACGCAGCCCTGGGGCACTTCTGTGCTAATTGTACTGTTATCTGATGTGATTTTGCCTAGCTTCACCAGCTGCTTCCCGTCTGTTAGGAAGCTTATGACCATTTACAAGTGTGGCAAAGTACAGCTAGCTGATTTAGTTTAGTTAGAAGAATATCTAGAATGATGGTATTGAATGCTCAGCTGAAGTCTACAAAGAGGACCCTTGCATAGGTCTTTGGAGATTCAAGATATTGTAGGATATAGTGCAGAGTCATATTAACAGCACCATCTATTGATCTATTTGCTCTGTAGGCATTGCCCTCCTCCCTTACATCAAAGGCACCACAGATAAAATCAGCAAAATTCTCCACAAACACAATATCAGGACAGCCTTTGGCACTGATCAAAAAATAGCCAACATCTTAAGAAACCCCAAAGATAAGATCCAGCTAGAAAACCAAGGAGTTTATAAAATACCATGCAAAATTTGCCCAGCCACATACATTGGACAAACCAACAGGAGAATAAATGCACGATCGCAGAACACAAGAACGCAGTCAGAAAAGAAGAAAAACTTCCTCCCTTTTCCAGCACCTTAAAGCCACAGGACATGAAATTGATTTTGAGGGATCCAAACTTATCTCCAATACTGAACACTTCAACAAGAGAATAATTAGGGAAGCCATCGAAATAGAGAAACACCCCATAACATGAATAAACGGGATGATACTTCCCACCTACCAGACATCTGGAAACTAGCCCTAATCAACAAACGAGTCCCAGCCACAAAACCAACACCGGACCCAAAATAACACATGATGCCACCACCAATCTCCTTCACCAGACTCAAACCCAAGCCCACGCCACAGATGAAAGGCAACCACCATCCAGAAACCAGACCATGGCTGCAACACCAGCTGCTACACCCCCTCCAACCCCCAAACTAAGCAAACTGACACACGCTATAAACACATAGCCAGACCTCAAACTCGAGCCAAACCAAGGCCCAGAATGCCACATCACAGCCTTCCACCCAGGATACTACATCACAGAACTCAGGAGATCACAACACAAAACATCAGGAGGTTGCAGCACAGACAACGACCCAGGAGATTACAGCACCACACCCAGGACATCACAACAATAGAACTCAGAAGGTCATCACACAGCCCATTACCCAGGTCGTTACAACACAAAAGGCTGAGAGACACACCTCCAGCACCTCAGCCACACAGGGTCTCAGGAAAAAGCCATCCAATCTGCATACATCAACTCCACAAACCAATCAAAAGTAACAACACATCCAACTCTAGAGTTTAAAAGGGAAAAACAGCCACGATCACACACTTCTCCCAGGAGAACGAAGCTGAAGACACCAGCCTGAAGATGACGGATGAGATTTAAACGTTGCCAAGGTATTCTCAACCTTACACGGGACAAGACCGAATACACCAAGACCTACATACCTTTACCCGTGAAAATCTACGAAAACAAATATATATATATATATATATATATATATATATATATATATATATAATATGAGATTTCATAGATTTTCAGCTGGCAGAATAGTTTACATGAATAGCCTGCAGATAGAATTCAGGGGTTATTTATTACTGTAGATTAAAATAGATGAGAAGCCTATACCATTTCCAGCAGTAAATATGGTGGACGGTATACATTCACTAGATTTGTGTCAGGCCTTGGTTGTTATTGTATCTAGAATTATGATTAGAAAAGAAAATGCCTTAAACCTTTTCATGTTAAAATTAGTCTTCAGGCCTGCTTTGGGAACTATACTGCATTAAGAAAGTTTAGAAAGTTCTGTGACCAAGTTTGAAAATCAGTTTAAAGTCTGAGAGTGTGATTGGTGATGATTGTAAGGTGACTATTATAAATAGTCCTATCTTAAAACATGCATACCTACACCTGAAAATCAATGCAAAGTGGAGTTGATATCTGTGGTGCTGAAAAGCTGTTCTGAATGCATTAGATGAAGCTATATTATTTGGTTGTATATGGCAGCTTGTTGACCATACTGTGTTAGTTAAATAGGAAAGGCAATGAGATCTAATGTTATAGATATATGCAGGCCACAGAGCAAACAGTTGGCACAGAACAAGTGGCAGTTATAACCTTAGTCCTCCCCACCAATGTTTAAAAGTAGCCTGTTACATTGATAGACTGTTGAGAAAATTGGCAACTGGAGGACCAATGTACCTTGAAGAAGAAAATAACATAGGTTGGCTAATCTGGCATCCTAAGTTTGAGATTACAATAAGATAATTAGAGATTTTGTTTACTCTCTGATTTATAATAGCTGATATCATGCCTATAAAATAGCTGATTTCATTTAATTGGAATGTGCTTGCTTCAGGTACCTTCTATAATTCTTTTCCCTGAATGCTTTTCAGATTTTAATGAGGTTTTATCTAGAAGCTTTTTGGTAAAGTTTTTCTTAAACTGTACATGTAAAGATCAGTCCTGCAGATACAGATACAATAAAATTATAATAATTTTAAAATTATATTTATCATGGGGAGATAGAGAGGACAGAACAGAACAGAACAGAATAGAATAGAATTATTTATTGGCCAAGTGTGATTGGACACACAAGTAATTTGGTGCATATGTGCTCATTGTACATAAAGGGAAAAAATTACACTCATCAAGAATCATAAGGTACAACACTTAGTGATAGTCTTAGATTACTAATAAGCAATCAAATCATACTAGAAAACAAATAAAACAATATAAATTGTAAAGATACAAGCAACATAGTTATAGTCATAAGTGGGAAGAGATAAGTACTAGGAAGTGTTATTATAATCTAGTAGTAGAAGAATAATAGTAATACAGTCTTAGTAAATAAGTTGACAGTGTTGTGGGAATTAGTTGTTTAGCAGAGTGATGGCATTTGGGAAAAAACTGTCCTTGTGTCTTGTTGTTCTGGTGTGCAGTGCCCTATAGCAGTGGTTCTTAACCTTTTTGAAAGAATCGCCCCCTTGAGCCATTGAGGAAGTTGTCATCGCCCCTCCACCAACATAACCGCCTCCCTGCCACCTCTTAGCATCCCCAAGGGGGCCAGCAGAGGGGCGCTAAGAGGTGGCAGGGGGGTGTTCGAGGCGCCAGCCCTGCAGGCTCACCCCATTGACTGTTGTACCGCACCTGAACCGGCACCTCGAATGCGGTAGCATGTTGGGAAAAGCCGCTACCACTGCTTTCCCAAAGTGCTGCTGCATGCATTCTTTCTGTCTGTCCATCCGTCCGTCCATCCATCCATCCATCCATCCATCCATCCAAAAGGTCTGTCTGTTTGCCTGCCTGCCTTCCTGCCTATCTATCTACCTACCTGTCTGTCTTTTTGTCTACATACCTACCTATCTATCTACCAATATAGATATCTCTCTCTCTCTCTCAATATATCTCACTCCATCACCCCCATATCACCCCCTTCTGTTCCTTCATCCCCACATCGCCCTTTTCATTCCATCGCCCCCTGAAAAACAAAATCGCCCTTTGGGGGGCAATATCACCCAGGTTAAGAACCACTGCCCTATAGCATCGTTTTGAGGGTAGAAGTTGAAACAAGTTATGTCCCGGATGTGAGAAGTCTGTAAATATTTTCACAGGATGTGAGGGGTCTGTAAATATTTTCACAGCCCTCTTTTTTGACTCGTGCAGTATGCAGGTCCTCTGTGGAAGGCAGGTTGGTAACAATTGTTTTTTCTGCAATTCTAAATATCCATTGAAATCTGTGTCTGTCTTGTTTGATTGCAGAGCCAAACCAGACTGTTATAGAGGTGCAGATGACAGACTCAATAATTTCTCTGCAGAATTGAATCAGCAGCTCTTTGGACAATTTGAGCTTTCTGAGTTGGAGCAGAAAGAACATTCTTTGTTGTGCTTTTTTGATGACCTTTTTGATATTAGATGTCCATTTTAAGTCTTGAGATATATAGAACCTAGAAACTTGAAGGTCTCTACTGTTGATACTGTGTCGTCTAGTATTGTAAGAGGTGGTTGTATAGGAGGGTTTCTCCTAAAATCTACCACCATTTCTACGGTTTTGAGTGTATTTAGTTCAAGATTGTTCTAGTTGCACCACAAGGCTAGTTGTTCAACCTCCCACCTGTATGTAGATTCATCGTTGCCTCGAATCACTGTTGTATCATCTGCAAACTTCAGTAGTTTAACAGGGATCTTTTGAGATGCAGTCATTGGTATATAGAGAGAAGAGAAGTGGAGAGAGCACGCAGCCCTGGGGCACTTCTGTGCTAATTGTACTGTTATCTGATGTGATTTTGCCTAGCTTCACCAGCTGCTTCCCGTCTGTTAGGAAGCTTATGACCATTTACAAGTGTGGCAAAGTACAGCTAGCTGATTTAGTTTAGTTAGAAGAATATCTAGAATGATGGTATTGAATGCTCAGCTGAAGTCTACAAAGAGGACCCTTGCATAGGTCTTTGGAGATTCAAGATATTGTAGGATATAGTGCAGAGTCATATTAACAGCACCATCTATTGATCTATTTGCTCTGTAGGCAAATTGCAAGGAGTCTAACAGTGGATCTGTGATGGTTTTCAGATGAGCCAACACTAGCCTTTCAAGGTCTCCATAACTACAGATGTTAGAGCAACTGGTCTGAAATCATTCAGTTCCTTGATGGTTTCTTCAGCACTGGGATGATAGTAGAGGATTTGAAGCAAGAAGGAACATAGCACATCTATAGTGATTTATTAAAGATTTGGGTGAAGATGGGGGCCAGTTGATCAGCACAAGCTTTTAATCAAGAAGGAGTTATCTTGTTTGGACCTGGTGCTTTTCCTGGCTTTTGTCTGTGAAATAGACTTTGTACCGCATTTTTTATAATCACCAGGGGTGGTGGGCCCAATGGGAGGGGATAGGTTGTAGGCTTGGCTGTTGTTGGTGTGTCTGAGATGGGGATTGTGGAGCTCTCAAACCTACGGTAAAACACATTCAGGTCATCTGCCAGTTGTTGATTTCCTTCAGCATGGGAAGGAGGTTGCTGTAACCGGTGATATTTTTAAGAGTTTTCTACATGTTTGCTGGTTCATTTGTTGAGAAATGATTCCTTAGCTTTTCAGATATAGATGTGTGTGTGGGGGGGTGTATGTAGTCCTCAACTTAGGACAGTTCATTTAGTGATCATTCAAAGTAACAATGGCACTGAAAAAAGATACTTATGATCTTTTTCAGTTATGACTGTTGAGCATCCCCATGATCATGTGATCAAAATTCAGATGCTTGGCAACCGATTCATATTAATGGTGGTTGCAGTGTCCCAGGATCAAGTGAAGACAACCTTTTGCAACCTTCTGACAAGCAAAGTCAATGTGAAACCAGATTTACTTAAAAAAACCATGTTACTAACTTAACAAGTGCAATGATTCACTTAACAATTGTGGCAAGAAAGGTCATAAAATGAGGCAAAATTCACTAATCAACAGTCTCACTTAACAACAATTGGACTCAATTGTAGTTGTAAGCTGAGGACTACCTGTATAGACAAACATTGACTCATTGGGTTCACATTTCAGAGATATTTCCTTACCTAAATAGAGAGACAGAATGACCACAGGCAAAGTAACAGTGAGAGCAACTTCAGAGTTCCCCTCAGTTGCCTCATTGACTTTCCCTGTGAGAAGCTGACAGCAATGGTTGGAAATATTAATTATGTGGCCACCACTGGCCATGGCAGCCGTGAAGAAACGTTAACTTTACAAAATTTCAATCCCATGGATCCTAGATTTCGGGTCTTTCCACAAGTTCACCCATCTGAGATATTTTGGTTCAAAAATGCTTGCCCTATTATGCACTCATTCACCCAATTAAAGGTTACAAATAGAAAAGGAGAGAGATTTAGTACTCTTTGTGCGTGTTCTGACCCAGCCTTTGCAAGCAAAAAGAAAACACTTACGTGTAAAACAAACTGCTTTTTTCCCCCTTAAAACAGGGCACTAACAGTCTTTATTCACAGTGGATAGACAAAACCAAAAATAATTAGTCACAAATAAAAGTCTTTTGCCCTTCTAAAACAGGGCATAAACATTCTCTGTTCACATGAGAACTCAAGATAAAAAGTCCTTCAATGATTAAGCCAAGCAGTCCTGTTCACACCAACTGAGGCAAATGCACTACCAGCAGGGAGTCTTAGTTGGCACCTCAAATATAGAGCAATTAGTCCTGACAAACCTTGTTCTGGTAAAGGAATCTGACTTGATTGATGTACACTGGAAAACAAATGGTTGTCTGTGACAACAAGCCGCTCCCAAACCCCTACTATTTATTTCCCAGTCAGGGAGGGACCAACTAGCATCTATAACTTCTTTTTCCTGAGAGCCAGCTTATTGCCTTCCATTGCTCTCCTCTCTTCTCTATGCATATGTGAATCTGGGATGGGCCCTATCTGTTCCTCCCCCTCACTCAGCTCAGGCCTTAAGACAGCTGCCTTTCCACCTGGGGGCAGACAGAAGGCTCCGCTCTGCATCTGCCTCTGCTTCAGAAAGGCTCCAAAGCTGGCCCAGGTTCCCCCTCCCCCTCCTCCTCACCTGACTCTGCTGCTAGCTCTGCTGGCAGCCAACAGGCCACCAGTGTGTTTGTATATGGGTATATATGTGTATGTGTGTATGTGTGTTTGTGTGTTAAGGAATTGTGCAGCAGCTGTCCAGATGAAATTGGAGATATTAGTGCAAACTTGTATCTATGTGTGTATGTGTGTGTGTGTGTATACTTACTTATACACTTATACACTTAATACACACACACACATATACTATTCACACTTACTATATATATATATATATATATATATATTTGTTTTCGAGATTTTCACGGTAAAAGGTATGTAGGTCTTGGTGTATTCGGGTCTTGTCCCGTGTAAGATTGAGAATACCTTTCTCTTGTTCAACAAGAGAATAATTAGGGAAGCCATCGAAATAGAGAAACACCCCCATAACATGAATAAACGGGATGATACTTCCCGCTACCAGACATCTGGAAACTAGCCCTAATCAACAAACGAGTCCCAGCCACGAAAACCAACACCGGACCCAAAATAACACATGATGCCACCACCAATCTCCTTCACCAGACCCAAACCCAAGCCCACGCCACAGATGAAAGGCAACCACCATCCAGAAACCAGACCATGGCTGCAACACCAGCTGCTACACCCCCTCCAACCCCCAAACTAAGCAAACTGACACGCTATAAACACATAGCCAGACCTCAAACTCGAGCCAAACCAAGGCCCAGAATGCCACATCACAGCCTTCCACCCAGGATACTACATCACAGAACTCAGGAGATCACAACACAAAACATCAGGAGGTTGCAGCACAGACAACGACCCAGGAGATTACAGCACCACACCCAGGACGTCACAACAATAGAACTCAGAAGGTCATCACACAGCCCATTACCCAGGTCGTTACAACACAAAAGGCTGAGAGACACACAGCCAGCACCTCAGCCACACAGGGTCTCAGGAAAAAGCCATCCAATCTGCATACATCAACTCCACAAACCAATCAAGAAGTAACAACACAGCCAACTCTAGAGTTTAAAAGGGGAAAACAGCCACGATCACACACTTCTCCCAGGAGAACGAAGCTGAAGACACCAGCCTGAAGATGACGGATGAGATTTCATCAAACGCTTGCCAAGGTATTCTCAATCTTACACGGACAAGACCCGAATACACCAAGACCTACATACCTTTACCCGTGAAAATCTACGAAAATATATATATATATATATATATATATATATATATATATATATTCACACTTACAATAGTCTTTGTCATTATAGAGAAAGAAAGATAGTCAGAAACAAAGGAATATAATGAAGTAAATTAAACAGTATACATAACACAGAAGAAAAAGATGGGGTACAAGGTATCTCCCTTCCCCTATACTTGTGGAAACCAATCATAGCGTAAATTACTTAATGCATAAATCTTGGCAAACATTGACTTGTTTAATAAATGGACATTGCAACCTAGTCTCATCATTTAGAAGGCAAAATACAGGACACAAGGTATTCAATTCATGGATTGCTCAGTGTTGAGCCCATCTTTAGTTTTCACACTTGGGTTGAACTCCTGGTTGTGATGGCAGGAGCTGCATCAGAGTACCACATTCCACCCAAACAAAAGTGATCTAAGTGCGGATGTTGGCTATTGACAAGAAATAAATTGAGAGCTAAAACAAATGAAAGCTAAAGCAGTGCAATAATAGTCTTACTGTCTGTCCCAAAAGAGTTCTAACAAGCAGATAGTTTAAGAAAGTGCCTCATCTTTTTTTTTTTAGAATAGAGTAGAATTCTATCCTGTTCTATTCTATTCTTATTAAACTGCTTTTATTGTCAAGGTCAGTGACCCCAGTTTGTTGTATTGGTTAGGTCAGAACTAGAAACCAGGAGATTGTGAATTCTATCCGTTCCGTATACATTAAAAGCTTGTTGGTGACTTGTAGTCAATTTCAATTCAATTTGTTTCCACCCAAGCCATCTCACATTATGGAGGAGGAGCAAGATGGAAATATTAAGTATAAAATTGTATTTGATCTGCATTTCGATGGTTTTTGAAGCAAATGAGTGTTCCATTTCAAAGAGCCAAAGCAACCAAAGTATTATTCTTCTACTGCTCTCTAACCTAATATTTATTCCTTTGTATTTCACAGATATATTTTTGACAAAATTTCCTCTTCTGAAGTGTAGTATTTTCTTTCCCACAGCAGAAACAGATGCTGTGAATGCAATATTTTCTTATATGTGTAGTAATGTAGTCTACTTTATTACTATTAGTCTTTAAAATAATGAAGATAACTCTCACATACAAATCTTCTAAGTAATTAAGGAATATAATGAGCCATGCAGATAAGTGAATTTCTTTAAGCTTTAATCTATTTCTAATTTAAAATAGGAAAATATATAATTATAGATTTACTTTAATGCCCTCTTGGCAGTCTTTTTCCTTCATAGTCTATTTGGCTCATTCAATCTTTATGATACTTCCACTGACAAATTAACTTATCTAGACAAAACTATAATTGGATCTTTGAATGTCAGGAAAACTTTTGGTATATAAATATAGGCAACCACTTTTTCTCTGCTATGTGCAGAAATCTGCCCAGAGTTGCTAAAAGAAAATAAAGATTAGTGGTCCTAGGGTTGGCTGCTCTTTTTACTAACATTCATAGCACAGCAGATTTTCTATCTAAGCAGAATGAACCATAGTTATCCCTTTTTTATAAGAGTACAAGAAAGATGCATCTGTGGCAACTATAGACCAATTAGTTTGCTTAATACAAGAAGCCAATGCAAAGTAACTTTATTTAAAACTGTTGGATTGGATCCAAAGTGAAAGTATTCCTGTTGAGGAAGAGGCAGGATTTTGATGGGACTGTTCATTTTTAGATCACTGTCTTATATTGCATCATTTAGCTTAAAAATAAATTTTACTGCATACTTCATAAGTATTTTTATTTTTGGTATTGTGGTGGACAGAATTGGACACAGTATTCCAAGTATGGTCTCATTAATGCTATATAGAATGGTACATCACTTCTATCACTATTGCTATCTATAATTATTATTATAAGAAAGATTGCTCCTTCCTGTTCTAACATTTCATTGAGAGTCAGATTTTTCCCTTAGAAACATCTTTCTGGAACTGTTTCCACCAAAAGAAGGGTAAGGCAAGGGCATATTCTAGCCCCCCTAGATTTAATTTGTCCATCTGTTCAATAATTCAGTCTTGCTCATCTTCTAATCATCACTATCTGATGTTAGCAGATTGTGCAATTCCACCTTGTTGTTTGCTGATGTAGTAATTTTGTCTGTCACCCAGGTAGGAATGAGAAGTTCATTGAGGGTACTGACTTCCTTTTGCCTAAAAGAGCACTTATAGTAAAGTATAAAAAGTATTGAAAAATGAAAGTGCTACTGTTTGCAGAACAACAGCAGCAACAGGAGCAGCAGCAGATTATGTAAATGGAAAATTAATGGAACCCCAATAGAGCAGATATTTATATGTTGAAATGCAGTTCTAAGGTTTCTTATCTTGGGGCACACATTTCCCTTATTGGACAAGTGTGGCCCAATGCAGCTTCACAGCTGTCCTAAAATTATTTTATTCAAAAGAAGCACATTTTAGTTTTGCTGCTTGTATGGTTTTTCTTGCTAAGATCATCTCTCAACTTCTTTATGGTCTTCCAATTTTCAATTTTACAACGTTTAATAACCTGGAAACTGTCCAGTCCAAATTTATATGAGCAATGCTCACAATTACAAGATGCATCAAGAATAGTGTTTTACAGTTAGAGACAGGTTGGTTTCTGTGAGTGCCAAAGTCTGATTCTATCTCCTTAATGTCTGGTTAAAAATCCTGTGGATTTGGTTTCATTGCTTCTCAGAGACCATTTTAAATCATCCTGGCTAACAAAAACTAATAGCAAATTCTAATTCCTAGAACTTTCTCTGTAAATTAGCTATCATTTGGGTTTGAAAATTCCAAGAGTCATGTTAAACAATATAACTGGGATATTGATTTTCAAATCAGTTTAAATTTAGTATCCAGCCTTACAGTTTATGATTTTTTCTTACATGGCTATGTGGATTTTTTTCACATCATCTTAATGTCTCTTAATTCTAATACTGAAATTTTGTCAGGCTTTCACCTATTTTTTTAATTAAAATTTTTTTATTTTTTTATTTTTACACATCTCTTCACGTGAGCAACATGATTCCAGATTATAACACTTGTACATAGTCATACATTCATTTCCATTAATCTTATATAATATCATCTTATATCATTATCCATTTCACTCATTTTTAAATAAATTTGCATTTCATATTTCAATTCATTCGTTCAATATCAATATCATTTCATCCACACATAGGTTTTCAATTCTTTTTTTTTCTTTTTCAAATTTTAAAAAACTTTATTTACAAATGTTAAAAACACACGAACATACAAATACACATAACATAAATACAAAACAATGCGCAAGGCGCTTTCATCATTTTCAATTCTTTATCCCCTATTATTTCCATTTTCAGCCTATCACCTATTTTATTTTACATTACACATCATTATTATCCTTAACTTTCTCTAAGCCGTTATATAATAAACAATCTATAAAAAGTAAAATAAAGCCAATGTAATTAGGATCCACATGATGTTTTCCATTCCCCTACTTTAATCATAATAAAATACTCTCATTATATACTTCTAATATCCATTAAATAATCAACTGTATATTTTAAAATGTATATATTTTAAGATATCCCCCCGAAAATCGCTAAACTTCTTAATATGTCTCATTTTATCTTCACTTTACTTTTAATCATTAATAATCATGTTTTTTCTTCCTTTCCCCTTAGCCAAAGTCTGTCTATATATTTTAATTCATTTCCATTACCCTGTTTTTAATCCTCAAAAGAAAGGGTTTATAACAGCATAATTCATATACAATTCGTATTCATATATATATGTTCTGTCTCCCCTTCCCTTCCCCAGAAGGTAAGGAACTTGGCAGCAACACTCGCACAGAGAGTCACGCTGGCCTGTCTCCAAAAGTCAATTACCACAGCCGATAAGAGTCTTGGCAATCACACACGCTCTGACTGCTGAGTTCAGAGCTGACAAGGAATGGACTACTCACTGAGCCAGAAGGGATGATTTATTCCCAAAGTCCATAAACCAGCAGGCACACAACACAGACGGAATTTTGGCTTATTCACACATTGTCACGTACAGAGTTTGCAACGTAGGCACCCACTTTATACCTGGTGGGTGTGGTCCAGCTCAATCTCTGGCCCTCCCACGCCCCCGTTGCTGCTGACGTTTCTCCCTCTGACGTTGCTGGGATCAAGCCAGGAATCCTCCTCCTCACTCCCCAGCCGTGGCCGACGATTCGTCTCTCAGGTGTTCCTCTTGGCTTTCTCCAAGAAACCTGAGGCATTGCTAGGGAGGAAGGTCCTGGGGAGGAAGGCATTGTCAGGGAGGAAGGTCCTGGAGAGGAAGGTCCTGGGGAGGGAGGCATTGTCAGGGAGGAAGGTCCTGGGGAGAAAGGCATTGCCTGTTCCTCCTCTTCATCATCCAGGTCCTCTTCCTCTGTCAACACAGGCTCAGGAGGTTACAACAACATACATACATATATATATATGTGTGTGTATGTATGTATGTTGTCCTAAAATATTTCCCAGCAAATTTTAAACTAAGTACCAATATACATTCCCATGTGGTATCCCCCTTATAAAATCCCTAACCCTTATCTCTAAATTTCTGGTTTATTATTTCTTTTCATTTTAGCCAGCTTTCCCTTTTCTAAGTTTCCCTGGTCTTTCTTCTTCTTTTCCTTCTAGTATTATTTTTATTCCCCTCTGCCTGTCAGCCATGTTTACCCTTTTCAGTTCTCTTTTTTGGGGTTTCTTCTTATATAATTCCTTCTTCTTCTTCTTAGTCTTGGGAGCCTTATCTCTTTTATTTGTTGTCTCTGTTGTCAGTGTCTCTATTTTAAATCCTTTTATATCCTTTGGCAATGGTCCTTGTTCTCCATATTCTTCTAAGCTGTTGTTTTCCTCTTCCAACTTGTCATCTCTGGGCTTTCTTTGTTCTTCTGCAAGCTGCGACACTATTACTTTACTAATCATTGTATCCAGCAATCTCATTCTTTCTTTTATCATACCTCTCACAGTTTGCAGCTCCGATTTAAATTCTTTGCTTATTTCTTCCATTACTTTATTAAAGATCAAATTTTTCTATTATAGTCCTTGCCAAAAGTCTCCATTTCTCTCACTTTCTCTTTGTTCTGTTTTTTTTGTCACAGTCAACCTCCAGTAGTCCCAAAATATTGTATTCCTTTATATATTACTGTAGCTCCCACTTTTTTTAAAGCTTCCAGAGTTCTTGTTGTATTAATAATCTTTTATTCCATTTCTTCTTTCTTTCAAATATTTATATGACCAGTAATTTCCCATAAAAGCATAAAAGAGGAAAATCTTTAACCATTAGGTGGTGCTCTATATCACTTTCTTTTCAAAGTTTTTTTATTTTTAATTCTCTTTTCCATAGTATTAACATTAAATTTTATCCATTCCAAATACATCCAGCATTTTATCCAATGCCTAATTAATGTCCAATTCTGTATATTAGTCAAAATTTAATCTCTGTTTTCATATAATTCTTTTATTTCCAGTTTTTCTTTACCTTATATTTTCCTCTTATTCCCTGTACGCGGCTACCATTCTTCCAAATGAGGACTCTTTCTTTCTGCTTTTTGGGGTTATCAAAAAAATGTATTCAAAGTCTTTTATCCAGTTACACTCCGCTCACCACTTCCACTCTCCAGCACAAACTTAACTCCGGGCAGCTTCCTGTCTTTAGGGCAGCCATTAAACTGCTGCTTCTCCCTGTCTTCTAGGGGAGTAGATACCAAGCCAGGGAGGGAAGATGTGGCTCCCCTCAACCCAGCTGGTGGTCTCCCTCCCTTTCCCCCACCCCTACAAGGTGGGTCAGATGGTTCCGTCCCTCAGTGACCCATGCAACAGGGCAAGCACGGATCATAGCCATGCACAATCATGGTCTCTGGTCCGTCTTCGACGGAAATGCCACCAGAAGCCAGGCTTTCACCTTTTGAATGAACTACCTATTTATTTATTTAGTTAATTTTATTAGACTTGTATGCCGCCCTCTCTCCCTAAAGACTCAGGGCGGCTAACAATAAAACCCAGTACAAATTTACAATAAAAAATGATTAAAAAGTTACAAGCCTAATGAGAGTAAAATAATCAATTAAAATTAATTAAAAAATTACTCTAAAACAAGCCTCCACCCCCCGGTCAGTCCAGACTGGCCTGTTGAAAAAGCCAGGTCTTCAGGTCACGGTGGAAGGAGTGGAGATCAGGGGCCAAACAAAGGCCCAAGGGGAGCTGATTCCACAGGGTGGGTGCTCCCACAGAGAAGGCCCTACCCCTGGGCACCGCCAATTGGCAATGTCTAACCAATGGTACCCCAAGGAGGCCCTGCCTGTGGGAGCGTACCAGGCGATCGGAGCGTGATGCTGGCAAGAGATGCTCCTGCAAGTACCCTGGACCCAAGCCATGTAGGACTTTGTATGTTGTTACCTATGCAGTTTTGTGGAAGTAAAATGAAATCAGCCTTTTTCAGCTGAATCCCTAAGCCATATATTACTTCGTTGGTCTCCCTGTAGTGTGTATGTATGTATGTATATGTATGTATGTGTATATATATATATGTTTTCGTAGATTTTCACGGGTAAAGGTATGTAGGTCTTGGTGTATTTGGGTCTTGTCCCGTGTAAGATTGAGAATACCTTGGCAACATTTCGACGAAATCTCATCCGTCATCTTCAGGCTGGTGTCTTCAGCTTTGTTCTCCTTACCCGTGAAAATCTACGAAAACATATATATATATATATATATATATATATATATATATATATATATGTAGGTCTTGGTGTATTTGGGTCTTGTCCTGTAAGATTGAGAATACCTTGGCAACATTTAATGAAATCTCATCCGTCATCTTCAGGCTGGTGTCTTCAGCTTTGTTCTCCTTACCCGTGAAAATCTACGAAAACATATATATATATATATATATATATATATATATATATATATATAGGTCTTGGTGTATTGGGTCTTGTCGTGTAAGATTGAGAATACCTTGGCAAAACGTTGCCAAGGTATTCTCATATATACCTATGAAAATCACGAAAACAAATATATATATATATATATATATATATATATATATATATAAAAATATATAATTTTAAAGAATTATCTTGATAGAGAGCGCAACATGTATTTATCTTTTTCTATCTGACTAGGACTCTGATATGTCAATTTTTCCAAGTTGCTCAATTTTTTGTTATCATTTGCTGTAACTGTGGTATCTAGGGTGAAATTTAACACAACTGTTTATGATTGCCATTGATATTTATGCTAAAGTTACTATGATAACGCAGTTTTTTATTTTAAAAATGTAGTAGCTAGAAATCAGGAAACCATGACTTCTAGTCCTGCCTTCATCACAAAGAAAACTGAGCCCTTCCTTTCTCTCAGCCTTAGAAAGAATGCTATTGCAAACCATTCTAAAGGAGAGAAAACTGCAGGGAGTTGTCCAGAAATTCTCTGAGAACTAGACATGATTAAACAAAAGCAGGTAAAAACAGCTTAAAAATTTATAAATGTAATCATTAAGTTACAAGAAGACTCTATCCATCTTCCGTAGTCACATAACATCTGAAGGAATTAATTTAATAGTTCCCCATTAACAATCTGAACATAAATTGTTGCTCTAGGTAATACATGGCAGTTTGTTTAGGCCAAAAATCTTCACAACAACTATTAGATCTAGCTAGAGATATAAATATTACAGGATATCACCACTAATACTGATAGATTTCCTAACAAATGTCTGTTTAATGCAAGCAACAATTATTGTACAAAGAGCAATCGCCCATTACTACATCATTATACTTCAGAAAGACAAGTAATTATTTGTTTAATACTCCCAATGCAAACATCTGGTAAGTTTCCCAAAAACACATATACATGGCAGAAGTATATATGAATTTCAAAGCATAACACCCCAAACAACAACACTACATATTCTATCCCCAAACATTTTGTGCTCAATGCTCATTTCACAGAAGAGAAACTAATAAGATTCAGGACAATTAATCTGAGTGCAAACTATACTAAGGAGTGTCCAATTGGGATGGGATTACACAGCTACCTGACAAAATTAGAAAGCGAAGCAATTATTGATGCCTAATCAAGATTCACTAGAGGTGAATCATATAACTCACCTTTGTAATAATTAAATTCAGATCATTAAAGGTATCCTGGTATCATTCTATGTGGTACATGCAGCTATACTTCTCTGTCAATTTGATTTGAAGTTCAGGTGTACATGATCCCCATGCTTAAGTAGCACAAATGGTGCCAGAGTCATATAAAGAATAGCACTAATAGCTTTAGTAAAGTCCTTAGGTTAGTAGTAGGTAAATCTTTTCAACCTAGAACCATATTTGTCTTTTTGTTTGTTCATTCAATCTGTATAGCTGTCCATCTGAATAAGTGACTGGGCAACTATACAAATTGGGACTATAGAAAGTACGACAAGTGATATTATGATGGTAACAAGTGGGTGAACTTGGGTTTTTTTTGCATTTTAGGAAAGGTTGGGTTTTGAAGTTTCAAGCATGTTCTTGTTCTTGTTCTAATCTTCCAAATGGGAAAAATTGCATGGCGAACTTGTTTTTTTTTTTTTTTTAAAGATGCTGTAAATGCTTTAAGGATTATTTGGGTACCATCTGTTTTGCTTATTAAACCCCATCTATTGTTGTTGCATATATGTACATGTGGATGCTTTGTCTTTGTATATGTACATTTCATTTAAGGATGTGTATATATAAAAATATTGACTAGTAAGACATACTCACAAAAGGAAAATATTTTCCCAGCATAGAAATTTGAGAGGGAATCACAACAGAGAAATTGTCCAAGAGAAGTAGAGGACAGAGTAGCTGGCAGCCTCAACTGAAATACTATTAGAACAATTGGCATTTTTATACTGTTCTAATGAAAAGTAGAATTGCAAAGTTGTAAATAAATCAGGAGAACTGTGTTGAAATGCTGCAAAAGAATGTCATTTTTAGTCTTTATCACCTGAGAGTGAGATTCTCTCTCATTGTTTCCTTTCCCACCCAAGCTCAGAAGATTTAAGGTGGAATGTTAATGAGATGTGCTTTGCTTTGGAAGAGCCCACAGAAGAATTGTAAATTAATTTGGACTATTTGTCAGAAGTAACCAAATTTAAGAGCCCTCAAAATACAAAAAAATGGCTTGAGAAGAGAAGTTTGGTTAATTTTGGTAATGTTAAGGCTAGAGTATAAACATTTGTTTTTAAACTCTGATTCTCTTTGATTTACGTACAAATTATTTGGCATATTGCTTTTAATTATTCGGTGGAAGATAATTTAAATGACTAAGTTCAAAAACATTGCAAAGAAAGATCAGATAAATCATGTTTTTGTTTGGTTTCAGTTGTATCACTACAATTTGTTCTCTTAGTATCCTTTGTCAATAAATGCATGTCTTTTGAGATTTATTAATGTATACGTATTTGCAGATGATCATAGCTATAGTAATAGTAATTTTAAAGATTGCATATACAGTATCAAGCTGAAGTCTACATAAAAAAATTAAATCAGAGTTATAATTCTGATTTATAATTTTAGTTGATTTTTGAGCTTAGTGGTTTCCACTGCAAATTGTGTAGTAACAAGTGGAATTATAGAAAGGCACACCAACACTGTCTTTTCCTTGTTATCCATATCACTGGTGGACATTATCCAATCATTCTTCGAATGAAAGAGCAAATGAATGAGTGAGTATTTTTAGTAAGATTATGTAATTAAATTTTGGAGTAAATCTGAACTATTTTCTTCTTACAAATGGAGTTTCGCCCACCCCAATGATTTGTGTTATGATTGACTAATCAATCATAATTGATTCATGGGTATTAATACACTATTGATTTACTGCAGCCAAGCCCCTATATGTGTGACATCTGTAATGTCTGATTCATTGAATATATGCCATTATTTCCAGAAAGACCAGTTGCCTTTTGAAAAAGCACCTTTGGGACAACCATGATCTAGATCAGTGGTTCTTAACCTTTTTGAAAGAATCGCCCCCTTGAGCCATTGAAGAAGTTGTCATCGCCCCCCTCCCCCAACATAACTGCCCCCCTGCCACCTCTTAGCATCCCCAAGGGGGCCAGCAGAGGGGCGCTAAGAGGTGGCAGGGGGGCGTTCGAGGCGCCGGCCCTGCAGGCTCACCCCATTGACTGTTGTACTGCACCTGAACCGGCGCCTCAAATGTGGTAGCATGTTGGGAAAAGCCGCCACCACTGCTTTCCCAAAGTGCTGCCACTCTCGCATTCTTTCTGTCTGTCCATCCATCCATCCGTCCATCCATCCATCCAAAAGGTCTGTCTGTTTGCCTGCCTTCCTGCCTATCTATCTATCTATCTACCTACCTGTCTGTCTTTTTGTCTACCTACCTACCTATCTATCTACCAATATAGATCTCTCTCTCTCTCTCTCTCTCTCTCAATATATCTCGCTCCATCACCCCCATATCGCCCCCCTTCCATTCCTTCGCCCCCACATCGCCCCTTTTTGTTCCATCACCCCCCTGAAAAACAAAATTGCCCTTTGGGGGGCAATATTGCCCAGGTTAAGAACCACTGATCTAGATGACTGAGAATCTCCAGAGATATGCACCATTATTGATGCTGAGGTCTTCAGAATCTATGTTAGCAATACACAGTACAGATTGACCGACCCAACTTGTGCAAGCATCCACCCTATTTAATGTTGCTTTGCCTTAGAGAATTTCCTTCTAAATCTTGCCTTTCCTCCAGTGATCTTGCATAGGACATTTGAGGAACTAACACACAACAGGGTGTCTTTGGGTAACTGAAAACAATGATGATTTTGTCACTTCCTGTGTATTTCACAGATAAAACATGGGACTCAATGAAGCAAGTCCCATTCCAAACACAGCTTCTTTCTTTCTTCCTCTTCCTGTCTTCTTAAGAGGAATGCATGATACTTTGTGAGAAGCATTGAGACTAAAAAACAAAGTGTGCATAGATAACTTTCATTATTAATAATAAATGATCCCTTGCCAAACTGAAGTAGACATGGAAGGAGGACGTTATGTCTTCTGATGATTCTTGCCACACACAGAATTGCATTAGTAAGTTGAGGATTTAGGTTTGCCATTTAGAAGTGCTCCTAAGCAATCAAGTTCATTTGAGAACAATGCTCCTAAAAAATCTCCATATGAATGCTAGTTTTATAGACTGAAAATCTTTTTGATCCTTACCTTTCTAGCATCTTAAAATGTTTAAAAAGTAGTGTATAAAGGTTACTTTATTGTTAAGAATTTTGTATATATAAAGAACGAGATACTACATCAAATGATATTCCTAACCAAGGAGCAAAAGTGATAAAATCCAACATCCCTTTGTTTCCTGGGATTGTATATGGGACACACAAATGGGCTTCTCTGTAATGCAGCAAGTGTGTTATCAGATGTATGTTTAGTTAGCTTCTGAGCTTTAATTTCTTTCAAAACAGTAGCAAAGAAAACCTGTTTCCTTATTTTTAAATTTGAATTACAAGCAAAGCCCCAATTTATATTTTAATAGGAAAAGTGCTGGGAATGAAAAACTGGGGAAAATACAGATAGTC
Source organism: Naja naja (assembly GCA_009733165.1). Lineage (NCBI taxonomy): Eukaryota > Metazoa > Chordata > Lepidosauria > Squamata > Elapidae > Naja > Naja naja. The sequence goes on from CM019155.1 coordinate 27,931,701, forward strand.
CTCAAATTACAACCACAACTGGCACCAGAAAATTCCTTGTTAAGGAATGAGATTATTAAATGAGGCATCACATGACCACACCCAGCCCCCCCCTCCCTTTTTGCTATGGTTTTTAAGCAAGATATCAAATGATTGCCATTTTTAACATTCCATGCTGATTTTCCTATTGACTTTGTCAGGAGTACATGGAAAGGTTGTAAATTGGCAAACCTGTAACCTTGGGATGCTGTAAATTGGCAATCCTGTAACCATAGGATCATAAATGCAAGCCAGTTGCCAAGTATCCATAATTACATGATTGTGGGAATGTTGAGATGGTTGTTAGTGCAGGAACCAATTGTAAATTTTTTTTAAAAAATGTCATTCATTGGAAATAAAATCTGGTCCAAGCCGGGAGAAAGAGGCAGGAGAAATGAATTGGAGGCAGGCTGCAGTTGGAAAGGAGATCTCCATTTATTTTGTAGCCAGAAAACATCCGTGACAATAGCATGTTTCTGAGGTGGCTGACCAATTGGGTTTGAAAGTAGATAGGCTTTTATACAATTTTGGGAACTTAGTGATTGAGATGCCTGTTCCTATGGAAGAATATGTCTTTTAATATTTTAATGGCTGTTCCCAGATTCTTGTGGAGTCATGTAGGGCTAGTGACTGGCTCTACAGGCAAAAGGGAAAATGCAAACCCTAGGTGTTTTGTTTGTCTGTCTGTTTTGGTTCTTTGCCTATCTTGTCAGTTTTGGTTCTTTGCCTATTGTGCTGTCTTTTCAGAGATAATAGCTGCCTTTTGTTTATGAATAGAGTGGCCTGATTTTATGAATCGATACAAAATATCCATTCATAAAGTTAGCCTCTTCAGGCTTCTGCTTGAGGCTGTTTTTCTATAGCAGAAAGACAAGGGTTGCTTTCTTCCTTTGTTAAGGAGATTTTTCTCCTCTTTCTCTGTCAGGGGAAATATTCCATTCTGCCTATTTTAATATTCTATAGAATATTTTATTCTGTGGAGGGGACTTCCCACACATTATAACTTCAAACAATCACTAGACAAACGATTGTAAGTCGAGGACTCCTTATAGGTTCCCATATATCAAAACTAACTCATTTCCAGACTTACATCTTTTTTTCTGCTGCTGTTATTTAATATCAAAAATGTAAGCTTAAGGATCAAAAATCCTTACTTTCACTGCAGAGTTATTGCCTGCTATCTTAATGAATTGTTCTTCAAATGACAGTTTTTACATAGTTAAAATAACAGCATCTTCCCATTAGAGTAGGACTGCCAGATTCAAGGCCCCGGGGGCCAGATTTGGCCTGCGGAGCGCTTAGATCTGACCCACAGGGTTCTCTGAAAACAGCAAAAGGAGTGTCCCATGGTGTCTCTGCTAATGAAAACAGATCTTGGGAGGGCGAACCGTCCCGAGCTCCATTTTTGCTGGCAGAGGGTTGCAGGAGGCCATCACAGCCAAAATGAGAGTTTGCAAGGACTGCATGTAGCTCTCCCAAGCTCCATTTTCTATGGCAGAAGGTTGCAGGAAACCATTGCAGCCAAAAATGGAGCTTGGGAGCCCATTTTTTCTGGCAGAACATTCGGGCCACTACAGGCGCTTCCCACACGAGTGATGTTGAACTGGCCACACCCACCCTGACCATGACCCTCCGGTCCCTCCAAGGTCACACACAACCCTGAGGTGGCCCTCAATGAAATTGAGTTTGACACCCCTGCATTAAAACCCTTGGGTTTTAAAACCCAAGAAGGCATATGCCTACTTGGGTTTTAAAAGTTCAATAGTTAAAAAGAAAATTGCATAAAAGTAGAACTTTGGTAAATGATTAAATGGAATATTGTGGAATCTAACATTGCTGGATGTTTAGAAATTGAAATGGTAAAACTCAGTTTTATAACATATTTTTTGCAACCTGTGTTTATTTTAAATGATCAAAATCTTAATGCTAGTCTTTGGTAAGCCACATGCTGGTCTTCATCTCTACTTTAGAATAACTGTCTTGATAAAAAAAAACATAAAGCAGATTGATGCATTATCAGTTGTGAGAATCTCACCTTTGCTATTGCTACATCTTCTATAATATTCAAATGTGAATAGTTGCATAAATCTTCTGAGATTATTTTTATGTCTATTTTTGCCACCCTGTATCTCAATCACTATCCATGCAATCATTTTTATTTTCCATGATCTTGGAGATCTTGTCTCAGATACTTTGAATCACTAGAATGAATCAGATGAGAATTTTTGCAGTACATTTATATAGTCACACTATCAAGGATATCTAAGCATAAAATACTGGGAATCAGATGTACTGTAAAAACTATTATCTTAATAGGAACAGTCTTTAAAAATTTTGGGAATTGTTCACACTCACGAAAGCATATTTATAGTACAATAAACTTAAAATGTGGAAAATTCCTTAGGTATTCAGTGAAACCCCTGCTACAGAATATGCTTTGGAATTGGATTTTATATTTACAAGCACTAATAAAATCACTTGCCTTTTCAAACCAATTTGATAAATAATGGTGAATATTTTGATATAATCTGCATATAATTTCTGCATATACAGTATTGACTTCTTATCTCTACATGGGGAAGCACAGAACAGAATTGGAAAAAATCTGGATTGATTTAGACCACTTAGCACAATAATGTCCACTTAGCACAAGTGTTCCTGAAATTATTTTAAAACAGTCTGTGAAATGCTCTGGATCAGAAGTCTCCAACCTTGGCTACTTTAAGACTTGTGGACTTCAACTCACAGAATTCCTCAACCAGCAAGGTTGGAAACCTCTGCTCTGAATTCATCTTTAGTGGCTATATAAAGTTTTAAAGGAGTGCTTCACTCAAAAGTGATCAAATCACCCTATAGTTTAAAGCAGGGCTCTCCAACCTTAGCAACATTAAGACTTGTAGACTTCAACTCCCAGAATTCCTGTGCATACTGAGGAATTCTGGAAGTTGAAGTCCACAAGTCTTAAAGTTACCAAGGTTGGAAATACCTGATTTAAAGCATTTTCTCTCTATCTAAGATCAATCAGGGTGTGGGAGCAGTTCTAACACTGCTTTGGATTTCATTCACCTTCATAACTTTCAGCATCTTTTAGGTGGCCATTCAAAATCTTAACTTTGCTTTTATAAGTATTTCTGGAACATTGTGTTTCTGAGCTGGGCCTGCCAACAGCACTGGGACTTCGACTCATTAATCAGTCCTCTGAATATGGGTTCAGGTATATGAGATAGGCTGTACAATTACTATATGCATTCTTGGCTCAAACTTTGGTTGTAAATCAGGGTTTATAGCCCCTGGACGAAATGTCAACATTTTAAAGGATAGTAATAAGGGTACAAATCCATTTTTTGATGTTTCTCTGTGTCCCATATCAATTTCATTATAATTTCCTAATTTTTCTGCCTCTTCTAAACCAATATGCAGCATTCTCTGAAAATCACAAATAAGTTTCCCCAATGATGTTAGAGTCAAGACAGACCAAGCTTATCAACCAGTTATATCAGCCTATCAGGCACCCCAGAAAGTTCAATGATTAGTTTCTCAAAACCATCCCATTGTAAAATATTGGTGCAAAAGAATTTTAAGGGAGTTCTAAATGTATTTAGATTCTTTGAAAAGATTGCTGTTGCAGCTTTTCCCATCCCTGCTACCTTTGTTTTAAGATAGGGGCAATATTTAAACTATCAATATGGTGAAGTCTTAAAAATAATGAAGCTTAAAGTTAACAGAATTAATATTCTTTAGAGTCTGCCATCTCTGCTACTTTCATTCCATTCAGCTAAAAACAGTTTTGCAGACATTTTATGCTTCTCCCTCTGGGATTTTTTGTCAAGTCTCAAAACTTGAGATACAGATCAATAAGTAGAACTGATTTCCCTCAAATTGCAAACTCCAATCAAATCATGATCTGCTAAATCTTCAATTTCTGATCTAAATTAAATGAGAGCTGATTCACACAGCTGTGCCATTCATTTTTCACTAGGCAATTCTGTTCAGGAAAAAAGAGATTTTATCAGACCTCCCTGAAACATACTGCATAAGTGCAACAATTAAAAAAAACTTTATAGACTTTTGAAGGGAAGTTCACAGAGATTTACAAATTGATAGTGTGTCAAAACGACAACAAATGTGCAGTGAGGTAATGATCCAAGCTCCATCTGCAGTATATGTATCTACATTTTTATGTCTGTCTGTGATATTGTTATGATACATATTTTATCACTTGCTCTACATAATACAACTCTTCCCATAGGACAGGAATAAGATTGGATTTTTAAATTAGAAAATATTGAAATACCTTTTATCTCTCCCTTTAACATACATTGGTGAAAATGAATTACTGACATTCATTGCGGACAAGATTAAATATGGAAATAGACTGAATTTAACAAATAACAATTAAGGTACAATGAAATATGCCAATATATGTAATTATGTAATTAAAATTAATTAAATTAAAATTAAAATACTAAAAATAGTGTCACTAAAGCAGATATAATTTCAACATTTATTTTATTTTTTTGTCAACAAGTGATTTAGATTGTTTAATTATTTTTAAATAAACTTTCAATTCAAACAAATAATTTTAAGTGGTATTTCTGCAAAATACAGAAATTATTCAACACCTATAGCATAGATTTAAAACTTTAGAAATTTAAAGCATTGATTTCTCTCTTTGCTGCAGTAAAGAAGGAACTGTGATAATAAATAGCAAATCAACATCTACAACAAAGAAGGTCAAGGTTTTGATAGCATTCATTCACAGAATCATTAAAACCCTCTAAGAGTGTTTTTTAGATTGAATAAGGAAATCATGCAGTATTGTATCTTCCTATTTTTTTTCTCATAAGTCTTCTCGTTATGAAAGGTGAATAAATACATTCTTGGCTTCCGGTGGAAAATTCCATGGGTAAACAAAAGTAAGGCTGACAAATATCACCACTTTAAAAAATAAATTCTGAATGAGACAGACATATCAAATGTCTATAGTTTACGAGCGTGCAATAATGTCTTCAAATATGCTGTTGGCTTACCTGTCATATACCTAAGGTACCAAACCTGCCAACCCATGTTTGGTACACCTGCCAAACTTGCATATACCCATTGGCCAGTTGTAATAGCTGGTTTGTGAACCTTCAGCTTAGAAAACTAAACTTGGTACCATTCATTCGATAGTAATTAGGGTTATATTTTATATATTGACATAGCAATAAGACCATAACATAATTTATTTCAAAGTGAATATGCATAGGATTGTATTGCACAGAAAATAATACTGCCACTTTATAATGGATTGAATGAGTCTGATTTCAGCTATTTATAGTTCATGGCATTATACATTAAGTAGGACTCAGTTGAATTAGAATAGATTCAGAAATCAGTAATAAGGATGATTACAGACTTGAAACTAAGTTCAGTCAAGAGAGGTTAAGGGAAAGAAGAATGTTCAGTTTTGAGAAGAGAATGGGAAAGAAAGGCAGACTATAAATGTACTCTTTAAATATCTAAAGTATGTTACATACAAAAATCTATACCTGTTTTCAATTACCCAAGAGCAGAGGGTCTCAAATAATGGAATTACTTCACAGGATGTCAGATAAAACTTCATAATAATAAGATAAGTTTGACAATGGAACTAATTACCTCACAGTAGATGAGATCCAACAGAGGCCAGCCAAACATTTGTTGCAGATGGTTTAATTGAAATTACAATCACTTTATTAATTGATTGGTTGATTGATTTTTAATTTATTATAAATGCCCAGTCCAAAAACATTTTTTAAATTTATTAATTTTTATGTCACTCATGTCACTGATATAATGACTTTGATTTCATAGAACAAATGCTATGATTCTATGAAATTTTAATAGTGCAAATCTAGATGTATCTGTTCAGAAGTAATTTTCATTGAATTGAATGAGACACAAAACCATGGCCACTAACAAAACTGCTGTATTGTATTGCTGAGAACCAGTTTGGTATAGTGGTTTAGCAAATGCTAGAGCGTGAAAGACCATGAATTCAAGTCCCTTCTTAGCAAGCTGGGTGACTTTGGGCCTCTTGCTCACTTGTCCTCAACCCACTTCACAGGATTGTGAAGAAAATAGGAAAAGGAAAATATACTGAATATGTTCTCTGCCTGAGCTATTTGTAAAAATAATAAAAGCAGAATCCAAAATAAATAAATAAAAATTGTTTTCCACTGCTGGCTTCTGTACTGAGTATGTTAAAAAGCCTCTGCTGTCCATGTGAAGTGGCTTGTTGAAGCACTCAATCTTTGGTGGGGTGGAAACTATGTTTGTCTTTGGAAAAGGAACCTGGTGGATCACAGCTAGTCTGTACAAGACTAAAATATTACACTTGCACTTTATCACTGGTGTTTTTGTACAACAATTTAACTCTTTATATTTTTATCGTACTTTTAGTATTTCTATTGTTGTGACATCTTAACATTTTCAGAGGAAAATAATTGCTTCTATAGATATCTGCTGTATTTGCTTTTCAGGGAAGATTTAGAAGTGATGATATAACATATTAGCCGATAATATATTATTCTCATTGTTTCTGCTTCTTTTATGAAATTCTTGACTCTATGGTTAATAAGGTGCAATCCAATGCTGATAAGCATTTATATGGCTTCATTTTATTGAATATGAATCATACATTCTTCATGCATTCCAATTAGAAAGGCCAAGAAAAGAAAAAAAATCAACTAAAATGTTATAGAGCTGGTGCATTACACATTCCACTAATATTCTATTCATTTAAATGTTTCTATTTCCTATGGATTATTTTTCCACTACAAGAAATAGCAAAGAAAACTTACTCTGATTCTTTAATTTGCCTTTAAATGAACTCTAAAGAAAGAATAATTTTATATGAACACAGACAGAAGTATTAAATTTCAGGAATATCTCATTGATCTAATGTAAGCTAGGCTACATTAACAAATGAATAGAATCAAGACTGTGATGTTTTAATGCCACTTTATAATGTCTTGGTAAGATTGCACTTGGAATATTACAACCAGCTTGGGTCACCACAATATAAAAAAAGATGTTGAGACAGAATTGGGTATGTCTATTTAATGAAAAGAAGGACTAGGGGTACCATGATAACAGCGTTCCAATATCTAAGGGGATGCCACAAAGAAGAGGGGGTATCCAAAGCACCTGAAGGCAGAACAAGAAGCAATGAATGGAAACTAATCAAGGAGAGAACCAGCCTAGAAGTAAGGAGAAACTTCCTGACTAGTTAGGAAGTTAGAACAATTAATCAGAGGAATGACTTGCCTCCAGAAGTTGTTAGTGCTCCACTGGAATTTTTAAGAAGAGATTGGACAACCATTTGTCTGAAATGATATAACGTTTCCTTTTCAGCAAGGAGTGGACCTTCCAACTCTGTTGTTATGTTAAGCTATTGGAAACATTGTTAAGTTTTGTAATGTATTACACTTTAAAATTCTGATCTTTTTCATTTTTAATCAGAAGAACCTTGAAAAACACTGTAATATAATTACATCCCAAGTTATCTAGTGGTTTCATCTCTAAATACTGTAAAATGTTGATAGATGATAGATAGATAGATAGATAGATAGATAGATAGATAGATAGATAGATCTGAATTAGACTGGTATATTGCAGTCAACCATCACTTCTAAAGTAGTTTCATTGTATTGTGAGAATTGAGAAATCCAAATTGTACCACTTGTCAAAGAATAACTTAAAATTACAGTAATATGAAAACTTTTAAGGAAGCCCCTAAAGTGGAAATTCAAGAAACCTAATGTCATGAATGGGATGGATAATGGAAAGAAAGGGCTGACTGAAAAAAGGTATATAAAAGAAAAAATACATAGAAATAAAAGAGTGGGCAAGCATACAATTTCCCTGAGAGATCCTTCCCTGACTCATAATGAGAAGCAATTTTATAGTAGTCCCACAATGAAATGGGTTTTTTCCTGCACAGTAATAACCTCTTTTCTTTAGAAGAGTCTTTAAAATATTTTATACAATCTCCAAATATATTTACAAAAAGATTTTTATTTCCAATTATATATTTCTAAAATACATATATCCAGAAATATAGATTTGAGAAATCCAGAAGGAAATTGCTTTTCAAGCTGCACATTGGTTTAGGAGGTCAGATTGTTTGTAATAATATGTGAATCTAACCAAATCCCTGAGCTTTATTGATTTATGCATTACTGATGAGAAGACATATAAGAAGTTTTCAGATTAAAGTAAAAACAGGCTAAAAATATGGATCACCAAAAAGTAGTCCATTGGCTTTTCAGAAATAAGAAAAATATCACCCCTTCTAGTACGTATGTGCAAAGGGCTGTAGCTGACATAAAATTTGCAAACTTTTTTCCAAGTAAAAATTTTATACAACTATGAGTAAATTTCATTAAATTCAATGAAGTTTCACAGAAGCACAGTTTCATCTGAATGATAAGAGTATAGATTTCTATCTTTTATGCCTAATCTTTTTTAACAGGTAATGCTTACATGTTAGCATTACATACATAGATGTTTAATATTCCTTACAAGCACTGATGATATCATGTAGTTTGGTAATGAAATGTCTGCAAGAAAATAACCAAGCTCAGAGAGCACTGAAGAGCCCACAAATATTTAGATTTCTATATAATAATGGTTGTGTGAGTCACAGCAGTTACCAGGAAAAACGCAGTCTTGCCTGACCTTGAATGAGCTGAAGCTCAAAATTACATATCTATATAGAAGAAGAGAGCAGTGATAGATCATCCTTTGGGTATTCTTTGAAAATCTACCTGCTTTCTGAATGCAATGTCTTATCTTAAAATGGGGAAAAACCTATAGTATACCATATCATTAGTTTTAAAAAAGTAAAATCTCTCTTGAATTGAACTCAGCTTCTGATGACTTCATGAAGAGCTCACATTATTTTCACATCAATGGTAAAGCAGTAGCTTGCAATTTGCCTTTTTTCCAAGATGGTTTTTTAAACATCATATTGATAGGACTAGTGATAAATTCTGGAGAACAAAAGCATTTCAGCAACCCAAGGATGAATTGCTCTTTCAGTGCCATCTCAAAGCATGATTTGACATACAGGACTATACTTCTATTTTCCAATGTTGTCAGTTTGGCTCAATTCAGACACTTAAGCTTCAGTGAAGCATGTTTAAGAGAGTGATTCCTGGGAAGGACCCATCACAATTCAATGAATATTTCTTGATATAAGAAGTTAGGAGGAAAACCCCCTCCACCCCATGCACTTTTGCTGCTAAAACTAAACAAGGGCTCTGGAATTTGATTGAAAAGTTTTTATACGAATCACCAGCATTGAACTAAAATGCTAAACTGAATATAACTATTAACTAAAGACACACTTACAGTATAAGAGATTAGGTTTGTTGTACTTCTTTTATTGACATAAACAAATGTAACTTTCTATCTGGTATCATCACTTGCTATTCAAATCAATAAAAGTAGAAATGATCAAAGCTTGCTTATGGTTATGATCCAAATGATTACCATCATTTCTCAGCTTCATATAGTTGTGCCTTTCAGCAAGAAACTGTAGAGAACATGAATCCTATTTTGTATAGATAATCAGAGATTATATGTACAGTTTTATAAAAGCAAATTGGATTAAATTTTTATTTACTTGTGAAGAAGGGGCAAGCAAAGAACATGCTGGTTGATAGTATCAAATATGATACAAAGCTGAACATCCAACAATTGGAAGAAGCATTGCTTGACTGGGTAGTATGAAGAGCACTTGCCTTATAAAGTCTCCAAGAGTCAGACATGACTAAATGATTAAAACAACAACAACAGCTTGTAAAGCCCATTTTTTCACATCTGGTAGTAAATATCCAAAATAAAGTCTGTATTAATGAATAAATTAGGAGGCCAGACAAGAGGCCTACACCTCTTTCTTTTAATGGTAAACCAGACAGAGATTCAAGGATAGGAAACAACAGGTGCATTTGTTTGTTCATTCATGAAATTTGTATTCATCAGCACAATGTAAGAGATACATTACAGTTGTATGTTAACAGAAGGAAATATTGTAAAGGGATCCATAACTTTGAGTAGATTAAACTTGTTTAGATTAATTTTATGGCTGCATTGTGATGCCATTCAGTTTATAGAGATACTGATGATGACTTTTTTTATATATATCAGAATAATTTCCAGTCTATGGGAAAGTGTAAAAAAATGACAATAAAGCACCAAACCTTCTAATATTATGAACTCTCACATGCTGGTATTCTAGCCAAAAATTATAGAAGATTTCAAGGGGCAAACTGAAGTCATGAGATTTCATAACCTTGCAAGATATTGTCCATTATAAATTAACAATCAATTCATCTTTTTTTAATTCTAGGGTTCTATTATATCTGGAAATTGCTGACACAGTGAATATCCATGTAATTTATTATGCAACCTTAATATGGAATTTGGGACTGATACATATAGCAATGACATATAGCAATGTTGGAGAGCATTAGTAAAGATGAATATCACTGCCCTGTTTATGTGTATGAGTTTTCTAAATAAAATTAATTGGCCAGAGTAGAATTCAGGATACTGGACTAGGTTGGAATCTAGCAAGGTTCTTATGATTTCATGCTATATAATTAAAGACTATTGTGAGAGAAGGTGAAATAAATAAATAAAAAACAAGGAAAATGTCATAAATGATATCTCCAAATGTCAAAAATTATAAATGATATGATTCTCAAGATTTACATGATAATCTAGAATTGGATACTACTGCTTTAGTGCTTTCACTTCATTTCAGTGCTTTCACTGAAATTAAAACAGCAAACAGGATTTCTACTGAGAATACAGCCATAAATGGAATTGGATGGAAGTAAAGATCATTTTTCTTGCTTGCTCTCCCACATGACTTTTTACATTAGACATTTTGAATGTTAGTTTTGGGGCATTTCAAGGTTCATGATGGAACTGCATTGATTAAGACTGCTTAGGACCATAGGTCTATCTCAGTTTCTGACTAGTCCAATACATAATGTAGACCACATTCAGGCTCTGGCTCCCACCCACTTTTTAAAAGTGTGATAAAATGTAAAGTATGAACCTCTACACTTTTTACAGTACATGCCCTAGTCAATAACTTTTTCTTTAGATTTAGGCTTGCAGTAACTATTCCTCTCTGGGTAAGATCTGGATGGTTGGCCTTCAGGAAATGATATGTGGATTCATCCATAATTTCTAGGGGTGGGAGTTATATACTTTATTTCAAATTTATTTTATATACCATGTAATGAAATAAAAAGAAAACAGCAGTATGATTGATATTGAAGGAAATAAAAAAAAGGAAAACATTGATGGATGGGATCGAGGAAATTACTGGAATATTATTGATTAGTCAATCTATTTTATTTATTTATTTGATTAGTCAATTGCTTACAAGATAATAGGTATAAGTATAAACATAGTTATAAATACATGGATACATATAAGAAAATAAAAGAAACAATAGGACAGGGAGGCACTTTGGTGCGCTTATTATGCCCCCTGCAGACCTCTTAGGAAAGGGATGAGGTCAATAGTAGACAGTCTAAGGTTAAAGTTTTTGGGGTTTGGGGAAGAAACCACAGAGTCAGGTAGAGTATTCCAGACATTGATTACTCTGTTGCTGAAGTCGTATTTCCTGCAATCAAGTTTGGTGCAGTTAACCATGAGTTTGTATCTGTTGTGTGCTCTTGTATTGTTATGGTTGAAGCTGAAGTATTCATTGACAGATAGGACATTGCAATGTATGAGTTTATATATTATACTTAGATCGGACAGAAGATGGCGTAGTTCTAGGTTTTCTAGGTCTAGAACCTCAAGTCTGGTGGCATAAGGTATTCTGCAATGAGTAGAAGAGTGGAAAACTCTTCTTGTGAAATATTTCTGGACTTTCTCTACTGTGTTAATATCAGATACGTAATGTGGGTTCCAGACTGCTGAGCTGTATTAAAATATTGGTCTAGCAAATGTTTTGTGTGCTCTAGTTAATAGTGTGATATTACCAGAGAAAAGCTTCGTAGGGTTAGGTTAACAACTCTTAATACCTTTTTGGCTATGTAGTTACAGTGGGCTCTAGTACTTAGATCATTTGAGATGAGTACTCCAAGGTCCTTGACAGAGTTTGGATCATCAGCAAGGTCTTGACTATTCAGCTTGTATTTTATTTTCTGATATTTTTTTTTGCCAATATGTAAGACAGAGCATTTATTTGTTGAGATTTGAAGTTGCCATTTGTTTGACCATTCTGATATATAGTCAAGGTCTTTTTGAAGGGTAGCAGAATTATCTGTGGTGCTGAATAGCTTTACATCATCAGCTCCATAGATCCGTATCAATCGGGCTTCCGGCCTGGGTATAGCACGGAGATGTCATTGGTCACGCTGCTGGATGATCTCTGGAGGGCTCGGGACAGGGGATTTTCCTCTGCCCTGGTCCTCTCAGCAGCTTTCAATACCATCGACCATGGTATCCTATTTCGGCGCCTCGGGGGGTTGGGAGTGGAAGGCACTGTTTTGCAGTGGTTCTCCTCCTACTTCTCGGGGCATTCACAGTCAGTGTTGGCAGGGGGGCAGAGGTCAATTCCAAGGGCTCTCACTTGTGGGGTCCCCCAGGGGTCGGTCCTCTCACCCCTTCTGTTCAACATCTATATGAAGCCGCTGGGTGAGATCATCCGTGATTTTGGGGTGAGGTATCACCAGTACGCTGATGATACTCAGTTGTATATCTCCACCCCAAACCAAATCAGTGATGCCCTCTCCGTGATATCCTGTTGTCTGGATGCAGTACGGATCTGGATGGGCAGGAACAAACTACAGTTCAATCCGGCTAAGACGGAATGGCTGTGCATACAGGCATCTCGGACCAGTCAACAAATTCCATCTTTGGTCATAGGGGAAGAGGTGTTGCCCACTGTGGACAGGGCACAAAACCTGGGGGTCCTCCTGGATTCACGGCTTGGTTTGGAGGACCTGGGGGGCCTTTGCCCAGGTCTGGCTGGTTCACCAGCTTCACCTGTACCTGGACCAAGATGCCCTTCACACGGTCACTCATGCACTGGTCACGTCCCAACTCGACTATTGCAATGCTCTCTATTTAGGACTGCCCTTGCGTTCCATCTGGAGGTTTCAGCTGGTGCAGAATGTGGCCGCGCGGGTTGTGATGGGAGTTTCCCGGTACTCCCATGTAATGCCCCTCCTGTGCGAGCTGCATTGGTTGCCGGTTGCCCTCCGAGTGAAATTCAAGGTGTTGGTATTAACATTCAAAGTCCTTCATGGCTTGGGTGCGGGGTATTTACGGGAGCGTCTCCTGCCAACATCGAATGTCGATCGCCCTGTGCGAGCACACAGACTGGGACTTCTCAGGGTACCGTCCGCAAGACACTGTCAGCTGGCGGTGCCCCAGGGAAGGGCCTACTCTGTAGCGGCTCCCACCTTGTGGAACCAACTCCCCATGGGACTCCGTTTGGCTCCGGATCTTTTCTCTTTCCGCCACGATCTGAAAACTTGGCTGTTTGAACAGGCCGGGCTGGACTGACATCTCGGGGAGGGGGTTTTAAATTGTTTTTATCTGGGCTTGCACTGTTTAATTTGTTTTTAATGTATTTATTGTTGTTGTTTTAGTTGTGAGACGCCTGAGTCCTCTCGAGAGGGGCATACAAGTCCAATTATTAAATTAAATTAAATTAAAATCATCAGCGAAAAGAACACAATTGCTCTTAATATGATCACAGAGGTCATTTATGTAGAGTATGAAGAGAGTTGGACCTAGAACACTGCCTTGAGGGACACCAATTTTGACAGGTACAGAATTTGATAGGACGTTTCCCATTTTGACCATTTGTTGTCTGTTTGACAGGAATGCTTCTATCCAGTTATTCAGGTGTCCAGAAATACCATAAGATTTTAGTTTTAATAGTAGTTTGTCGTGTACCACTGAATCAAAGTCTATGTAGATTGCGTCTATTGTTTTGCCCTGATCGAGTTGTGTAATCCATATGTTTTTGCAGTATAAGAGTTGCACATTACAGGATAGTTTTTTTCTGAAACCAAATTGTTTATTAGAGAGTAGGTTGTTTGTCTCTAAGTGGAGGATAATGGATTGGTTAATAATTGATTCCATGACTTTACAGGTGACGCAGCTATAAGGAGATTGGTCTGTAATTTTCAACTAAGGTGGGGTCTCCCTTTTTGAAAATGGGGATGACTGTGGCTAATGACCATAGGTTTGGCAAGGAGCTGGTCCTGAAAGATTTTTCAAAGATTATGCTTACTATGGCAGTGGATAGCTTTTTTTAAGAAGTAGGCACATATTCCATCTGGTCCAATAGATAGAGATGGTTTTAGATTGCGTAGTCGTTTTTCAACATTGTCTTCTGTAAAATCTATATTTATTAGATCATTGTAGTTGTCTGTGGTTCGACTAGGAAATACTGGGCATGATCCATTGCTGTTTACAAATACTGAGCCAAAGAATGTGTTAAAGAGGTTTGCTTTAATGGTGTCATCATTACAATCTTTACCATTAGGTCCTTTCAGGGGTGGGATGGACCTTGGGTCTTTTAGTTTGTTGTTTACAAAATTGTAGAAAGCACGGGTGGAATTGGTGTGCAGAAGGTTTTCCTCTTGTTTAATGTGATAATTGGTGCATTCAATCTTTATCTGGTGGTATAAATTTTTGTATTGGCTTTTGAAGTTGGCAACATGACCAGATTTGTTTTTTCGCCAAAGTGATCTCTTTTTGGATTGAAGCTTCCTTCCTTCCTTTATTTATTTATTATGAGACTTCTATGCCACCCTATCTCCCGAAGGACTCAGGGCGGCTTACATTAAAAGAAGAATACAAAAATTCCAAAAATTAAAACCGAATTAAATTAAGTAAGAAATTCATGGTCCGGGTAGGTGAGCTATTCCTTATTGTTTTGGAAGTTATTATTGGTACATATAGTTTGATGACTCTTTGGATTTCAAGTAAAAATCTATTGTAATGGTCTTCAACAATATTACATCCAGTGAATAGAGATTGCCAATCAAGGGATGAGAGATCATTGTCTGTAAGATCATAGTTGCCTTTTTTGAAGTTATAATTGGGGATCGCGTTGTTGTGATTATTTTTGTGCAGACGTATGTTGAGACAAAAGTCAATCATGTTGTGGTCACTGTTGGAAAAGGGTTCTATAATTTGTATTCCGTACATTGAATTCAAACTGTTGCAGAAGATAAGATCGAGGCAGTTGTTAAGTCTAGTATTGTTGGTTTCTAGTTGTTCCAGTCCCAGATTTGTTACAGCATTGTAGAAGGCTGCATGTAAGGGTTCAGTGTTACATTCATTTAGGGTCTAGTTTATATGAGGTAGATTGAAGTCACCAAGAAAAATAGAAGTATGTAGGCAGGATGTTGCCCATGTTAGTAGTGAATTTAGCTTGTTTACATGTTCAATGTCATAATCAGGGGCTCTGTAACATAGTAAGAATCGAAATGTGATATTTAAGGACAGTTCACAGATGATGGTCTCAGGAAGAGCAAGCTTCTGGATGACTTGGATGTTTTATAGACATAAGGACTTTTTATAGAAGGTTGCAACATCACCTCCTCTACGGATTTCACGATCTGATCGGTAAACATGATAGTCTCTTACTGTGGTAATGGAGTCAGGGAGAGATGCATTGAGCCATGTTTCACAGACAAATACGATGTCTAATTTTGCCGTATTTAGTAAGAGGAGAAATTCAGGTATTTTATTCACAAGGCTTCTTGCATTAAGTAGCTTGCATTTAAGGCCATTTGTAGTTTGAATTGAGGTAGTTAGGGGCGTGCGTGCCTAGTCTTGGATGATGGTGAATTGGTTGAAGTAGGGTTGGACACTGGGTTGTGGGTTGTGTGACTTACTCTTGATACAGTCAGCATGGTAGTCAATGTACAGGTCCTTCTCTCCGTTGCCTAGATGTTTTTTTAGTTCTGTGCAGAGTTCGTGGGAGCGTGCATGTTGCTGTATAGTTAGGTCAGGGTGAGAACGAAGGTTCTAACGGTTGGTGTTGCTTTTGGCAAGTGAATTAATAGTATAAATGAATTTTTGTTTACTTGATTCATTTTTGCAAATGACCCTGCAGAAGTGTGGGGTCACAGAGCTGTCTCTGTTTTTGAACTCTGGGCCGATGCAGGAAATGTCAAGTATTTCATCAGGGCAGATGGGTGATGCTTGGTAGTCACTGATGATGTTGCAGACAATTGTGATGTCATCATTGTTATTGATGTTCTCTAGACCGAATTAGATGGCGTTTGGACGCTTCCGTTTGCACTCAACAGCTTCTCTGATGAGGGTTGGGATATCATTATTTTTTTGATTTATGGTTTTTTGTGGATTGGGTTGTGGTTGTTGAGTAGTGGTATGGTTTGTAGCTATTGGATGTTCAGGTTTTTGTGTTGTGTCTTTTTTTTCAAGGTTATTTAATTTTTCTTTTAAAGTGTCCAGGGATGCTACTATGGTGTCAAGGGATGTTATTCTTTTTTCTATGTATCAACTCTTTCAAACAAGGATAAATGTTTGTCCAGTTTGGGTTTGCATGATAGGCAGAAATATTGAAATGCATGTTTGGATGATTCTAGGTATTGAATCACTTGCTTGGTCAATTCCAAGCAGTCATGATGAGCATAGTTGCCACATAGAGAACATTTAGTGGAATTTTCATTAACATTTAGAGTTTCAAAGCACATAAAGCATGTGCAGGAGTCTTGTGGTTTATTGGTGTGGATTTCTTTCTCTTTAGGTTGTGGTTTGGCATTGGATTTTTTTACTGGCATGGTGGGTTTGTTGAGATAGTACGTTGATTAAATTGCTTAATGAACAATTTTGGGTAATCAATATAGCCAATATCACACCAGTTAATCAATTACAATAATCTCTCTAGTCAAATAATTATGCTAAGCAACAATCAGTCTAATCAACTAATTACATTAATCACTAATAACACTGTTCAATTAAATTCTCTAAATCACTAATTTTACTAATTAATTAAATTACATGAATCCTGATTTTTTACACTAAACAGTAATCACACTATTTGCACTAAACACTCTAATCAACTAATCAATTAAAACAATAAATCAATGAAACCAATGATAAATTAATTATTTTATAGAAATTGATTATCTAATCATTGATATAGATAATGAGGTAGAAAAGTTATAAGTTTTGAGGTAAGGAGAGTCAGCTAGTAAAGGGTTAATTGTTGCTGATATGTGACCCACAGAGTGGGAAGGACTCTGAGAAGGACTTTTTATCTGACAGGAAATCTCTGCTCAGGGAGTCCTTTACCCAGGGAATCTTGGTGAGGTGGGGTTGGAAAGCAAGTGGTTTCTTTTGTTTGAAATGGCTTCAAGTGATTGATTTTTGGTGATTTGATTTAAATGGAGACTGTAGACATCATTCCAGTTCTTCCATCATCGGAATTCACAATCAATCTCAGTTTCAAAAGACAGTTTTCCTGAATAAAAAACCTTCTTCACACCTCTTCTTCTAGTCTAGCCCCCCCCCCTTTTTTTTTCCTCCTTTAATCACTCTTTTCTCAAGCTGCCATTTAACTTCCAGAGTTAGAGGGTAAAAACATAAATTAAACCTCTGCCACTTAATCATCCACTCTGGAGTGTTCGCTTTTTAAGTTTTTTCCGACTTGGGTCCACAGTAAATCTTCGAGCCATTCACCCGCTCCTTCCTCCCACTGAAAAATGTACCGCCAATCTATAAGGAGCCAGGGTAAACATTCACCCACGGGTGGGTCACTTCTAAGCTTGCAGTCCTTGCCAGCAGTTGCTGCAAACCCACAACTCGTTCTTTGCCCGCGTCAGCTTCCCCCTCCCGAGACCAGGCAGCTTCTTTAGACAGGTAGCTTCTTTTCACTAGGCAGCTTTTTCCTCTCCAGGCAGCTGAAAAGTTTGTGATTTTTTGACTAGATCCTAGCAGATCCCTCGATCACCTTACCCAGCAAAGGGAAGCTGCTCAATACGGGTTTCCTGGACCCTGGAGGGAGCCCCTTGCTCCGGATCAGGTGCCTTTGTCCAAATCCTTATGCTGCTACTTTGTAGATCCCTAGGACCTAATCTATGTATTTTTGTTACTTTTGTTATACTCTGTCTCTGAATTTAGTTACTGGTACTTTTCTCTCCTTTGGGCTCCCAGCGGCGTGACTATGCATCTGCCTTGGTTGCCATCTCCTGCTACCTATCTACATATTGGTAGAACTATGATCAGGGAAAGTCAAAAGACATTGAGATCATGGTCCATCTTGATAGCATCTAACATCAGGGTGGTAGTCCTTTTGGACTGATTATTACATTTGCATCTTTAAGACATGTTGTGCCATGTTGTAAACTAAGGTGTCATGATCACTGTTATAAGTATGATGTCAGTTCCAATACTCATTTATTGGAATGCAAACTGGTGAGATTTCCCAACCCTTCATCCCTCTTATTCAGAATATATTCTCTTTTTCTGTAGTTCTTCACTTTTTTTTAGTTAGTCCCATTTAAAAAACAAAGCACTAGGAAACAATTGCCACTGTTTCATTTTAAATGAATGATCATAGATTATCTGTGAGACCTAGAGGCATTCTTGTCCATACAAATCATGGTAAAAGTTTGTACTTTGCTTTGTAGCATACCTGTTTACCATTTAATTTTTGGAATCAAAATTGTTTAAAAATAATTAAAGAGAGCTGACAGTTACTTTGCTTATCTCACCATATTATGTATATTACAAAAGACATCTAGCTGGGTTACTATTTATATTAATAATGTTTCACCCTGAATGGATTGTTTACAGGATAAAATATGATCTCAGTTATGTGGAAGACATGGATAATATTTTGTGGAAGTAATGGATAATATTTTGCTCCTTTTGTTGACTCAAGACAAACGTGTCAATTTTGGAAAATTTACATACATCAGTCAAAACTGCTTGCCAAAGGGACTTCCAAGGAAACGAACAAAAGATTGGTCTGCAAAGAGTGGAACTGATGACAATGGCAGAAAAAAGAATTGGTGAATGAATCAGCTCTTATTTATTTATTTATTATTTGGTCTTATATGCCGCCCTCTCTCCCGAAGGACTCAGGGCGGCTCACATAAAAAACAACCATACAAATACAAAAGTTAAAATAGAATTAAATCAAATTCAACCAAATAATCATTAAAACCGATTTAGAAACATTTAAAAATATTAAAACACCCCCCCCTTAGTCCAGACCAGCCTATTCGAATAACCAAGTCTTTAGGCTGCAACGAAAGGAGCGATGGTCAGGGGCCAGTCGTAGCTCCAGGGGAAGCTGGTTCCACAAAGTGGGTGCCCCCACAGAGAAGGCCCTCCCCCTAGGGACCGCCAGCCAACATTGTCTAGCCGACGGCACCCCTGTCTGTGGGCACGCACCGGGTGATTGGTATTCGATGCTGGCAGAAGACGTTCCCATAAGTACCCTGGCCCCAAGCCATGGAGAACTTTGTAGGTAAGCACCAACACCTTGAATCTCACAGGGAGGGCAACTGGCAACCAATGCAGCTCATGCAGGAGGGGTGTAATATGGGAATATCGAGACATTCCCATCACAACCTGCGCGGCCACATTCTGCACCAGCTGAAGCCTCTGTGTGGTCCTCAAGGGAAGCCCCATGTAGAGTGCTTTGCAGTAGTTGATCTGGGACATAACAAATGCATGAGTGACCGTGCATAGCGCATCTTGGTCCAGGTAGGGACGCAACTGGTGCACCAGGGGAATCTGGGCAAATACCCCCCTGGCCACAGCTCCCACCTGCTCCTCCAAACTGAGCCGTGAGTCCAGGAGGACACCCAAGTTGCGAGCCCTATCTACGGGGGGAGCAGCACCTCTCCCCCCAAAACCAAAGATGGAACACTCTGGATCATCCAAGATGATGGTATGCACAGCCACTCGGTCTTGGCAGGGTTGAGCTGGAGCCTGTTCCTCCCCATCCAGATCCATACCGCTTCCAGGCAACGGGACATCATGGAGAGGGCATCACTGAGTTAGTTTGGGGTGGAGATGTAAAGTTGAGTATCATCAGCATACTGGTGATACCTCACCCCAAAACCACGGATGATCTCGCCCAGTGGCTTCATATAAATGTTGAACAGGAGGGGAGAGAGGACCAACCCCTGAGGCACCCCACAAGCGAGGGGCTGCGGAGCCGAACTCTGCCCTCCTGCCAACACTGATTGCAAGCATCCCGAGAGGTAGGAGGACAACCACTGAAGAATGGTGCCTCCCACCCCCAACCCCCCCGAGATGCTGCAACAGGATACCATGGTCGATGGTATCGAAAGCTGCTGAGAGATCTAATAGGACCAGGACAGAGGAATAACCCCTGTCCCGAGCCCTCCAGAGATCATTCATCAGCGTGACCAATGCCGTCTCCATGCTGTATCTGGGCCTGAAACCCGATTGGCACAGATCTAGGTAATCTGTTTCCTCCAGGAACCTTGGAACCTGGGAAGCCACCACACTCTCAACAACCTTTGCCATAAAGCGAAGGTTGGAGCCTGGACGAAAGTTGTTCAAAACAGCTTGGTTCAGGAGCCAATAACAATGGATATGTGGGAAAAAATTGGGTGAGAAATGTGAAATTTACCCAAGCACAAAATTTAAGAGAAAATTCTTATAAAATGGTTTATAGATGGCACCTAGATCCTACAAAATTAGCATGTATGTACTCGAATCAAAAACCTAAATGCTGGACATGCAGTAGTGATGACGCAACATATTTTCATATGTGGCGGACATGTAAAAAAGTCAAAGCTTTTTGGATAAAAATATGGTGGACTATTCAGAAGATTTTTAAGAAAAAGATAAGTTTTAAGCCGCAGTTGTTTTTGTTGGGTATTATTACAGATTGTACTGTTTCAGAAATTAAATTGACGTTATACTTAATAACAGCCGCAAGATTGTTAGTGGCGCAATACTGGAAGAAAGAAGATGTACCTACTATAGAAGATTGGATATTAAAAGTATGGAACTTAGCAGAAATGGCAAAGATATCAGCTTACTTGAAAGAACAATCACAAGAAAGATATATTCGGGACTGGAGAAAATGGATTGATTATATTCAAAATAGATATTGGACTAAAAAGTTTCAAATAGCTTATGAATGAAGATTAGAAGCTAAGAAGATATGTTAAGAAGATATGTTAGTGTTATTATTTTAGTCTGTATTAAGGGAGTTTAAGTGCAGAAGGGGGTATAACTGTTCATTAGCATATGTTAGAATAAGATTGTTAAATATAATACCCTGTATTTTACTCTGGGAAGTTGGGGGGAGGGCGAGGGAGGGGTGGGTGGGGAGGGAGGGTTTTTTGTAAAACTTTTCAATAATAAAACTATTTATATAAAAAAATGGCTGGGTCCAGGGTAGGCTTCTTGAGGAGAGGCCTCACCACCGCCTCTTTCAAGGCGGCCGGGAAGAGCCCCTCACTCAAAGAAGCCCTCTATATATAAAGGAGAGGACTTGAAATTGTCCATGAGACTATATACAGATATTCCTCATGATAAAACCGCAATCCAGAAGTCTGATTGAGTTTCAGAGATCTGAGGGCCAGAAGAGCCAGCTATGCAAAAGCTGTGGTCTGGGTTTACCCATTTCAGTTCTTAATCATTTTTGGAATAAATGACTCATAAATTGCTTTTTTGACATTACAATTATATTACACTTGAAGTGATTTTCCTTCAACCACAGTGAAATAAGTTTTAAGTAAGTCTAAAACTTAAAGAATTTTTCTATTATTTGGAGATAAGCAGCAAAAGGATTTGATTAGTTTGGAAACAGGCTAAGGAGTCAGGCTGACTGGAAGTAAGTTTTTGAATTTAATTATAAGAATGTAGCTTGTTTAAAATCTTATTAAATATATATGAAGATTTTGAGTTTAAATGTAACAAATTCTTCCTGGGAAAATGTTCTGGATGAGAGAAAACTACAAAAAGAGGCTGTTACTACAGGCAACCCAAAAGAATAAACATTTATAACTAAAGGAGAGAAAGAACCACTGATACAGAATGGGGAAAATATTTTAACTTGGGAAAAATTTAAGAATATTTGGGAACATAACTTCTCTTTAGGCTTTCTGATATTACAGAAATGGGCTTAAAAGAAGAAATAGAATACAAAACAATTGAAAACCAGGCTGTTTCTGATACGGATTAAAAATTGACAGGATATAAGAATGATACTCACAAAGGAATTACACAAGACTACAAATGAAATTGGCTGAGGTTTTAATACTCAAAAAGGACACATAGATAATAAATCAGAACAATAACTTGGATATGTAGATTTTAATTGAAAAAAGAGACTTAGACATTTAAAAAACATTTCTAAAGACTTTTATTCAACAGAGTAACTAATATCAAGAATAATGACATTTAAATTATTCAGTGTTTAATTGCTGCAATCATGAGCTTTATCTTCACCTGTGGGTATGTATGGTGGACCTTGCAGTAGATAAATGATTGTTGGAAAACTGTGGTGCATAATATTTTTTCCAAATCATATGGAAACTAAGATTGAATTAAAATTCCTAACTGCATGTATGGAAGAGGATGAAAATTTTGCACATCCCAAAGAGATCAGCCATTAAAATTTTGGAAGTAATTTTGTCGCATTGGCTGTGCTTTCTTTTTTATTTTTTTATTTTATTTTTTAAGACAAACATAAACAAACAAATACATAAAAAACATAAAACCATCTTCCATTTTGTACAGGTGTCAGTTGGTTACACATCATTTGTGCTATCCTTTCATAGTCATCACTCACAATTTATATAAATTCTCATATTATCAATCTAACATATGCTTATATATTTATCAGTTATTAATCATTCATGACTAATCTATTTATTTCATTATTTAATACGAGATATTCTAACCTTCATTGTAAAATTTGTATTACACTTTCACCCAATGGTTATGTATGCACTCAATCTATTAAATATCTGTTGTAAAATTTCCTAATCTATTATATTACCATGTCTTTTTATCCAAATATTGATAAAACAAATCCCATATCAAATAAAATTGTTTATCTTCTTGTTCTCTAATTTCAAATGTCAATTTACTCATTTCAGCACTGTCCATAATTTTCTTGATAACTTCCTCCTGCATAGGTACTTTTTCACTTTTCCAATTCTTAGCAAATACAATTCTAGCTTGCTTAAAACATTTACAATCAAGTATTTCAGTTCTTTTTATTGTATATTTCCGTATGATTCCCCAATAAAATATCTCTGGTTTAAAGTCTATATGCTGTTTTATCATTTTTTCCAACCATGTGAATTTTAGTCCCATATCCTTTGCATCTGCATTGCCTACCACATATGGTAATATGAACCAGGTATCTGATGACATTTCCAACATTTGCATTTATCCTTATTTATCCTTAAACATCCTGGTGGCTCAGGCTGTTAAATGCCCATTTTAAGATCCAGCTTCTACAATTACTATAGGCTTGACCCACCAGGCCCAAGGTTGACTAGCCTTCCATCCTCTCATAGGTAAATTGAGGACCCAAGATTGTTGTTGGGGCAATTAGCTGACCTTGTAAAAATGTCGCTTAGTAATAAGCAGGCATATACAATGGAATGAAGGCTATTGCTGAGCGATTTCACAGTCTCCTGTTCAAAAAAAAAAAAAAAAAATTGTAAGCCGCCTCTGAGTTCTTCGAGAAGGGCGGCATATAAATGTAATTAAAAAAAAAAAAATATTCTCAATTCTCATCAGGGTAGATACCAGTAAAACATCTTATACAACTTTTCTTTATATGCAGTTGACATTGTCATTTTATAATTTTGAAACCACAGTTTTTTCCATTTCTCTAGATCAATTCCATATCCAAAATTTCCTGCCAATCATCGCTTTTCTTTTAACCTTGTTCTTCCTCCAATTAAATTTAATAAGTGTCCATAATGTTTTTAAATTACCTTTCATCAGTACCCCATCAAAATTTTATCTAAAACAGTCATCTTATCATAAATACCTCTGTTTTAAAATCTTTATCAAATCTAGATTGTATTTGCAAATATGAAAACCAATTCATTTTACACCTTGTTCTTCCAACGCTTGCATAGATTTAAGTTCACCTTTTCATTCAATATCTCAGCATATCTAACTGTTTTGTCTTTTATTATTGGATAAGAAAGCTTCAATAGTAGATATCCACAGTGGAACTTTTAAATAATATTGTCTTCTTTATCTTCTCCCAGTTTAAAAACATGCCTCTCTCAATGTAATGTCTTCGAAATACCCCTGTGTTTTCATTCCCTTATACCAGAGGAAGGCATGCCAGCCCAACAACAGGTCATGCCCTTCTAAAGTCTACTATTCCTTAATGTTATCCATTCCTTTACCCACATCAAATTTGTTGCCTGGTAATATAATTCCCAATTGGGCAAAACAAACCCACCTCTTAATCTTGCATCTTGCAGCAGTTTAAGTTTTATTCTGCTTTTTTTGCCCTGCCTGATGTATTTCAACACAATTTTATTTAAATCATCAAAGAACTCTTTCTTTAGTTGAACTGGAATCATCTGGAATAGAAATAAGATTCTAGGCAACACATTAATCTTAACTGTAGATATTCTCCCAATCAGTGATAATTGTAAGTTTTCCCATTTTGTCAGATCTGTCACAATCTGCTGTTTGGGTTTAACGTAATTATCCTCCTTCAATATGCTACATCTTGATGTAATATGTATCCCTAAATATTTAACCTTGTTTGTGACCTGTATTTCTAAAAGTTCTTCCAATTCTTTCTTTCATCTTGCTAACATATTCTTTGTTAATATCTTTGTCTTATCTTTATTTATTTTCAGGCCCGCTATTTTTCCATATTCTTCTATCTTTTCTATTAATTTGGGTGCTGTTTCCAATGGATCTTCTAATATAAATACTGGGTCATCTGCAAAAGCTTGTAGCTTATACTCTTCTTTTTTTTAATTTTCATTCCTTTTATTTCTTTCTGTCCTCTAATATTCCTGTTCAGCACTTCTAACGTTAAAACAA
>CM019155.1:27957798-28004896 GCA_009733165.1 Naja naja
TCAATATTTCCTGAAGGTCTTGTAAAATTCCACTGGCAATCCATCTGGACCTGGTGCTCCAACATTCTTTTTAAAGCTTCTGTTAATTCCATCATTGTTATATTCCCTCTAACATTATTTTTCATGTCTTTAGGTATCTGGGGTAGTTTCACTTTCTGTAAATATTTTTAACTTTTTTCTTGAATACCCTCTTGAAAGTAACAATTTTCCATAATAGTCTTGTATAATTTTTTCTTCTGCTGCCATAGCAGATATGTCCTTCATTTATTAATTGGCTTATCCTTCTTGATTCTCTCTCCTTTCTCAATTTATAGGCTAACCATCTGCCTGGTTTATTTGCATCTTCAAAATAATTCTTGTCTTTTAATTTTTTTTCTTCCTAGTCCCATTTTATGTTTAGTTATGTCCATTCTAATTTTAATGTCTTTTTAGGGATTTCTGTAGCTCCTTTTCCAGCTTCTTATAGTGGTCTTCCAGTGTCTCAAGGTCTTTTCTGCATTATGTTTTTCCTGTATAATCTATTATCAAACCTCTTGTGTAGGCCTTCATCGTGTCCCAGAGATTCTGTAAAGATGTGTCCTCTTTTTTATTTTCTTTGAAGAAGAAAGTCAATTCTTTATCTATTTTCTGCTTAAAGTCTTTTTCTTTTAATATCATATTATTCAAAGTCTATCTAGATCTCTTCTTTTGTCCTTTCTGTGTAACTCTTATTGGATTGTGGTCAGCCCAAGTGCTTGTTTCTATTTCAATTTCTTGTATGTTCAAAATTAGTTCCACTGACATCCAAATCATATCAATTCTAGACCAAGATGTATATTTGAATAAAAAGTGTATTGCTTATTCTCCACATTTCTCTCTCTCCATGCGTCTTTTAAATTTAGTTCTTCTATCATTTGAAAGAAGGATTTTGGCAGTGTCTTTCTAATTTTCTTTGTTGATTTCTGCATTTTATAGTCCATTTGTTCATTAATTATTCCATTTAAATCTCCCATCACATGAAATATTCACATAGTCAATTCAATTATTTTCATATGTAATTTCCTATAGAATTCTTCTTGGTTATCATTTGGGGCATAAACGTAAGTGTTTTAACATTATTGTCCATCATTTCCAACCATCAAAATCCTTCCTTCTGTTATTCTGTCCAAAATTTGTTCTGCCAAGATTGTGTCTCTACTATATAAGACTTCACACTTCTTTTTATTTGTGTTGGCGATGTAGTTTTCCTCAATTTTTTGTTTCAGTAAATTGTATGTTTTGATATGTACTTTGTAAGCAGATTATGTCAAACTTTAATCTCTTCTACTTTGTGAAATACTTTTCTTTTAGTAGCTAAATCCATTTATGTTGATCGAATCAGCTTTTCATCCATGTTAGGCTTTAAAAGAGGGTTTAATTGTTCTAGTGGATCTTAATTCTCATTTGTCTCTGTGTACACCACTCTACTGCACCTTCTTCCTTTCTTTCTATTGCTGGTTATGCACTCTCTTGAAATTCAGTTAGTGGACTCTTCTTTTCTTGTATCTTCCTCTTTTCCTCTAAAGTATTCTTGATGGAATAGTTCAGCTTTTGCAACTGTATCAATTTGTCTTTTGCTCCTGCCAAGGTAAAGAGACCTTCTGATATCAAATGGGAGATTCATTCTTAAGCAATTCTTTTAATAATAGTATTTCTTTCATCTCTTACCTTGGTACCTTTTTCAACGGCACTTTTGATCCTTATATTTTTAATTTTCTCTTGCCACCTGGAAGCATCTGTTTTAATAGTTTTAGTAAACCTGATGTGGACTTCTTCTCATTGCATATCTTGTATAGACACGGAATACTTCATCCATCCCATCCATCATTTTCTCTTTGGTTATCTCTAGTGCTTCTGCCAGTACTTCTGTCATTGTTTCAGTCAGGTTTTTCACTTTTCTTTTCCTCTATATTTTGAAATCTCAAATAGAATTCTGATCTATCAATTTTCCATCATAATGATCCGCTGTTGCTCTTTTCAACTTCGCTCAATTGGGTGTCAATATTGTCAGGGAGTAAAAATCAGCTTCCAAACATCCCTGCTAATTAGAGGTGGACTGTGCCTTTCTTTGCTGTCAACTTTGATTAAATAAAACCCAGAAAGTAATCTAAGAAACATATTTTTATTTACAAAAATAATAAAACTTAATTAATTAAACTTACATACCAGCAGCTTAATCTCACACCAAAAGCATATACAGGAATAATTACAGTAAGTAACAGGAAGTGAAGTAAAAACTCTTTGAAGCACGTGCAGTAAATCAGAAATCACAAGACAGCTTATCTCATCTATTAGATAGAGACAAGATAACAAAGTGTTTAGCTAGCAGGCAACTGCCTGCAAATCTTAGCTTAGGAGCTTGGCAGACAAATAAAAAAAATGTAGTGGCATCCCCTTCTTTGTCTGTTGTAGCGAACATCAGGTAAGGGCACATTTCATGTAGATATTTGTGCTGACCAGCTGGAAGTGGTTTGTTGAGCATGTCAGCAATCTGATCATGTGTGGACACATACTGCAATTTAACAAAACCTTGTTTAACTAATTGCTATGTTCTTATAATGAATGTCAGTGTGTCTGGACCTAGAACCTGTGAAATGTGTTTTGGAAACATAAACCACAGATTTGTTGTCTTCCATCATGGTGATTGGCTGGATAGGGTGTGTCCAGATATCTGTGACTAAAGCATCAAACCCATAGAGAATTACATATGCATGCATCTGAAACACAAGCATATTCAGCTTCAGTAGATGAACAAGAAATGAAGTCTTGTTTATGTACATGCCAGTTAACAGGACATCCATTTAAGAACATCATATAACCTGAAGTACTTTTTACTCTTCTTTATCACTTGCCCAATCAGAATCTGCATAACAACATGATTCTGCATAATCAGTATGTGTTTTAACAACAACTTCATATTTTTAGTGTGCTTTAGATATCTCAACAACTTCTTAACACATAACCAAAGAAACTGTTTTGCCTTACCTACATGTCGTGACAAAAGATTAACATTAAGTGCAATGTTGGCTCTGGTCCAACTACTAATGTATAACAATGACCCAATTACTGAACAATAAAGTGTTTGATCTTCAAAATCAGGACTTGGTTCATATGACAGATTATGAAAATCTGTTTGCATAGGTATGCTAGATGTTTTAGCATCCTTCATATTGCAATGATGCAAAAATTGTTCAATCTTATTCTCTTGTGAAATACTAAACCCCTTCTGAGTTTTAGTAATCTGAACACCCAAATAAGTGTTAATGTAACCTAAAGATTTCAATGTAAAATATTTCTGCAAGGCTTTTGCAAAATTCTCACTCATTTGCTTATTTGGACCAATATAAACAATATCATCAACATAAACAAGAATTATTTCATATATATTCTCAGAGCTTTTTGTAAACACGCATTCATCAGTTTCAGACTTAGTAAAGCCCATTGAATTTACTTTGTCAGTAAGGCATAAGTACCACATTAAACCAGACTGTTTCAGACCATAAAGACTTTTGTTTAGGATCCAGGTATCCCCTTCTTGCTTTCAGAACCCTGGAGGACCTTTGTCAAATTCTTCTCCAGTTGCAGTGGCTAAAGCAATTTTTATGGTCTCAGTCCGAACTGTCGGTGAGTAAGTATTTGTGTAGTCCTCAGGATAACGTTGAGCAAAACCCTGAGCTACAAGTCTGGCCTTGTATAATAACTCACCATTTGGCTTCTTTTTAATTCTATAGATCCATCTAGTGCCAATAACTTTCTTATTTGCTGGAGGACTTGCAGGCGTAAACACCTTGAGTTTCTTTAGACTGTCCATTTCAGCCTGCATTGCCTCATACTCATCTCTTGCTCTGAATCAGGAAGATGCTTAATTTGTGTAAACTTGTCAGGAGGAATTGTAACAGCACACATCAAAGGTAAAGGTACTTTCATCAATTGCCACAAATATCATTTCGGAGGGATCCCCTTCGTGACCCTCTCGGAACGTCTCAGAACAACGATCCATTTTTCTTCTGTTTTGTCCTCGTCTTCTTCATAGTTGCTAGTGTCAGGATCGGCGGCTTGCGAAGACGCAACATCGGGTTGAGAAGAACTAGTTGATGGAACATTCACCTGTGGATCTTGATCATCAGGCTGCATAACATTGGTAGCATCATCTCTAGGAAAATAAACTCCAGGATTATTGGAGTCAATCCTGGACCAGTCAGCATCTTCCTCAAAACTGAAGGACTGAGAAATCACTATTACATGTTTGGAGTCAACGAATTTGCTCCATTTTGAATTGTCATCAATACCCATGAATTTCATTCTTTTTGCTGCTGGGTCTCCTTTCTTTCTTTGAGCTAAGGGAATGTTCACCGTAGCGTATGAACCAAAAATATGGATGTTTTTAAGATCGGGTTTATACCCATATAACATGAAGAAAGGAGTCTGATTTATTACACTACTCCAGATACGGTTAATAATGTAATTTGTATATTTAATAGCTTCACCCCAGTATGGGAGACTGAGATTAGCATCTTCTAGGAGACAACACATCATGGTTTGTAGAACCCCATTTCTGCTTTCCACCATCCCATTTTCCACTGGAACATAAGGAGCTGATCTCTGATGCAGAATTCCATTCTTACGCATCCAGTCCTGAAAACGCTGGGACATGAATTCAGCACCGCGATCACTTTGGATTCTAGTGATGCGAACATCGTGTTGGGTATTGACATAAGTTGCAAAGTCTTTGAAGATCTGAAATCTTGAGATCTTGTTTCTTTCATAGGAAATACAAATCCATATCTAGAATAATTACCAACAATTGTTAAGAATTTTTTTTTACCACCAAGTGTTGGTGCAAATGGACCTACTATGTCAGTGTGTACCAAATCAAAAATGTGTGTTGACAGGTGTGTAGCATGTTTTGGAACAGCTGCTGCTTTGGATTTAGCTTTCTTGCAGACAGCACAATCCAAGAACACCTTACACCCCTGCAGATCCAAACCTTTCACGAATTCCAGCAACTTTCTAAGAATACAAAAACTGGAATGCTCCAATCTTCTATGCCACTTATGGATACACCTGGAATGCAAAGGTTTACCTGTTAGTGAATTTTCAACATTTTTTATTAGGAACCTGAGGCTTGCTTTGGGCAACCTGTTTCTTATTTCTCTTTTTGTTGGCTTTAGGAGCATTTGGAGTAGCGACAGGATCTCTCTCTGGAACATCTCTCTGGGCCTGCACTCTCCTTTTTTGGAGATTGTATACTTGCCTGTGCTTGCGAGTTAGACTTTGGCTTTAGCTAATAAACACCACCAATTAATATGGTTTCAGCAACAATATTACCCTCTTTAACCACATAACTTGCTTTTTCAAAATGGTGAATCTGGTACTTGGATACTCTCGACAAATGACTCTGACTAAGCAAACTATGGGTGGCTGTTGGTATATAATACACATCAGGAATAAATGCATCGAGCTCTTCAATATAAACAGTTCCTTTTCCCACAACCTGAACAGGATAATTTGAAAAAGTGTACAGTTCACGGATGTCAGGTTCAGACTCGTGCATCTCTGTGTAAAGATCTCTTCTGTAGGTAACATGCACTGCTGCTCCACTGTCTAAAGTCCAGAGAAGTCATCTGTCATATGCTGGATAAGATTGTGGATCATTGGTTAAAGCCAATGTGATGTGTGGAGCTTGTATATCACGCCTGGGACTGCGATGACCTTGGATTCTGCCTCTGCCTCTGCCTCTGGAATCTGTTCCTCTGGGCTGGTATGTGGTGGATGCTGGAGATCATTGGGGACAATCCCGTGTGGCATGTCCCACACAATCGCACATGTAACATCTTGGCATCCTTAGAACGAAGGCTCTTCCTCGGAAGTGGCACCTTGCTGGAGCTCTTGATGCAGGTGGTCCTCTCAAATGTGATGTGGCTTGCATGAGTGCTTCTTCTTCAGTTAAAATTCTGCAGACATGATCAACGGTGTGCTGAGCAATGGACACTTGATTAATCTTTGAAATGGCATCTTTCCATTCACAATTCAATGAGTTAAATTTGTTGGGCAGTTGCATCAGGTGAAAAAATAATCTGCAGTTCAGTGTCCATGGACATCAATAATGTTGTGCATGCTCTAGTATCCAGTTCTCTTATTTCAGGAAGCCAAGTTTGTGGTGGAGGATTAAACACCATACAAGGGGTACCTTCTCTATGAAGTAAAATGCCAACCTCACTGATCCAAGCCTTGTAATTTTGTCCTGAGCGCTTTAATTTTGAATTAAAGTCAGTGGGGTGATAGAAGATTGAAGAAGAATATGTATAACTTGCACTGGTTGAGCAATGTGTACTTGGACACCTGGAGGCACTATAGCTGGCACTGGTGCTGGCACTGGTTGACTTGCTAAAGGCATTTGTGGCTGTGTCATTGCTGGTCAAACCTGTGGCTGCATGTGTACTTGTTGTTGAGCTGCCATTGGTATTTGAGCAACATTAATTTGGCCTGCTGGTGGTGCTGGCATTTGCATTTGCATTTGCTGCATTTGAGGAATTTTAATAGTAGCTATATCAGGAAGCCGAGCTGGTGCAATTTGGGAAGCCACAGGAGGCATTTGCATAACTGGAGCAACGGCTGGAGATATAATAGCTTATTTATTTATTTATTTATTTATTTATTTATTTATTCGACTTGTATGCTGCCCCCTCTCCGAAAGGACTCGGGGTGGCTCACAGATAAAAACAATACAATAAGTTAAATTAACTAAAAAAGAATTAAATTATTGCAAGCCAAATTAAACTAAAAATCCCATAATGAATAAGAAACCCTTCCCCCAAGGAATCAGCACAGCCCAGCCTGTTCAAACAGCCAGGTTTTTAGGTCATGACGGAAGGTGCGGAGGTCAGGGGCCAGGCGGAGCCCCAGAGGTAGTTGGTTCCAGAGAGCGGGAGCCACTACAGAGTAGGCCCTTCCCCGGGATACCGCCAACCGACACCGAGTTGCAGATGGCACCCTGAGAAGTCCCTGCCTGTGCGTTCATACAGGGCAGTTGGTATTCGATGCCAGCAGTAGAGCTCCTAAATAACCTGACCCATGTCTCGTAGGACTTTGAATGTTAATACTAGGACCTTGAATCTCATCTGGAGGGCAACTGGTAGCCAATGCAGCTCACGCAGAAGGGGTGTAACATGGGAGTACCGGAAAGCTCCCATCACAACCCGCGCGCATTCTGCACCAGCTGAAGCCTCCGGATGGTATGCAAGGGCAGTCCTAAATAGAGAGCATTGCAGTAGTCAAGCTGGGAGGTAACAAGTGCCTGAGTGACAGTGTGCAGG
The DNA here is from genome assembly GCA_009733165.1 of Naja naja. Taxonomy (NCBI): domain Eukaryota; kingdom Metazoa; phylum Chordata; class Lepidosauria; order Squamata; family Elapidae; genus Naja; species Naja naja. The sequence continues at coordinate 27,965,133 of CM019155.1, forward strand.
GCATCTCGGTCCAGATATGGGCACAGCTGGCGAACCAGCTGAACCTGGGCAAATGCCCCCCTGGCCATGGCCCCCACCTGCTCCTCCATCCTGAGCTGTGAATCCAGGAGGACCCCCAATTTCCGTGCCCTGTCCACAGGGGGCAACACCTCTCCCCCCATGACCAAAGATGGAATCTCCTGACTGGACCGAGATGTCGGTATGCACAGCCACTCTGTCTTGGCGAGATTGAGCCGAAGCATGTTCCTGCCCATCCAGATCCATACCGCATCCAGACAATGGGATATCATGGAGAGGGCATCACTGGTGTGACCTGGGATGGAGATGTACAACGTATCATCAGCGTACTGATGATACTTCACCCCAAAGCCATGGATTATCTCGCCCAGCGGCTTCATATAGATGTTGAACAGAAGGGGTGAGAGAACTGACCCCTGAGGGACCCCCACAAGTGAGAGCCCTCGGCGCTAACCTCTGCCCCCCCTATCAACACCGATTGTGAGCATCCTGAGAGGAAGGAGGAGAACCACTGCAATACAGTGCCTCCCACTCCTAACCCCCCGAGATGCCGCAACAGGATACCATGGTCGACAGTATCAAAAGCCGCTGAGAGATCTAACAGGACCAGAACAGAGGAAAAACCCCTGTCCCGAGCTTTCAGGAGATCATCCACCAGTGCGACCAATGCCATCTCCGTGCTATACCCGGGCCGGAAGCCCAATTGGTATGGATCTAGGAAGTCTGCTTCCTCCAGGAAAAGCGGAAACTGCTGAGCCACCACACTCTCAACAACCTTCGCTAAAAAGCGAAGGTTGGAGACTGGACGGAAGTTGTTCAATTCGGCTGCGTCCAGGGCAGGCTTCTTCAGAAGGGGCCGCACCACAGCCTCTTTCAGGGTGGCAGGGAAGGCACCCTCCCTTAATGAAGCATTGACCACTGCCCGGAGCCAGCCGCTTGTGACCTCCCTGGAGGCATAAGCCAACCAGGAAGGGCATGGGTCCAACAAACATGTGGTGCAACTCAGTCGTGGCATAATCCTGTCCACTTCATCCTCAGAAACAGGATCGAACTCAGTCCAGATTACATTGGCCAGACCATCTGCACCCCCAGGGTCAGGCCCCCTGCACACTAGAGTTCAGCCCTTCCTGGATCCGAGTGATCTTATCCTGCAGGTATTGCCCAAATTCCTCAGCTCTGCCCTGCAAGGGATCCACCACTGCCCCCGGATGTAATAGGGAGTGGGTGACCCCAAACAGGGCGGCTGGGCAATTACCTGCAGATGCTATGAGAGCAGAGAAGTAAGCCCTCCTTGCCACTCTCACAACTACCAGGTAAGTCCTAATATGGGCTCTTAGCTGGGCTCGGTCAGAACTGGAGCAGGTCGACCTCCATCTGCTCTCTAAGGCCCTTCTCCGACGCTTCATCTCCCAGAGCTCCCCGGTATACCAGGGAGCCACCTGGGATCTGTGCCAGGTAAGTGACCGCATGGGGACAACTCTATCAAGGGCCCCTGCCACCACCTGTTGCCAGGCTGCCGTCAGGGCCTCAGCAGAGCTGTGGGTCAAGGATGTAGGGAAAAACCTCAGTTCCGCCTGGAACCTTTCTGGGTCCATTAGGCGTCTGGGGTGGAACCATCTGAGTGGCTCCTCATCGCAGCGGTGTGGGGTAGCTTGATGGAAAGCCAGCCGTAGGAGATAATGATCTGACCATGGAATGGGATGGACAGAAAAATCACCATCCCCCAGACCATTTCGCCACTGCTCCAAGATAAAAACCAGGTCGAGCGTGTTTCCCCCCTCATGAGTCGGGCCATTGATCACCTGAGTCAGGCCCATGGCCACCATGGAGGCCATGAATTCCTGGGCCAAACTTGACGACGCCCCAAGGGAAGGCAAGTTGAAGTCACCCAGAACAATAAGTTCAGGGAACTCCAACACCACCCCCGAGACAGCATCGAGAAGCCCAGGTAGGGCAGATGCTACATAGCTGGGGGAAAGGTATGTAAGCAACAAGCCCACCTGACTCCCCGGCCCGCTCCTCAGGAGTAGGGCCTCACACCCGCCTATCTCCAGAACAGGGACCTCCCTTGGAATCAGGGCTTCCCGAATAACGACACCCCTCCACCCCTCCCCTGGGCTCGTGACCGGTGCAACACCCAAAAACCTGGGGGGCATAACTCAACCAGAGGGACTCCACCCTCTGGGCCCACCCAGGTCTTGGTGATGCAGGCCAGGTCCACGGCCTCCTCCTCAATTACCTCACGGAGGAGGGTTGCCTTGTTAGCCATGGACCTGGCATTAAAGTACACCAGTCGGAGCCCAGGGGTCCTAGATCCTGGGCCCCCAGGAAATTGGGAGGAGGCAACGGGGTCAGAGCATGTCACCATATGAAGACACCAGGGGCACGCTCCCCTAACATGATGTGGCCCCATGCCTCGTCGTCCCCTACCAAGCCCAACCACCCTGGAAATCATCGCAAGCTTGTACACTTGACTGGCCCATTGACAACATTTCAAAAGATCTGTGTAAAATTCGTAATTGTCCCTGTATTGCATGCAATTCGCCAGCAGATGGTGCTACAACATTATAAATTGCAGAAGCTCTTGCTGAGTCAGCCTCACAAGGCAAATCATGAGGTAGCTGTGATGTAAGCAAAGCTCTCTGCTCTGATTGGTCTGACATCACACCCATGTGGCCAACTTGTGGGTGGTCCCTTGACTTCGAAGAAGAAGGCAAGATGGAGGGCTTAGGAACTTGAACAACACCCATATCTGGCTGAAGGGATGATGCAAAGGCCCTAGCCTGCTTTATATTTTGTTCAAAAACTTCAATTTGCTGCAGATAATCATGCACAATTTTCTGACACATTGTCTGCTCTGGAGTCATTGGAGAATAATGAATTTCACCTTTTTCTTTTGGTGAAAAATGCTCATCTGACTGTAAAACCTTAGCCTTTGCACCAAGTTTTTCATATTCTTGGGCCTTTTCTTTTTCAAGCTGAGCTTTCTCCTGGACAGTAGTGTAGGAGCATGCATCATAAACAGAAGAGACTACAGACCTTATCTCTCATTCTCCTCCCATGGCAGCTTCTTCCAAACGCATTGCTGAAGCAAGGGGGGGTGACTGCCAAACTGCAAATTGACTGTCTGAAGCTCTCCGAGCAGCCTCCTTAGTTAGGTCAGTCTTCCTCCGACTGAGCCCTTCGTTGTTTCGTTTTCCCTTTCTTGCATGGCATCTTGCAATTAATCACAAATTCCTCAGAATTTCATGAACTAACTGACTAATTAACCTCACTTGTTATCAATGCAACTAGCAAAGAAAAACATCTTAATTCTTGAAACTTGAAAACCTTCCTCCCTACCATTTGTCAGGGAGTAAAAATCAGCTTCCAAACATCCCTGCTAATTAGAGGTGGGCTGTGCCTTTCTTTGCTGTCAACTTTGATTAAATAAAACCCAGAAAGTAATCTAAGGAACATATTTTTATTTACAAAAATAATAAAACTTAATGGACTATATACCAGCAGCTTAATCTCACACCAAAAGCATATACAGGAATAATTTTTTTTAAATTACATTTATATGCCGCCCTTCTCCGAAGACTCAGGGCGGCTTACAATTTTTGGAGCACAACCCAATGCGCTCAGCAATAGCCTTCATTCCATTGTATATGCCTGCTTATTACTAAGTGGCATTTTTACAAGGTCAGCTAATTGCCCCCAACAATCTTGGGTCCTCAATTTACCTACCCCGAGAGGATGGAAGGCTGAGTCAACCTTGAGCCTGGTGGGATTCGAGCCTACAGTAATTGTAGACAGGAAGTAAAGTAAAAACTCTTTGAAGCATGTGCAGTAAATCAGAAATCACAAGACAGCCTTATCTCATTGCTATAGAGACAAGATAACAAAGTTCTAGCTAGCAGGCAACTGCCTGCAAATCTTGGCTTAGGAGCTTGGCAGACAAATTTAAAAAAAAACGTAGTGACAAATATCTCCAATTTTCTTGTTTCTTTGTGTATCTTCTTCTTCAATTTTCTTAAATCTGTCTTCATATTTCATCATCATCTGTTGAATATCCTCTACTTTCCCATCTATCTCTTCAGTTCTTTTCTCAATATTCTCTCTTCTCTTTACTATATCATCTGTTCTCTTTGCAATACCATCTGTTTTTACTTGTAGATTCTGAATTCCTTGCATAATCATCTGCAGTGTCACTTCCTTTTCTTTATCCTGCTGTAACATCGTCTGGATTGATCGCTGTCTTCCAGATGGTGAAGAAGAGACTGTTGGTATTGAAGAAGTTGGAACTGTTGGTTTTCTGCTCATCTTAGTGCTTACACAAAAGAAAAAATAGGAGAAAAGAAGAAGGCAAAAACAAACAGCTGCCACTCCAAAAAATAAAAGGGGAAGAAGAATCTTCAGGCACTTATATGCCTTAATCCAATTGATTACAGTAGTATGCCAAAAAAGAAAAAAAGGAGGAAAAAGGAAAAAATAAGCCAAAAGAAAAAAAAGGAAAAAAATTCTTATTTTAAAAAAAAAAGGAGAAAGGAAAAATTGAAAACAAAAATAATATTTCTCTTTTAAAAAAAAGTAAAATACAGTCAAGTTCCTGGGTAAGAGGGCTAAATCCAAAACATAAAAAGTCAGCTAGGGGGAAGTAAAAAAAGAAAATAACCACAAATTCTAACAGAAAAAAGCTACTGCCACTAAGTATCCAAGGCTCTTTAGTAAATCAAATTAGACTTTTCTGTACAGATGTTTTCAAGGTCACTTCAATCTTCTTTCTTTCAACTCTAACTCCAGACTCCACTATCAGTAGTTCACAGATGAGCACCTGTATAAATAGTCTGTCATGCTCATCCCACTATCTCTTTCAGCAAGAAACTCAGAGTCCTTGAGTATAGCACAGATACATAAACAAATGAAAGAAAAAAGAAAACAATATATCCAAGCCTCTAGATGGCAGTGCTACTTATTTTTCACTTTTGCTTCCCCCCTTAGGAACAGAAAAAAAGGGCGGGATCTTAAAACAATAAGAAGAGCTTAATCCAAAAAAGAAAACCTTCAAAACAGGAAGCTATTTAAACACAAAAAAGACCAGTCCATTTTAAAATTGAAAAGCTTAATCAAATTCCAGGTCCAAAAAAAGGGGGGGAAACCATCAGTTTAAAAGACTTAATATCGCTGCTTAATAACTGTTCTCTTTAATTTTAAATTCACTTTCAAACTTTTAGGGTGTTCTCTTCAAGAATAAATGAGTAAAAAATTCCTCTCACCAAGCAGACACACTTACTCCCAATCTTACCATTCTTCCGGAGCTGTCCCAGCTTCAAGCAGCTTATATGGCCGCTTCTTTACCACCAGCAAAAAGAGCTTCTCCTGGATCAACCAGGGACTTTGCAGTGTCCCTGGGATCAACAGGATGTGCTCTTACCTTCACCATCTCTTCGGGATGGTTTAGGTCTAAAAGGACTATCCAGCAGGCAAGATATCTACAGCAATCCAGGAACTTCCAGATCGCGCGTAGTACCACCGCAACGCCAGCCCCGCGTTACCGAGACTTGGACAAGCATTTTAATATGTTTATTGAGGCAAAATCTCTGTCACAATTTTTAAAGTCTATTAGATAAGTATGATTTGATTCATACATTGTAATAAAAAATACTTGATCAAAGTAGTTAGTCCTGAAATTTGCTAAGATCAGGGTTTTTTCATGCATCCCTAGTGGTCATATGGCTATATTGTTAATGTTCCACTATTCAAGCATTTCATGTCAGTTTTAAGGGTGTCCATATTTTACAAAATAAAAATATAAAATTGAGTTTATGTATTCATAGGAATGCAGTCTGCCTTGAAGCAAGCTAATAAACTATTTATTGCACCTTATGCTTGACCATAAGCTGCTTCCAACTAGTTAAAAGAAAAAATTAAATTGTACATTCCAACATTCATAGTTCACTCCAGTGGCCAAGATTTAAATGAGCAAATGATATGATTCATGCATTTTTAAAATGACTTTTAAAAGGTGAAATCTCTTGGAAATAATATTATATGAGCACTGTGATAAAATTAACATTAAAATGGAAAAGCAATGTTGAAAATTGAGACTTTTTGAAAAGAATTATTAGTACCAGGATCTTTAACCATACTAAATTATCAAATATAAGAAGGAAAAATATCAGGAATGGAGCAAAAATACTTGTACACCAAAGGGACACTTCAGTGCATATTATGTTGTAGAATGTGTTATAATGATATGTCCAGTTGCAGAACAATGAAGCCAATTGTGGTAATAAGATTAATGATAACATACAATGCCAACACAGAGAATATGTTCATCTTTAAGACAAATATTTTAAGACTTTAAGACTTTAAGACAGATATGCCACCAGAAGTGCCTATAATCACTGGGATCAACACAGCTGGTTTATACCATTATCTTTCAGTTTCAATTTTGAGGGCTTCTTGGTTGCTTCATCATCAGTATTGATGATATTACCTAATTTGGGTAATGAAATGTCTACAAGAAAATAATCAGCCTCAGAGAGCATCAAGGACCTATCATTTCAACCCTGAGCAACAAATCTCCTTTATTAATTTCAAATTTTGTATCTTCTCCAATTTTTCATCTTCTATTATACCATCCACTGGAACTGCCACATTAATTATCCACACATTCTTTTCCTCACAATTAAAGTTTGTGCATTACGAGTGAAGACTTTATTATTTTGTATTCAGAAATCCCACAATATTTTAACCTGCTCTTTTTCCATTATTTTTTTTCAACTGTATGTTCCTATCAATTTTTTTATTTCTGGCACATGATAATTTTTACAGATATTCCAGTGAATCATTTTGACGACTGAATAATACTTGTTTAGAATATAATCTGTTATGAATTCCAAGCCTCTTCTTAATGTTAGTGTCAGCCCTGAGTCCATCTTGAGACAGGTTCCGGGCTGCAACAGCAGGCAATGGGCAAGCTGTGGGAACAGGAGAGTAGCGAAGGGAGTATAGCCACAAAAACATTCACAACATTCTTTCGTCAGAGATCAAGGACAAGCTACTGGAGCCTGTAAGGGACTGACTGAAATTTGGCAGCAGCTGGGACAGGAGGTTGATTGGCCATTGTGACCTGGGAGTCACTGAATGGGGCAGGGTGTGAGTTTTATTGTGGAGGAGGGAAAACACGGGATTTCAGATTCGGGTTTTCCCCAGATGTGCCAACATGACTTCTCTAATAAATTCTTACTTTGATAGACTGTGTCTTGGAGTTCTGAATTGTCTGGAGAGTTTACTTGGAATGCTGACAGTTAGATAATTGGGGAACCATGTTCAATTTTTTTGCAAAAGGATATTTTGTTTTAATACACGTATCAAATATTGCTTTCTTGAGGATGAAGCCTTGTTTGTGATATATTGCCCTTACTATTAGAAGTCCATCCTTCTAAGGATCACTTGGTTATGAGGAAGTATTTCATGACTATATTTTCAAATTAAAAATAAAAATGTAGTCCACTCCATCTGTAAATGGAATAAAATAAACATTTTTAAATTTCTAAAATTGAAATACACCTTTATAATTACATTTTTAAGTCCAGAATAGATCACAGGAGGCAGACAAAAGCCTTGCAGCTGGGGGTTCATTGGGTGTCCATGGGTTCATTCTGTCAGGTGGACAGAGATATCCTTAAATCAGTGTTTCTCAAGCCCAGCAACTTTAAGATATGTGGATTTCAGCTCTCAGAATTCTGACCTAAACTAAGGAATTTAAAGAGTCAATCAGGATGGGGGGTTGGACAGGGTTAGATAAAATAAACAGTAAGAATCCTTTAAAACTGAAGTGATTGACTTTGATTATTTTTTCTTGTTAGCTTGATTGTGTTTGTAAGGAGAATGTGAAGGAGTGTATCAGTATATATTTGCACATGTGATTGCATTTCTCTCTGATTACCCCCCTCCTCCCCTCTCTCATTCTATTTGTGTATGTGTTTGTGTGTGTGTGTGTAATCATTGTGTCTCATTTTTACCTGGTTGTTTCTTAATGTTATTCTTTTACACAACAGTATAGATAAAACAACGTATTTAAAAACATCTTTTAAAAAATGAAAACCATCTCTATTGAGCAAGTGAGACTTCAACTGTTAGTAATGATTGATTCATTCATTCATGCAAGCTATTTTCTACCAGTGTGTTATTTTCTTGTGAATCAACACATTTTGTTTTCCATGTTGTTAAGCCTTTAACCTCACATTTGTTGGGGCAAATAACTAGAATGCCTATTTTTTTAAAACAAAAAAAAACCCTTTATGGACTTCATTTTCTATTAAAATATTGGCAAAGCAAACATTGTAAAATGTTGATTTTCTATCCCAAAGTCCCCAAACCATTTTCTTCATTAAACTTGATAGTTCACAAAATACTTTTATGAGTTTAGATCTCCTTGGCTATAATTGTCCAAAAGGTGCTTTTTCAAGAGGTAACTGGACTTTAATGTTTTTTTGTGAAGACATTTCACTTCTTAACCAAGAAGTTTCTTCAGCTCTGACTGGATGGTGGAAAATACAAGGATTTATATTCCTTACAGACAACTGATTGTTTCCATTCTTTTAGAGCAGGGATATCAAACTCAAGACCTAGGGGCTGGATACGGCCCGCAGGGTGCTTAAATCCGGCCTGCAGGGCTGTCCTGGAACTATTAGGATTAGCCCACAGTGCCTCTGGTGGCTAAAATGGGGGGTGTGCGCCCTCCTGCACCTCATTTTCACCCTCCATGGCCTTCTACAGTACTCTGCCGGCTGAAAACGAGCTGGAAAATGGCCCAAAAAACGGGCCAAAAATAGGACAAAAATGAACCACATGGCCTGTTTTCGACTGGCAAAGTGCTGCAGGAGGCATTCCCACAATTTACAATGTTATGTCAGAAACTGGAATTTACTTTTGGGTTTTGTTAAAAGTTGTCTATAGAAAACCATTGGTTCACCAATCATTTAACAACTTAATAACTGTAGGATTCGATTTACAACTACCCTGTTCAGTTAATGTAAAAAAGGTTGTAAAATCTGGTCAGTGCTGTAATGTCCCACTTTACCAGGCTCAAATGTGATCATACATTGAGGACTACTTTTATGTTTGATGGTTCTCGGAATATATTATTATAGATTGTATCTTACTTTGGGAAGTGCTTGAGTGCCATAGATTATAAATGTCCAAGCCCAGATAATGACAAATTAATGTGTGCGTGCACACATGTGCATACATATATAAATTATAGATATAGATATAAATACTAGCTTCCACAATCTATAAAATAATATTATGGATTGTCTTGGAAAAGTAATGAAGAGGTGAATTGACATAAACATATATAGTATGTAAGTTTGTTGACAGTATATCTCAGAAGTTGTGGGAACTTCATCACTGGAAGCTTTCAAGAAGAGACTGGACTGCCATCTGTCAGAAATGCTTGGGCAGGGGGGTGTTGGATTAGATAACCTACATGGTCCCTTCCAACTTTGTTGATCTGTTTGTGTTATCAGTGTTTCTCAAACTTGGTGACTTTAAGATATGTGAACTTCAATTCCCAGAATTCCCTACCTATCTCTGGGAATCTATGGAAGTTATGATTTGGCTCTAGCATTCAAAAATAAAATTCCAGTGGATCCAAAGGTAGAGGTATTTGGAGGGAAGGGTTCTGATAATATATTTCAGTTATGGAGAAGAATGTTTAATAATTTAATAATTTATAAACAATAATTTAAAAATATTTTTAAAAACAGTTCACTAATTTAAAAATCCCTTGACAGTTTTTGCTATCAACTTTTTATGGTTTGTACCAGCCATCCAGTAAACAGACTTCTTACATTTTGAAAATATAGAATATATGAATTGTAATGATGCCAGTTAGGCATTTAACTTTCTTATTTTAAAATTTAAATATATTCAATTTCAGTAGGATGTTTGTGTGTGGTTGTGCCTTCACACATGCATACACACACAATCTCCTTCCTTCAGATGCCAAGGCAAGCAGCCAGAATTTCTGGTGGGATAATAAGCAGAAGAAAGAACAAAAACAATAAGATAAACAATGAAATATCTAGAACAAATGGCAGACATTTCTACAAATTATTGTGTCTACAGTAATCTAAAATTTCAGAAAAAAATTCTGGGTCTTGACAGGGATGCACAAATATCTACAGGAAGCCTGCACATTCTCTACATGAGAAATGAACTCACATTAATTCTAAAATTAATTAATTATAAACATAAAATCCTTTTGGATGCCAAAAGGATTTGAGACTGTAAACAGCAACCTTTTGCAAGCATTCAAATACATGGTGGCTTGAGCCACTTTTAAATTGCATTTTTGATCATAAAAATAAATGACGAGTTAATAATTAACCTTTCCCCTTAGATATGTAAATGACATTTTGAGCAAGTCATTTGCTTATCATTGGAAATTTGTATGTTGGTATAAATTGGTATAGTGGCCCAATTCTTTTTTTTCCCAACAGACAAACTTGATATCGCCATCATAGGTTTCAACTTGTGGTTAAACACTCAGGATTGAAATTCAAGGGAGTTAAATGGAACTTGGCCTCAGTCATAAATTAAATGACAGAAAAGAACATAATGCTTGATTAGAGTAAACAGAAAGATGTGTTGATGTAACATCATAATACAAGCCTCCCCCATTTGGTATGTGTCAGGAGAGGAGAAAAGAAAATAATTTAGCCTCCATACTCTATGCTATACTTCCTTCAAAATAGAAAATGTTTCAGCACATGGTGAAGAATAGATAATAAGCAGTGACTACTGTGGAGCATTTTCTTGCACCACTTTTTCCTTCCCACACAGATCTACATAGCAAATGCTTAGATACCTCATAAGGATGGTATGACTTGCAATCTCTCAGCCATAGTGTTCATTGTTTGCAAGATGTATATAACAATAGATCTCTTTTGTGTGCATTGATGGGTAAACATTGTAAACCATTCAGAAACTCTGAAAAGCTACCATTTTTAAACAGTACATTTAAAAAAAATTCCAATTAGAAATATTGTAGCTGTCTGCTCCAAGTTTTCACTTTGGGGTCCTGCTCAATCACAACCACACCTGCATCCTGGATTTCTGAATGGCTTTTTAAGTAAAAACAATCACTTTATATCAGAGAAGTTTTTTTTAAAAAGCATTCCCTAAACAGTATATGAATTAATCAATTAGCTGAAAGTATGGGGGGGTGGAGACTAAAACATTTGGAAAAATGTCTTTATATCTCATTTTCTAGAAGATGAGGGATTTTTTAATGACATTTTGGGATCATGGCTTAGTCAAGGGCAGGTCCCTCTTTCCAGAAGTCCTTGCCCCAACTTTAAAAAAGAAAGAAAGAAAGAAAGATATTCATAGTCTCAAGAATTGTGCAAATTGGGGTTTCAGAGTTTGTCCGAGCATGGTGGCACAATGGTTAGGATGCAGAACTGCAGGTTACTTCTGCTGACCAGTAGTCCAGCAGTTCAAATCTCACCGGCTAAAGGTTGACTCAGCCTTCCATTCTTCTGAGGTCGGTAAAATGAGATTGTTGGGGGCAATATGCTGGCTCTGTAAACCGCTTAGAAAGGGCTGTAAAGCACTGTGAAGTGGTATATAAGTCTAAGTGCTATTGCTATTAAATGTAAATGCCCCCAGACTTATGTCACAGAAGCAAAGAGAAAGAGAGTTTGCATGCAGCCAAACTCTAGAAGGAAAATAGAAGCAAAGAATTTAATTTCACAGAAAGCAAAAAGAGTGATTTTTATTCTGCATCCATGATCCAGTAAAAATCAGGAGAGCAGATCAAAACCATCTGTGGAAAGCTAAAATATATTTGGCCTCCAAAACAGATAGTACTGAGTGTTACTGTGAAAGGTGTCCCTGAGTTGAGGAAGGTGGCAGGCATGAAAATGAACAAGGACTGGATTATTCAATTATTGTGTCCAGCAGGGCATAAGAAGTGTGGAGAGATTTGACTTTATACTAAACGTAATAAGGACTTTAATCTTTATACTAAAATTGCTTTGGCCACCATGTTCCCAATAAAAGAAAATCTGGAACACATTTATTAAATATGGTATCAGACATAAATGACAGGAGTCCTAACTAGTGGTGGGATTTGAATTTTTTTTACTACCAATTCTGTGGGTGTGGCTTGGTGGGCATGACAGGAAAAGAATACTGTAAAATCTCCAGTCAGAGGTGGTATTTGCCAGTTCTCCAAACTACTCAAAATTTCCACTACCAGTTCTCCTGAACTGGTCAGAACCTGCTGAATACCACCTCTGGTCCTAACCCAGTAGAACACTGGAAAAGTGAATCCAGGAAAAGTGGAAAAACCTGTTATGCTTGGGTTAAATTACTGTCCAATTTTTACTGTGTCTTCTCTCATTTTATATTCAACTTTGCTTTTATTTGTAAATTTAATATATTAATATATGCATCTCATCAATATTATAACTGGCTGAGCAGTTTCCACTTTTCCTGGAGGAAGCGGACTATCTAGATCCGTATCAATCGGGCTTCTGGCCTGGGTTTAGCACAGAGACGGCATTGGTCGTGCTGGTGGATGATCTCTGGAGGGCACGGGACAGGGGATTTTCCTCTGCCTTGGTCCTATTAGATCTCTCAGCAGCTTTCGATACCATCGACCATGGTATCCTATTGCAGCGCCTCGAGGTGTTGGGAGTAGGAGGCACTGTTTTGCAGTGGTTCTCCTCCTACCTTTTGGGGCATTCACAATCGGTGTTGGTGGGGGGGGCAGAGGTTGACCCCGAGGGCTCTCACTTGTGGGGTCCCTCAGGGGTTGGTCCTCTCGCCCCTCTTGTTCAACATTTATATGAAGCCGCTGGGTGAGATCATCCAGGGTTTTGGGGTGAAGTATCACCAGTACACTGATGATACCCAGTTGTATATCTCCACCCCAAACCAAATCAGTGATGCCCTCTCCATGATATCCTGTTGTCTGGATGTGGTACAGATCTGGATGGGCAGGAACAATCTACAGCTCAATCCGGACTGGCTGTGCACAGGCATCTTGGACCAGTCAACAGATTCCATCTTTGGTCATAGGAAGAGAGGTGTTGCCCCCTGTGGATAGGGCATGAAACTTGGGGGTCCTCCTGGATTCACGGCTCAGTTTGGAGGAGCAGGTGGGGGCTGTGACCAGGGGGGCCTTTGCCCAGGTTTGGCTGGTTTGCCAGCTATGCCCATACCTGGACCGAGATGCTCTTTGCATGGTCACTCATGCACTTGTCATGTCCCGACTTGACTACTGCAACACTCTCTATCTAGGACTGCCCTTGCATACCATCCGGAGGTTTCAACTGGTGCAGAATGCAGCCGTGTGGGTTATGATGGGAGTTTCCCGGTACTCCCATGTTATGCCCCTCCTGCGCGAGCTGCATTGGTTGCCAGTTGCCCTCCGAGTGAGATTCAAGGTGTTGGTATTAACATTCAAAGTCCTTCATGGCTTGGGTCCGGGGTATTTGCGGGAGCGTCTCCTGTTGATATCGAATGCCAATCGCCCTGTGCGAGCACACAAACTGGGACTTCTTGGGGTGCCGTCCACAAGACAGTGTTGGCTGGCGGTGTCCTGGAGAAGGACCTACTCTGTAGCGGCTCCTGCCTTGTGGAACCAACTGCCCTTGGGACTCCGTTTGGCTCCAGATCTCCGCTCTTTCCGCCACGATTTGAAAACTTGACTGTTTGACCAGGCCGGGCTGACTGACCTCTTGGGGGGGGGGTTAAATTGATTTTATTTGGGCTTGTTGGGTTTAATTTGTTTTTAAAGTATTTATTGTTTTATTTTTAGTTGTGAGCCTGAGTCCTTTCAGAGCGGGACATACAAGTCCAATTATTAAATTAAATTAAATTAATTCCAGGGAAGATACCATAATTTTTTTTAAAAAAAGAAACAGGATTAAATTATAGTATTCTAAAGTGAGTAAACAATTTAGACAGCAGGTAAGAAAAATACTTGGGGAAAAATGTTTATATTATTCTAAGTATGAACATACAAGTAAAAACTTTCCTCTTTTTCCTTTCCTTTCCTTTTTTTTTTTTGGTAGACTGGCATGCCAAATGCAAATAAAATCAGAACAGATCTGGACCTGACCAAATCTATAACTGAAGTTGGACAATAGTACTTATGGTCAGTAGGTCACAATTCAGGTAAAGAAAAATATAACGATGGACAGCAATAACACTTAGATTTATGTACCGCTTCGTAGTGCTTTACAGCCCCTCTAAGCGGTTTACAAAGTCAGCATATTGTCCCCAATAATCTGTATCCTCATTTTACCCACTTTGGAAGAATGAAAGGCTGAGCCAACCTTGAGCCTGGTGAGATTTGAACTGCCAAATTGCTGGCAGCCGGCAGGCAGCAGAAGTAGCTTTCAGTACTGCACTCTAACCACTGCATCACTGCAGCTCATAAATAAAGACACAGTAGAAATTGGACAGTAATATTGAAGCAATGGATTATTTTTAATAAATGTGATAATTATCCACAGCTGTATTGCTTAGATACTACATTTTTTGCATGTTGTTTATAATAGAGCTGCAGGTATAAATATACTATGTACTTTACTTCGGGCCTAAGATTAATGGAATTTAATATGAGATTAGGAAATTCTTCAAAAGCCTCTCTGTAAAAAAAATTTTTTTTTAACTACCATGCTATCACGATTTTTTACAAAGCTTGAATGAGATGAAATTCCTTCTAGAAAGCATGATATTTGCACAAGTTCAAATGTTTGTATTTTATACAGGTAATTCTCTACTTACAACCATCCACTTAGTGACATTTCAACATTATAAAAGCGCTAAAAAAAAGTGACATACAAGTAATTAAAATCTGGGTGCTTGGCAACTGTCATATATATATGTGTGTGTGCGTGTGTTCGTGTGTGTGTGTGACAATTGCAGCATTCTGGGCCATGTGATCACAATTTGTGACCTTCCTAGCCACCTTCTGACAAGCTATTATTTAACAACCAAATGGATTAATTTAACAACCTAACAACTGCAGTGATTTGCTTAACAGTCAAAACTCATTAAATAGAATGCATTTGGTTTGTCAAAAGGAAAAATGCCCAGTGATAACAGAACTTCATGAGCTATAGCATTAATGCCAACTGAATATTTCACCCAAAAAAGATTAATATGATCTACAAATCATTCTGTGGGCAGCCTTATCCAAATATTTATTTGGAAACCTGGTCATTATATTTACAACCATCCAATCTATACCGACACTTCAGTTCTGTTGTATCATTTTTCAATTAGCATTTTCTCCAGGGCTGCATTCTGCCAAGGAAATTTGTTTTCAGATGATTCTAATATTTAAGATGTATTTTTTTAAAAACCTTGTGTAATTAAATTAAGTGTGTGTGTGTGTGAATTGAGAATCACAGAGTTTTATTCTCCACATAAATGTATTTTCACTGGATTTTTTTGGCAATATAAAATTGTCTAGTCTAAAACCCAAAACCTTATCAATTTCATTCAACAATATATTATAGTTCTTGACTGATATAGACATGCAGATTTGAATCCAAAAGCATGTTTCCATTTCTGGAACTTTCTGTGATAAAAGTGGATCTCTAGAGATAGCAATAGCACTTAGACTTATATTCAGCTCCATAGTGCTTTAAGCACTTTCTGAGCAGTTTACAAATGTCAGCATATTGCCCACAACAATCTGGGTCCCCATTTCACTGATCTCAGAAGGATGGAGGGTTATGTTAATCTTGAGCCAGTCAGGACTGAACTCTTGGTTCTGGTCAGAGATAGCGTGCAATGCTAACCACTGTACCACCAGGCCTCCTTAAGATTCTGGAAGTAAATGAAGAAATTGAAGAAAAGGGATAAAGTGCTACAGGCTGGATTCTTCTCCACTTCCACAAAGAGTGGAAAGAAAGTGGGAATAGCGCAGGCCAACAGAAAGAGTACCCTACCACTCTTTACAAGGCACCTGGGGACTGAAATTTAAGGAGATGCTGTGGGGAGGTGCATTTGTTGGGAACAAATGCTGAATTTGTAGAGTTTGGTATGCCAGTACAGACATTTGGAGTTTGCAGGACTGTTTGCTTCTTCCTTACTTTGGGGACTCAGTGCCTTCTTCCTGACTTCATGCACTCAGTACTTTGTTCCTTACTTTTTTTTAAAATTACATTTATATGCCGCCCTTCTCCGAAGACTTGGGGAGGCTTACAGTTTTTGGGATACAACCCAATGCACTCAGCAATAGCCTTCATTCTATTGTATATGCCTGCTTATTACTAAGCGGCAATTTTACAAAGTCAGCTTTTTGCCCCCAACAATCTTGAGTCCTCAATTTACCTACCCCGAGAGGATGGAAGGCTGAGTCAACCTTGAGCCTGGTGGGATTCTAGCCTGCAGTAATTGCAGGCAGCTGGAACTTAAGAGCTAGGCATTTAACAGCCTGCACCACTAAGGCTCTTTGTGGACTCATTGTTTGTTCCTTGGTTTGTGGACTCATTTCCCTGTTCCTTTGTTTTGGGAGGGTGCAGCCAGAGACGTGTGTGTGTGTGTGTGTGTGTGTGTGTGTGCATGCGCATGTGCATACACTTTGCTCTGGGACTTGCCAAGAATGTGGGAGCATTTGGGGGAAATTTGGAGCTTTAAATGGGAGTTTGAACTCCCTGGCTGTGTGACCTTCGTGCCTTGTCCTGGGTCATCATATCTGAATTGAAGATGATGAAATGAAATACAAGACATCTAGTACATCTCTGTGTGATGACCTGGGGTGTGGCACGAAGCTAACACAGCAAGAGAACGAGTATAAGTCCCAACTTTGCTCCCAACGTCCCATTTACTCTCCGGCCTGGAAAAAAGCTCTCTCACAAACCTGCTGCAGCCTCTGGCTGCAGATATTCCAGTCCAAACACTCTAATCAGAATGACTGCAATCAATCACTCCAACAGGGCAAGATAATGAGTCCCAGAAGTGAAAAATCATGGCAATAATTCCAGCAAGACAACATAAGCACACGAAGCACAGCAATAATTCAAACATCAGAAGGAATGCCAGGAATGCAGGCCATAACTCTCAACACTAGACGAATTCAGCATTTGTTCCCAACAAACACTGCTCCCAAATGCCTCTCCTTTAAACTTTGTCCCCAGGTGTGCCTTATGAAGGGAATCAGGGCCCTTTCCTTCCTCATAAGCCACTTAACTCAAGTTACTCTCTTCTGCATTCTTTCCTGTGCACCTTAGGATGAGGAGGGGGTGGGCCTTGGTCTTCATCTGAACCCCCTCTCCCTTGTTCTACCTCTTCCCTGCTCTGCCCAGCCTGACTTTGCCCTTCCCCCAGTTTCCTTCACAGCCAATGGAGCCACTCTCCTGCTCTGTCAGCTGTTCATCTTCCCCCTCAGATTCAGCCTCTGATGGGAGCATGACATCTCTGGTTCTGAACAAAGGAGAAAGTTAATTGACCTGGTCCACCTGGTAAGGCTGACACAACAACTTAAATTACATTATCAAATAATCCATAAATACAAAGCTTCTCAAAGTTTACTAGAAATTCAGATTAAGCCATTTTCCTCTCCAGCATCCAAAGCAGCATTTAATGTGAAAAGCGATCTCTGAGGTGATTCATCATTTGCATTTCAAAGTAGTCTTGGATAAGCATTATTGTATGTATTATGCATAACTATGCATTAAGACTGTTTCTCCATGTTCTGCCTTGAACAATCTAGAAGACAACTAACAACATGAAATAAAAATCGCAACAGGGGCTGTGGTGGTATTCTACCAGTTTAGCCCGGTTCTGTTGAGCCAGTAGCACCGCTGAGCAGCAGAGACTGAACCGGTTCTCTCTGATGCTCTGCTGTTGGGCCCATCTGCCTGCCTGGGCTCCCATAGTAACCTTTATTCCCTGCTTTTGAAGCATAGCTGCTTTGAGTGGCACAGCAGATTGCCATGAGTCAGCTGCTGAAGTGACAGGAAGAATGCAGTATTTCAGGAGATGACTCAAAAAGCCTCTGTGCCTGCACAGTGCGCGTTTGGCGTGCTTATGCAAAGTGTGTGCATGCATGCAAGGCGCGCCCATCAAGCCACACCCACCAAACCCGTGGTAAAAAATTTTTGAAACGCACCACTGAACAATGGCAATGCTTAATTTGGGCTGACTTCCTGTTAAGTTTTCTTTTTCTAAATGTAAAGCAGGAGAAGCTGAGGGAATGGATAAGGGGCAGAAAAGAAGGTCTATACAATGGTTCAAATTCAGTCAAAAAAGATGCCAGGGAACTCACTGAAATAATTTTTTTATAATTCTTTAAAGCAATACTTCTCAAGCTTGACCACTTCAAGATGTATGTCTTCAATTCCCAGAATTCCCCAGTCAGATTGGTCCACAAATCCATGTTTGAAAAGCATTACTTTAAAGCAACAGTGTCTTTTCCAACCAGTTTTATAAATCCATATGAGACCATTTCAAGCTTTTCATATCATAAGTTTTTCCCTGTTTAATTATATTATGCTTTCCAATTGTACATGTAAAGCATTCCATGGCAATCACATGAGCATTAAGTAGAGATATCTATGTTTAGATGTAATGAGATTATTGAAATCACAATGATGTTAAATAAGAAAAAATTACATTTAACTTATGACCACACTAGAGCTTGAAATTGTGGTTATAAGTTATTGAAGTCATGAGCTAAGGCAAAATTTAATGACCATTTTTACACTACTCATTAAGTGAATCACTGTGGCTGTTAAGTAAACTACATAATCATGAGTGCAAATTCATTCTCCTGAATGAGTGTTTTTTGCTGGACATCGCCAATCACCGCGATGTGACTTTGGAAGATGGCAATCCATTGCAAGTAAAATCAGTTGCAAGTCAATTGCCAAATGCCCCAAAGACTGATCACATGCCTGTGCAGATGGGACAACAGTCATAACTTTAAGGATTGGTCATAAGTAGTTTCTGAAAAATCTGTCATAACTTTAAACAATCATTAAATAACTGGTCATAAATTGAGGACTACCTATAGAGCATTGGAACAATACAAGAAGATCAATCAAATTAGCTGTCATAAAATTATTGGTCATAGCAGGAGAAAATTAGCGCACAAGCTATAGTCTCTTCCATTTGGTGATGAAGGAAATGAATAGTAGACGAGTAAACCTGGACAAAGATCTAAAGTTAGTACAGAAACTGCTATACAGCCCTGCCACCTGGAGGAGAGAATCAAAGGAAGTTCTAAAAGAATAGGACAGATTCACGTGTTCTAAACTTAAAATAGCCTTAAAGTTGTGTTAAGAATAAAAGAGGTTGCTAGTAATTCTGTTTTAAAAAATGAAAAATATACATTTGTTAGCTATGAAAGGTTTATTTATCTTAAAATTCTAGATGACTATTGCTATATTCTTCAGGACACTTGTAAAATAATGTTTTTCAATATGGATTCAAACAGGCATTTGTCTTCAAAACATAAACACTCAATCTATTGCAATGCTTTGTTTTATCTTGACAACAATTTTTCAAACATTTATTAATTTGCTTCTACAAATGAGTGTTATAATTGGTGAATGCCAGGAATTAATTATTTCTGATTTAAAGACCTTCTGCTTGTTGATGTAACTTAGTCATCTTTTGCCTTTCATCCAATTTCTCAAAGAGCTTTCTTTTCATCTATTTTTAACGGATTCTCTTCTTGTTCTCTGAACAATTTAACTTTCTATAATCTGTACCATTTCAAAAGCTGATTTGTAAATAGCTACACGTTTAAGTCTGTTAAAATAGTTGTAAAAGAATGGTTTGCTTTTGTTCTGTTTTATGTGCTGACCAGATGTACTTGTGATTCTTGTTTTCTAAATGAATGGAGGCATAGAAGAGCAGATGCTGGCACTGTGTTTGTTGAAAGATTTTGTGCCAAGATTGAAAAGACAAACAATAACAGAAATAACTTTGCAAGGCCCCAAAATGTTACATTGTAGTATTGTCAGGAGCTAATGAAATGTGATAAGTTGCTTTACTTACAGGTCAAAAATCCTTGCCTTGAAAAACCTGAGTTTTGTGATGCCTTGCAGTTTGGAAAATTGGTCTACTTTGTGGAAGGGAAGGGGAGGGGAAGGGAGGAGAGAGGAAAGGAGAGGTAGGGAGAGGAGGGGAGGGGAGGGGAGGGAGGGGAGGGGAGGGGAAGAAGGGAAGGGGAAAGAAGGGGAGTGGAGAGATATTTGAAATCAGGTAGAAAAATTTATCCTTAATCCTGCTGACCACTAACAGTATTGTTAAGTATCAAGGACTATCAATAGAAATCCATGCAACGTATTTCCTACTCCAGCAATACAATCAGGGGTGGGATTCTACCAGTTTGCACCTATTCGCTAGAACTAGTTGTTCACATTATAAGCACTTCAGAGAACCGGTTGTTAGAAGAAATTACTGGCCTAATCCTGTAAGGAAGGCAGGAGGAAACATTCTGGTGTTGCTTACAGAAAGTGCCCCTCTGTTAACCCTTATTACATTCTCAGCAGGACTAGACTTTCTGTCTCAGGAACATCTCTGGAGTTTTTTTCCCCACCTTTGCTGGTACTTTGCTTGTGTGGAGTGACCATTCAAAGTTACAATGGCACTGAAAAAGTTACTTATGACCATTTTTCACACTTACGACTGTTGCAGCATCCCCACAGTCATGAGAGGCCAAGCAAAGAGATGTGTGCCTAGATGTGAGTGATATTGAATTGGCCACGCCCAGCCAATAACATGACCACCAAGCCATGCCCACCAACTAAGCCATGCCCACCAACTAAGCCACACCCACAGAACCGGTTGTTAAAAAATTTGAATCCCACTCCTGAATACAATTCAGTTTCTTGAACGGTTCCTTGTGAGTTCACCAAGCTGAATGGAACCCCAGATTTCTTAAGGTATTGATTCATAGGATTCCATAGCCTGAAAAAAATCTCCAAACTTGGCAAGGAATAAGGAGAATATTTTTGTGCTTGAATACCAGCCTGGGTTTGAATGACAGCTGTGAGTTTTCCATTGGCATTGACTGGCAAGAGAAAAAGCTTACTTACTAGTGCTTGTTGTATTCCTTCTACATTTTCTTCAGATGTGATAAGGTGCCTCTTGTAAATTGGACTTTGATTATTTAAATTTCATTAAGAACTATAGTGTTTTAGGTTTATATATTTTATACTACCTATATAATTTGTTCCTTGTTTCATTTAACTATATCCCACCATCTGCACACCTGTCTTTCTCTTCACCTTAGTACTCTAAGCATCTCAACATCACATATTGCTGGTTGGGTATTTATCTTCCAGTATCCTACTATATCAGATATTGCTGCCCTTATGGAATTTCTGCTTCAAAACCTAAATCAAATCTTGCAGTGGTGGGATTCAAAAAATTTTACTACCGGTTCTGTGGGCATGTCTTGGTTGGTGTGGCATGGCTTGGTGGGCATGGCATGGCTTGGTGGGTGTGGCAGGGAAGGGTACTGCAAAATCCCCATTCCCTCTCCATCCCAATAATCTGATTTCCAGCTCCGTTCTTCTATGCAGGGCAACAAAAGAAGACCCAGCCGATCAGATGGGACTCGGGAGGCAGAAAATAGATGAGGGCGGAGCCAATCAGAGGAGACATTTGCCGGTTCTCTGAACTACTCAAAATTCTGCTACTGGTTCTCAGAATTGGTCAAAACCTGCTGAATACCACCTCTGAAATGTTGGTCTGAAAAATGTCTGCATGTGTTCTTTTTTTTTTTTGCTGTTTCTCAGCTGGACATTAATTGGTTACAAAAAACGGATGCTGCTTTTCTTTTATTTTGCATGATCCCTCGTGAGCCCCTTCAGCAGCATTAGCTACAGTTAATGCTTGCAGAGGCCCTTGACTCTATAATATTACAAGATAGGTATGTTGAGAAAGAATTGAGTACATGATAAAAGAGCCATTTGCAAGGCTAACTAGAAGCCAGGCAGAATCCTAGATGCCCTCATGAGAATACAAGCAAGATACTGGGAAGAGATGCTGCAGATATTTTGATGGTCATACATATTAACCACATTTTAAATGTTGACATATATTTCCTTACCCCAAGGAATGGCAGCCTTATGTCTTCACAATAGAGCAAATAATAGGAAATGGTGTTACCCAGTGGGGCTTGTTAAGTGAGTGCAGACATGTTATTTCTTTCAGACTTCACAGTTTGGGAAGTGACACAATTAATTCAGACTACTGAAACCCATCCAGAATGTTTGGGTAACTCTTAAATGTTATCTTTACTCATAAAAACTAATCATGCAGAAATGAACAATAATAGTTCCAATTTATATTTCAGTTGTACTAACAATTATTTTAGAAAGCTTACTCTCTGGCACAGCTTTCCAAGTTTGAATTCTCAGTTTTTTTAATAACAGGTCCAAGGAATGGTAGAGCACATGTGAAAATGATTTAGACACCACTAAGATTCCCAAGTAGCAATATCACACCCCTCATTATTTTTCAAACTTGAAGGTATTTTTTAGCTGCATGGGAAGACTATTCTTAAAGGTTTACCAGAGAATTTTCTTTTAGGGTATCTTCACTCTTTGTTATATTGCTCCCTCATTTAACAGTCCAAAAGATTTAACTGTTGTCATTACCATCACATTACTATTCAAAGGAAAATTGAAGAATTGGGATCTATTCTTTAATTAAGAAGTTAGCCTTAGATTTATTTTATCTGTCTAGGCAGAATTTGCAAACTCACAAATTCATCTATTTGTGCCTGGAATAATGTCCTTGGAAATGTACGACATAATCTTCATATCATTCATCAATTTCATTATTTCATCAGGGTTCCAAAGATATTCCAGATAAGTTTGATCAGCCAAATTAAAACAAAATCTTATTCTCAACCTGTCTTTATGGGTAAAATAGCTTTGATTTTCCATAGTTGCTAATCTATTTTACATTGAATTTATATAATATTATAAACTTTTTGTTTTAAATCAGACACTTCAACTGTAAAACGATTTATGCCCCTTAAAAGCCTCTACCTGTGATATTAATGATTCTTCTCTTTAAAAAATTAGGAGAACATGTATGTACTTTTGGAAAGTAGGCTTAGTGCCATGTAGACATGATAAAGGAAAAAAATGCATCATGCACAGGTCAAAGGGCTAGTATAGTGGATGAGATGTTGGGGTACTGGCATATATGATGGTTTTTATAGAGTTTTATGCATTTTTGTTGATTCTGTTTTTATGGAATGTGGCTGTGAATTGCCTAGGATTGTTATGTATAAAATACACAGCCACATGTATTTTCTAAATAAGTGAAAGTGAGATAAATAAACCAGTACAACTACAATTTTTCCTTTGTAACTTTAAAGTTGCCAGCATTCCATGTAATGTCAACATCTTTGCCAATATATATGTATCATTAGTTAGCTTAAATTCTGCACATTCGAAGTTAATACAAGACTCTTCTCATTAACAGTTTGGCATCTGCTTCTGTGGGAGAGATAAAGAATTCATAATATTTAAAAAGTCCTCTTTATTTGTTGACATATTTTTAAATGAGTGAAGTAATCATTTTTTCCACAACAAAGCAATCCATTCTTTGTTGCTATATTTTTAGCAAGTCCAAATTTCTAAGCACTTAGAAAACTTTTCTTCCTACTCTAATCAGTGCATTACTTTTATCATTAGGCTATCCTCAGACCCAGATAGCCTTAGGTACCATTCTGCCAAAACAATGCAACATGCATCATGACATAATCACGCAGTCTCTTTCCTTCTGTTCCTATATTGCACTACGTTGTGCAAATAGATGGAATATACTGCCATGATGATTATGGCATAAATTTGTAATTTGCCCTCCATGGTCTACCTAACTGCCAAATTTCACAATTGCTCAAGACCAGGGGTGTCAAACTCAAGGCCCGCAGGCTGTGTCCAGCCCATGGGGTGCTTAGATCTGGCCCATGGGACCACCTTGGAAACAGCAAAGGAGCTCAGGAGAGCTGTGCAAGCACTCAGGCCACCACAGGCCACTGACACAAGTGATATTGAGCTGGCCATGCCCATCCTGGCCATGCCCCTCCACCCCACCCCCAAGGTCAAACACAACCCTGATGTGGCCCTCAGTAAAAATAAGTTTGACACCCCTGCTGAAGACTAGAGACAGTTCTTAGATGGTCCTTTGGAATCTCTCTTCTACTGCTTCACATTCATGGACTTGGTATGCTTGGTATGCAGATAGCTGTTCTGCTACTAGCTTATCCCTTGCAATTTCACAACAGCTCTAGCTTATCCCTTGCAATTTCACAACAGCTCTTCCAGAAGACCAAGGTTTCTAAAATCTTCTTAACCCATACATAAAGATATCTTAATTAATTTTGATCTGGTTTGAGTATTTTGCATGTCTATTTTCCCTAGGTATGAGGGATTGGAGACTGGGAAAGCTAGTTAAAGTGATGAGATGTGCTTCTTTAAATAAAGAGTCTTTTCTTTAATGGCTGTCTTGGGGATACTCAGGAACCAAAGGTCCAGTTGTGAATACCATTTTAATCTGGAAGTTTGAAAGTCTTTATTTTCTGTCCTTTAAATATATTGAAATCACAGTTTCTCATTCAAAGAAAGAATTGGAAGACAGAGAGAAAGTGAATTGCAAGTCCCAAGATTAAATATCATTTTATGATGAATGGGTTCATCTGAATCCAAAACTGCAACTACACCTCCATTCAATATGCCTTTAAGTAACAATCTAGTTACAGCTTTTAGTTTTCTGATCCAGCATGCTGATTGACATGGCAAAGATTTAAATGCCTAGCTTTTTCATTACAAAACAATTCATAGTTGGCTTGGTCTTACTTTAAGAACTACATCTGTAACAAGGTGCAGTGATATCAAAATAGCCAACATACATGTCATTATTATCATGATATATCTATGGCAGTGTCATAAAATTTGATGCAAGTACAAAATATGTGTTATTTGTGTCATAATGCACTTGTGATAATTCTTCTCTTTACTACCTTTGATGTCCTTGATGCTGAATCCTTTGAATGTGTGCTTCAAAGTTACTTTGTACATGAATGCTTCTAAGAAGAACCGTATAAAAGCAATGGATGGAAAATGTTTCTTAAAACACCTTCTATTATAGAACAATTTTCATCTCCTTTTTTTACATATTTAGGACTTGTCTTTGTTCCATGGAATATGATGATACATTTTTAATACTGTAGGGTGAAATTCTCTAAATTACAACCTACTATTTCCATTTCCAAGCCTGTGATATTTTAGTGCTGGTTTTCATAATTCATTCAAAGTTATTTGAATTCTGCTGCCACAAAAGCCATTTTCAAAAATAAAGGAGGTCTCATATGTGCTCTTGTCAGCATTAGCCAGAACCATCTCCAATATTTTAGTTTCGTTTTAGCCTATATCACTTATCTTTGAGACTTTCCAAATAATCATATAAGAAAAAGCCTTGGAAATACACTAAAAAGAAACAGTAGAAAACTCAGACAGTTACTGCAATGCAAACTGACTCCAGGTGACTTTCAAGAAAAGGAGAAAGATAAAAACAGTTTTTATTAAAATGACATTTTGATTTATGAGCAGCAGACAATTGTCATTTTATATTGAATGTTTCATTAAGAAGAACCATAACCTAAATTTCTATTCCTCAGAAAACTTCCAATGGCAAAGCTATAATTTTTGGCACATTGGTGTGTTTGACTACCCTCATGTCAAGTTATACTTCTGGTTGAAGTTTTTTGGCAAGAGTGTCTTCTTCTAAATAGATCTTTTTTAACATTTTTAAAATCTAACCATATAATCCTGAATTCCCTTCATCATTTCCCCTCCATACAGACTCAATCTTGCTTAATCACCAAACCCAGATTAGGTTGATTATGCACGCCCAATTGTTGGGGATGGCAAATTTATCATCACTTTTAATTGTTGACATTTTTAATCTATAAATGGTTAATTTCATGATATATTGCAGGAAACTATAAAGAATATGGAGTCATGTCTGAGTAGGTCTTGATGGCTTCAGACAAGGAAAATAGTTACTTCAGGAACCTGATTATATTTAACAGTAGTAGAATCACTATATCACACGATTTCACTGAAATTTCCAGTCAGCCATAATTGTAATGTATTGTGTGAATCTAGCTAATCATAGTTTATTGAATAATTATGATTAAACTGTGGCTTGGTATGATGTGTATTCAATATGGCAGTGAAGTTGGAGGACAAATTTAGTAAAAGTGTGAGCTTCACATCCAAATGGGGAGAATTTTTGTATTCCAGTTCCTTCCACCAGTAAAAGAAGCTGTAGTTCTCCAGTATAGAAAATTTAAATACACAGGCTGAAGTGACTGAATTGAGTAGAAGATTGAGTAAAACACATTCTAACTGCATTCATATATAAACCTACTCTATATATTCAAGTGACTATGATAAATGAAGTTTGAAATAAGTATAAAACTCATGTTGTTTTAATTTGCGGCTCCATTTCACTGGATCTTTGGCAGTTTTTTTCTGAATATATATTTAAGATTTCACTTTCCTTGAATTTTGGTGGTGCAGTGGTTAGAATGCAGTACTGCAGATTATTTCTGTTGCTTGCTGGCTGCCAGAAGTTTGGCAGTTCGGTTCTCATTGGCTCAAGGTTGACTCAGCCTTCCATCCTTCCAAGTGAAATGAGGATCCAGATTGTTAGGGGCAAGATGCTGACTCTATAAACTGCTTAGAGAGGCTGCAAAGCATTGTGAAGCAGTATATAAGTCTAAGTGCTATTGCTAATGCTATTCATAGTACATATCAATTCTGCACATATCAATTGAGAAGTATAGTAAGTCCTGCTGAGTTGCTGAGTCTTAGTCAGTGGTCAATAGTGTATATGAATTCAGCCATAAATTGCTTAAATTAGATCCAACATATTGAAGTTTGGAAGCAAACATTTTGACTTCCATATGAACTTGTTTTAATAGTCATGGGAAGGCTCACAGTTACTGCCTCATAGGCTTTTACTAGTAATATTAAGTAAATATATTTCTATGAATTAATTTCATCAATTTCTCTTATAACAAATCAAAATATATTTCTTAACATAATTACTATGAAATAAGTTCCAAAAGAGCAAAGTAGCTTTTATTTTATTTATTTTATTTTTCTTCCTCCTCCTCCTCCTCCTCCTCCTCCTCCTCCTCCTCCTCCTTCTTCTTCTTCTTCTGCAGTGTCTTTATGATTTTTCCTTGCATCTTTCATCTCACAAACACATGCATAAAGAGGTGATAAAGTTTCATTATGTTTAGGGATTCCTATTAGTGCAAATTTATGTATTTAACAAAGATTTGTTTCACAAAACATTTTTAAAAATTATTATTTTTTGTTTCCATTCTACAGTTCGTTTTGAGCTAGAAGAGTTTCAGGAGACTATTTCTTGTCACTTTGTTTTAGCAATAGTTCAAATTCAAACCATTACAGCTTAGAGACCCAATAATTGCTGTAAGCTAACAAACAATCCACAGGTGTTATAATTTATTCTAATAATGAACAGAATGGCAACAGCCAAGAAAAGGAAAAAGCATTGGAAACCAGTTGTAAACTATTAGGAGGCAAAATATCTCCTACTGGAAAGTGTGTTCCAAATGAATGGTACAATATATGATTGGATAGGTCAAATATAGTACGATCTAGTGCAATTTTCCTTATGGTTTTTTTTAATCTATAAAGATAATTTTCTGATATAGCTTGTTTTAGCTAGAAAAATCATGGAATTTGGCATTTTGCAAAGAGCTTCTTCACTTGAAAAGGGCATGTTGTCTTAGCTATTAAGGTAGCTATTTGCAAGTGCATAGTAATCCAGACTCACACACACACACAAATAACCTTTTTATTTTTAGAAACCATTTGCAGGATCCAGTGTCTTAAAGCTAAATGTAGTAATTACTAAGAATTATTATTCTACAACTACGTGGTTCAGTTTTTGTGCTTCTTTGTTCCCTTTTTATATATATTTTCTATTAAAAATTTTAAACAAGGAGATAAAACTAACACAAAGTAATAGAATGTAAAAAAGAGGAAAATAAATAAATAAAAGAGAACAGAAAAAGTTCAGGAAGGAAAAAAGATGAAGAAAAATAGAAAAGAAAGAATATATAAAGAAGTGGCATCCAGTATTTTTTGCATCCATTAAAACTAAAAATGTATTTTATTCTCTCTCTAAAACTTTTTCTCTAAAATTACATCACGTTGTTCATTTTTATGCAAAAGTCCATAAGAAACTTTGAGTTACCAATAAATGTACATAATGTCTTTTCTCTATCAAAGAAGTCAATTTATTCATGTCAGCAAAATCTATCAATCTTCACCAACCTTTCCTCCATAGTGACTAATATTGAGTCTTTCCATCTCTACATACAATAATCTTGCTGCATAGAATATATATTAAATAAACTTCCATGACTTTTCTCTAATTGTTTATTCAATTGATCCTAAAATGAAAAGTTCCAGCTTCAATTTCTTATTAATCAACTGAATGTTGATTTGGAAAATAAGCTGACCGACCCCCTCTTCTTTGTGGCAGTCCCTCAAATACTGGAATACTGCTATCATATCACCCCAGTCCTTCTTTTCTCTATATTGGCCGTACCCAATTCTTCATATGTTTTTGTCTCTAGGCCCTTAATCATCTTAGTTACTCTTTTTTGCAATGATCCATTCCATAAGTCTTTTTACCAATTTTAAATCTTTAGAAAATTGTAAATGGGGTAAGAACTATATACTCCTTCTGCTATTAACTGTTATCTTGATTTGATTTTAAATTCTCCTTGATAATTTTTCCAATAAAACCTGGTATGTCTACCATTTATTTTTATCTGTCATTTATCTTCTATAATATGATCTAAGATCTTGAGTTGAATCCATAAAGGTGTTCTTGAATACAAACTGGGCTTATGTCTATTCCATATTTTCAATATGGTATATTTAATAAAATGATTTTTAAAACCCACATTATGTTTTTTATCATATCGTAAATATTCATGCTGTTTATATCTCAGTTCATGCCTTCTAAATATAAAAGTATTTTACTGATTAGCAACATTCATTGTTTCATCCAGATAAAATAACAAATAATTAAATACAATATTAAATCTATAAATCCAATCCCCATCTTTCCTTTGCATCTTGTAACACTTTATTTAACTTGGTTTTATTTAAAGTCCTTTTATTTTCTCATTAATGTTTATACTCTACTGGATCTTAATATTAATAAAATCAATATTAAGTCATCCACAAATAAACATTGCCTCTTTTTTCTCAATTTCTTTCAGTACTTAATTTGTTTCAGAACATAGTGGTAGTTAGTTTGTAGAAAAAATATACAATTGTTCATCTCTTGCTTTCCTTTTGATTATTTTTGACATTCTTTCCAGGTTCCTTTTAATTCCAAAAATTAATAACTATGAAGTAGTTTTGCTGAATTGGGTCAAAGTGATGGAGCAAAATGTGGTATGAAAGGAAAAATTGTTGGTATCAGCAAGAGCTAGTAAGGATTTCAGAAAAAGTAAGCAACTTTCAAGTTATTTTGTTGTTTTTTAAGGTGATGAATAGCTTTTTTAAATGATGCATAGCATCAAAGAGGTCTCTACAGAATTTTCAGCCAAGCATCTTCTTGAAATATCTTCCTGTTATGAAGAACCACAAACTATTGATATGATTGGCTCTAGATATTTTAGGGCCCCATGTAAAGCCATATATGGTTTAGCTCATCTTTCTTTTCTTTGAGTTGTTCAGTTGTGCAGTTATGACTTTTAGCCTGAGACCATTTTTTTTCTTTTCTCAGATATTTTTAGCCTAATTTTACCATACGTCCTTTAGTGACCACAATTGCATTGCTGAGTGAAACCAAGCTGTGCTTATGATCTTACTTCAGTTTTTCTTTGCTTTACAGATCTGGTTACAAATTCAAGGATTGCTCACAAAGTTATATTTTTATTACTATCATAACTGCAAATGGTCATTAAATTAAATGAACCAGTCATTAACAAAGATTACCTGTACATCAAGCACTCTGGTGATGCATTGCTTTTTCTTAGCTGTCTTTATGCTGGACTTTCGATGTTTAGAACTGTTTCTCAAAATTGTTAGAAAATTAATCAATCCTATGACTAATTAATTTTTGTGGACCGTAAACCCTTGTCTATATATTTAAATTATATAAAGAAAGTTGAGCCCAGATGATTTCAAATCAACATTTATTGTAACAAGCAGATTAAACAAATAAATATTCAAAATGAATATTACCAGTGTCCTCTCTTCCTTTTAAATTTCTCCTCAGGTCTTGACAACTGCCTATGCAGTTGGGGTTTCTCTGTCTCTTCTGTCTCAGAAATATAAAAGAAATAGTCTCTAGCCTAGGAATGTCTTTTTCCTTTGCAGCTTGAGCTTTTCTTGAGGTTTCTTGAAGCTGTCTGCCTATGCAGCACAGATATCTTGAGAGACTTCTTTAGAGACAGGACAGCCTGCCTATGCAGCTGTAATGAAATCAGAAACTGTGAGGTAAATGGCAGTTGGGCAGCCCCTTTTATAGCGCATTATAATTAAGGGGTGTGGTTATTAAAACCAGTACTTGGCATGTCATGCTGCACTGCCATTGGTTGATTTGACTTTTCAAATCTGAACATTGTAAAGTGCACAGCACATTGAAAATTCTTTCAACAAAAATGCAGTGGATGAAAGGTGAAGAACCACATTATTTTGGGTCATGGGTGTCAGACTTGTGTCCTCACAGTGGCGTCACATGACATATCAGGACTTTTTTTTCCCTTTGCTAAACCGGTGGGGGGATGGGGCCAGTACGTGACACATCTGGCTTGTGGGCTGTGAGTTTGACACCCCTGTTCTAGATGAATCAGATAGAACTTTAGGATTCCTAAGGTTACTCCCCTTCCCCTACCCCAAAAAACCTTTTGATGGCGCATACATAGGTACTTCTTAAAGTTTTATACTTCCCTGTCCCCTTGGGATAACTATTTTCTACTTCCAGTGTTTGAATAAAGCCTTTGGAGCACAGCATCAAACAAATGTTAATATATTTTCATAAAACAGATGTGCAAATGTTATCCTTAATCTCATCTTTCATTTTTATCCTTTAAATCTTTGAATTTTAATAGACTGAGTTCAAGATTTGATTTTTATTTACATGGAAGCTGTTACAGACTCTGCTGAGAGTAAGAAAGGAGGAGAAATATGTACTCAAAAAATCAACAGATGAGGGAGATCATTACTGACTTATCTAAGAAATAGGTTTGTAGTTTGTGATGTAAACAGCTTGGGCAAATTAGATTTAAAAGCTTTAAAGAGATTGTGCCTTAATGCACTTACTGAGGTAATAAGGCTGAAGGGTTTCTGTTACCATTCTCAAGATTTTATACTAATCATTAGCATTAAAACTTGTTAAAGAAAAACTTTGTGAGTATTTTTATCTTTGTTACTTTGTTACACAACTGACTAAACAGCATTTCCCTTCAATTTCAAATTCTGGATATTTAGGATCACAACTCACTGGGTTAGTTTCAGTATTAGCTCTGTCCTGTCCTCCTGTGAGCCTTTACAACTCCTTCTAGATCAACAGGTGGAAGCTTGGGATAGGAGAACTTTGCACCTGTTTTGAACATTGATAGAAACAGAAGTATTGGGCAACAGTCACTCATGCCCTTATCACCTCCAAATGATGCATTGTAGTGTTCTATATGGGATTATCTTGAAAACACCAAGGAATTTCATCTGGTGCAAATGTAGCTTCTTATGTAACAACAGGAATATCCTAGGGTTCTCATATAACACTAATACTTTTTGTATTGTATTACAGTACCTTCTTTCTTTCTTTCTTTCTTTCTTTCTTTCTTTCTTTCTTCTTTCTATGTATTTTTCTTTCTTTCACAATTCAAGATACTAGTAATAATTTTTAATGTACAGCATAATTTGGGGGTTAGTTAGAGATTGCTTACTATAATGTGCCCATTCAAATGCTGGGTTTCTTTTTTTGTAAAGTAGCATAAATTCCCTTATAAATAAATACAAATGTATCTGGAAGGTTCATACTGAAGATTGCTGATAGTACAATATTTCATCTGTAATTGCAAAATAACATAGGAATTGCATTTCTTTGTTTGTTTGGTCTCATAAAGTGAGACTGATAAGATGAAATCATAGTGGCAATCTTGGAAAATATAGATAATTGAAGGAGTAAAAAATAGATTCTTGTGCTCTTGCATAAAAAATTATCAAGGAAGTTCATATTTTCATTATAATATTTGTTTGGCTTGCAATTGAGGGTTGTGAAAACCAGCCAATTATGTTTTACTTACACATGACTTAGTGTGGTGCATACAAGTCAACCAAACAGAAGCTAAAATGCATGAGACTCTAAATGACATGTGCTCTGCAATAATTCAGCTTAGGAATATAATGTGTTGGCAATAGTTGCTTTTTCATGCCTTTTTTTAAAATTTGGCCTCAACATGAAGCAGAACAAACGAAGATACAAAATACAAGAACACCCCATTCATAGGAACTGTAAACTGTAACTGCAAAATAAACTGGGTGCTGGATAAAAATACTCCATTAAGAGTTATTTTCCCTTTCTCTTTCTTTCTTTCTTTCTTTCTTTCTTTCTTTCTTTCTTTCTTTCTTTCTTTCTTTCTTTCTGTCTGTCTTTCTTTCTCTCTCTCTCTGTCTCTGTATCTCTCTCAATTTCGTTCTCTTTCTTTCTTTGACAGTTCCTTCTAATAAGTGCAATTGTTTGGGGTTTTTTTATACCTTCTATGTTAGAAAAATGTTAATTTTGCATTTGATCCAGGGTTGGTTGAAAGCTCTCTGTAACTACATGTTTGCAATGTTAACAACTGTCTTCTGATAATGTTCAGCAACAACTTAAATAGAAAAAGAAAGGTTTTTTTTTTTGGTCCCTTAGCATCCTTGACTTTTAGAAAAGACATTTTCTCATTGCTAGCCACAAAGAGTAAAAGCTGTATTTGTTCCATATTTCTTGGCAGGACATGAGGAGCAAAACTTTGCTAGCTATATGCTGGACTGTTATCTGTTTTCTATGGAGGGCTGTTTAAATACAAATTAATATATGTAAATATTCAATGGAAAGTGCACTATTTAAAAAAAGGAAAGTCCTCTAATACACAGCTGCAAAGCAGAGACAAATGAAAAGTGTATTATCATTAGAAGTGTTTTATAGAAAGTCAGTAAAATTATAACTTCAGTTCTAATACAAATTAACAAGAAAATTCATGGAAAATAAGTACTGTTACAGCCACTCACTCCTTTCTGGAAGCATTTTGAATTGTTTGTGAAGGTCTCTTATGAATTTTGTGGACAAGAGTTTTCTTCCGACTTCATCAAAGGTTTAAAAACTTTACATAGGTTTATGGGGTGATGTTGCTGAAGAAAAAAGAAGGTGATCGGACACAATTTATTTATTTTATTTATTTTATGTATTCTTTCTTTAGTTAATATCTTACGTGCTAAGTAAAGACTAATTTCTTAAAATCTTAAGATTTGAGTGGTCTGTGTTTACTGTGGCCAAACCATGTCACTACGGTCAGTTTCAATATTGTGCAATGATATCAACATTGCTATTTAGTTTCGTTTGATTTGGTTTAATACTTTACATTGTTGGCATGCACCAAACAGCTGTTCGATCCATTTAATCCACTATTATCCATTGTTATTTTTCCATGAGCTTAAACAGAAATGAAGAAAGTAGAGACAGACCTGAAATATCCTACATACAAAACATATGTTCTGACACTGAGCTATGGCTCTTCGCATAATTAATTGTCTATATTTTTTACCAACATTTTGTTGATAGCGATCAGCTGGACATCATTATTTTCACTGAAAAAATAACACTCTTTATGTTGAAAGATGGTATACAAGTTACTATTAAGCTTGGGGTTATGCTGGGAATAATTATGAGACTTGAAACATAAATGAATTTGACAATATTTATATCCTGAAGAAGTGGTAACAGACATATTAAAACAAGAGAAGGCAGTGTTAATCTCATTTGCATTTGTAAAACCTGCAACATTCAAATCACTGGCCAACTAACTCTGTTTAATAGATTCTTATAAGAATTGTGTTATGTATGTAGGTTTGAATGTCATTGGTTTAGTTTGAATTGTTCTTGTAAAATGTCAAATATGATTGGTTTGAAAAGTGCAGGAAAACCCTGCACTCTGATTGGTTGGCAACCGCGCTGCTGGCTATAAGTAGCAGCCGTAGCCCAGCCAAGACGGGTCCATTCGAGCTGTAGTCACTAATAAACTCTTCACTGAAGCTCTTCACGTCTGACTCTTCATGCAAACATAACACTGGCGACGAAGATGGGATCCTTCCCGAAGAGAAGACAATGCGGAGAACAAGCTGAGAGAGATGGCTGCGCTGAACACCCCCCCAGCACCATTCGATCCGGCAGCAGAAGACTGGGAATCGTATGCGGATCGCTTCCAAATGTATTTGGAAGGAAACGACCTCGCCGACATCTCCGAGAAGCGGAAGAGGGCGGTCTTTCTTACGCACTGCGGTCCAGCAGTCTTCAAGATGGCAAAGGCATTGGCGGGAGCTGCAGACGTGAAGGTAATGGAATGGCCTGATTTAGAAAAGCTTTTAAGAGTCCATTACACCCCACAAGTATCGTGCCTCATTAAGAGACACAAGTTTTACCGTCGGGATCAAGGGGAAAGCGAAAACGTTAACGACTTCATGGCAAGTTTAAGAGACATTGGGGGTGCATGCGAGTTTAACAACTTGGAGGAGGCCATGTGTGATCGATTTGTTCTAGGCCTCAAAGACAAGGTGCTTCAGAGCAAATTGTTATTAAAACCTAAGATCACGCTGAAGGAAGCCATAGAAAAGGCCTCCAGCAGAAGCCACTAAGTCCTCAGCAGCAGCCATGAAGAAAATTAACAAGGCCTCAAGCCATTCTGATGTGGAAAAGTCCACAACAACTCATTGAGCAAATAGATTCTGAATCAGACTGCAGTGAGGTGGAGGAAGGAATTTATAGACTCAGAATGGAAAAGGAAAAGAAAGACCTGGGAAGAAAGGCAAGACTTTATTGCAGAGGTTGTGGGGCACCCCGACTGAATGCAAGTTTCTTGATACCATCTGCCTTCGTTGTGAAAAAAGAGGTCACTTAGCAAGAGTCTGCAAATCATCCAGAACTCCACCACACAGAAGAAAGTTTCCTGACAAAGATTTCAAGCCCAACAACTTCAGTGAGAAAATGGGGCGCAACTCAGAAGCAAATGGGAAGAATGGAACTCATCAAACAGTCACCATTGGTCATTCTTCAACCTTAAGAAGCAGAAAAGTACATGTGAAGGTACTCATTGAAGGAAGGCCTTGCCAAATGGAAGTGGACTCAGGCTCCTATTTATCTATGGTGTCATGGGACACTATTCACAGGCTACTTCCCAACATTCAGAAGAAACATTTGAAGCAAGCACTGACTCTTAAAGACTACCAAGGGAACAAGATTCCAGTAGTTGGAACAAGAGAATTCATCGTGAAGTTCAAAGGCCACACCAAATGCCTGCCCCTGACCATCGTGGACAAGGATCGCCCAAGTTTGCTGGGACTTGAGTGGTTCAACCCGCTGGACATTGAGGTGACTGGCATCAATCACGTGAGCAACACTGAATGGGAGGAGGCCTTCAAGTCTGAGTTTCCAGAGGTCTTCAGCGATGGATTAGGCAAGTACTTGGGGACCCCTATCACTTTCAATCTAGATCCCAAGGTGCCACCAATCTGTTTAAAGCCCAGAAGGGTCCCATTTGCCTTAAAGGAAAAAAATTGATGCACAATTAGATAAATTAATAGCTCAAGGGGTTTTAGAGCCCACTGACCACTCCAGGTGGGAATCACCCATAGTCACACCAGTCAAGGCTGATGGTCTGTGAGAATCTGCGGGGACTACAAGGGGACATTGAACCATGCTACAACAGAGCATATCCAGTTCCAGTGGTGCATCATTTATTACATTCCCTTGGCGGGGGCACAGTCTTTGCCAAATTGGATCTGGTCCAGGCATATCAACAGTTAACAGTTGATGATGCCACTGCAGAAGCCCAAACCATTGTGACTCATAGAGGTGCTTTCAAATGCAAAAGGTTGCAATTTGGAGTAAGTGTGGCACCAGGCATCTTCCAAAGCCTTATGGAAAGAATGTTGGAAGGACTGCCAGGGGTAGTGCCTTATTTTGATGATGTGTTAATCTCTGCTGAAAATGACATTCAGTTACTTGAGAGACTCAGAGAAGTCCTAACCAGATTCAAGAAAGGGGTTAAAAGTCAAAGAAGAAAAATGCACACTTAGAACTGACAAGGTAGAGTTCTTAGGCTATATGATTGACAAACATGGTATTCACCCCACAGAAGCCAAGTTTCAGGCAATCAAAGAAGCCCCCAAGCCTAAATGCAAAACAGACTTGCAAGCTTTCCTGGGACTCATTAACTTCTATCACATGTTTCTACCTCAGAAGGCAACCATTGCAGAACCACTACACAGATTACTAGACTGAAAGTCTGCATGGGTCTGGGGCAGGAAAGAACAAGCTGCCTTTAACACTATTAAGAGACAACTCACTTCTGATTCTGTACTGATACAGTTCTCTGAGAATTTGCCAGTTGTACTGACTTGTGATGCATCCCTTTGGAGTGGGGGGGTGTTGAGCCACATGCTTCCCAGGGAGGGAAGCCCCTATTGCATTTTACTCTCGCACCTTGATAAAGCAGAGAAATTACAGCCAACTGGACAAGGAAGCCTTGGCAGTTTTTGCAGCTGTCAAGAAATTCCATGAGTATCTATATGGGAGAACATTTACTGTTGTCACAGATCACGAACCTCTTTTAGGCATTGTGGCAGGGGACAAACCAACGCCCACGATCCTGTCACCAAGAATGCTGAGATGGACTGAATTTCTTGCTGCTTATTCATACAAACTCATCCACAGGCCTGGAAAAGGCATTGGGTATGCAGATGCTTTGAGTTGCTGCCCACTTCATTCACACATTGAGGATCCTGCTCCTGAGACTTACACCTTTTTTCTAGAAACTGTTGCCAAGCTTCCAGTACACGCTGCTGAAATTGCCAGAGAGACTGCCAAAGACACTTTATTGGCTCCTGTTATAGGCTGGATTAAGAAAGGTTGGCCACTTCAAGATCTACCTCAACTTGCCTAACCTTTTAAATCCAGGCAAACTGAATTATCTGTATTAAGAGGATGTATTTTGTGGGGTAACAGGTGGTTATTCCTGCAAAACTACAAAAGAGGTTTTGGAAATGTTACATGAGGGTCATCCGGAATTGTCAGAATGAAGGGATTGGCCAGGAGTTATGTATGGTGGCCAGGTATTGACAAAATGGTTGAACACTGGGTTGCATCCTGTCCCAAACTGTCAGGAAGTCAGGCCTGCCCCACCTCTCGCCCCCAAACAGGAATGGGAATGTCCTAGGGGCCCATGGTCCAGGATTCACATTGACTTTGCTGGCCTACCAGAGGGCACACTTTCCTTATTATAGTAGATGCATATTCCAAATGGCTAGAGGTTATCCCTATGGCATCCACCACAGCTGAAGCTGTCATCAAACAGCTTAAGAGGCTTTTTGTAACTCATGGGTTACCTGATGTCCTCGTTTCTGACAATGGTCCTCAATTTACATCCAACCTTTTTGAATCATATCTAGCACAGCAGGGTATCAGACATGCCCTGACAGCCCTGGGCATCCTTCGCTAACGGCGGCTGAACGCATGGTATGCCACCAAGGAAAACTTCAGCAATTGTCCTGGGGACACTGAGAAAGTTGAAAAACTACTCAGTGTCCAGCATATCACTCCTAACCCATCAACTAACTTATCCCCAGCAGAGTTGTTGATGGGTAGGAAACTCAGGTCTCCCTTGACCGCCTTCCCTTCATCCCACTTACGCATCAACACCACTAGATTCCACTAGCAAAATTTGCACATTCACTGTGGGTGATTCTGTTTATGCTAAGAACCTTATGGGTGAACCATTATGGATTCCTGCTGAGATAACCCAAATCACAGGCCCTAGGTCTTACAGGGTACAAACAGAGGATGGTGTCCTCTGAGCAGGCACATTGATCAGCTTAGATCCAGATTACCTCAGGAACATCGCAATTGCTCCTCTCTGGTTCCCATACCTAGTACTCTTCTAGGGGAAGGAGAGGATCATGAGGATAATTAGCAAGAATCAACCCCATGTGTGAGCCAACATCGACAGGAACCATCCCAAACCTGTCACAATGCCAAAATCCATTCTTACAAGTGGAAGACTGTACATCACTACCTGACTTAGGTGCTGACATTGGGTTGGAGATGGATTGGGAGGAGAGACCAGGTTGTAGTAACCAAACAGGTTCTACTATTACTAGAAGTCCAAGTATGGAAATGTCAGCAGACACATTTCCTCTCTCACTGGGTGAGAACCTTAAGATCTGAACCACGTAGGTCTCAACGCAGACACGTAAGAGCCCCACCTATTTAAAAGAATACATTAGATAGATGGGGTTTGAGTATGGACTGAACCTAGTGGGGAGGGGTGTTATGTATGCAGGTTTGAAGTCATTGGTTTAGTTTGAACTGTTCTTGTAAAATGTTAGAAATGATTGTTTTAAAAGCGCGGAAAACCCTGCACTCTGATTGGCTGGCAACTGCGGCTGCTGGCTATAAGTAGCAGCCGCAGCCCAGCCAAAGCGGGTCCGTTCTGAGCTGAAAGTCACAATAAACTTAAGAGCTGAAGCACTGTCCGCCTCTTCATGCAAACTTAAGAAGAATGATAGCTGGAGATATATTCATTTTTGAAACATACGTAAGAGTTTGCCATCTGTTTCAGGGAACAGGGAATAGTCATGTTAGCTGTGTCTAGTTTATCTAAAGTAATTGCATGGGTGGAAAGGAGATTTTACTGTCATCGGCTTGTAGTGATTTCAGTGAAGGATTATTGATAAATTTGATTTGGAAGTTCAGTACAGATGGGCCCGATTAGCACCTGGTTAGGAGACCATATAAGGATCCTGGAACTATGCTGGATAGAAGACAATAGCAAAATACTTTTGGGCTGTTTTTAAGAAAACTGCATCGATTTGACTGCAAAGTTGCCAGAAGTTGAACTTGACTTAAAAAAGACTTTACTTTTATATCTTTGATTCCTGTGGATAATGCTGTTAGAAATAATTCACAATAGTAATTGAAACTTGAAGTAACATCAATAACAATTAAAAATCCTCTAAGAAATTAAGGAGAGCTATGAAGTCTGAGGAAGCTATTTTACCATCCCACTGCAGTGCATTTTCAGAAAATGAGAGAGGGGAAATTATTTTAGTTTCATTGCAGGTATATTACTGCAAAGCGTCCACAGATCGCCTGAGCCAACCCTGTTTCAGGCCCCGCTCTCTCCTTCGTATGGAGGGGAGGTGGACCCATTGCAGGAAGGGCTGAGGAGTTTGGTCAACATTCTGTTGGATAAGATCGCCGGATTCGAGAGCAGGTTGTCCTCTGATTTGCAGTGGTCTGAGGAATGGGATACAGGCAGTCTGGCCAGTGTTATCTGGGATGAGTTTGATCCTGTTTCCAGGATTAAGTGACAGGACTACGCTGCAGCTGAGTTCCACCACATGTTTATTGGACCTGTGTCCTTCCTGGCT
>CM019155.1:28005896-28061311 GCA_009733165.1 Naja naja
CGCACAGTCACTCTCACCCTTGTTACCTCTAGACTCAACTACTGCAATGCTCTCTATCTAGGACTGCCCTTCCATACCATCCGGAAATTGCAGCTGGTGCAGAATGCGGCAGCGCGGGTGGTGATGGGAGTTTCCCGGTTCTCCCATGTTACCCCTCTCCTGCGCTGCCTGCATTGGTTGCCGGTGGCACTCTGGGTGAGATTCAAGGTTTTGGTTTTAACATACAAAGTCCTTCACGACATGGGTCCTCAATATTTAAGGGAGCGACTCCTGCCGATAGCAATTGCCGGCCGCCCTGTGCGAGCACATAGGCAGAGACTCCTTGGGATCCAATGCCAGCTGGCGGTCCCCCAACGACAAGCCTATTCTGTCACGGCCCCGAACCTCTGAAATCAACTTCCCCTGGGGCTCTGCCTGGCCCCTGACCTCCGCACCTTCCGCCATGATCTAAAGACCTGGTTGTTTGACCAATCCGGGCTGTGACCCTTGTGGGGATGGTTTTATTTTAAGTTTTATAAATTCGTTTTTTGGGCTTGTAAATTTGTTTAATTTCTTTTTAATTATTTATTGTTATTGTTTTTTAGTTGTGAGCCGCCCTGAGTCTCGAGATGGGGCATACAAGTCTCAAAAATAAATAAATAAATAAATAAATAAAAGAGTTTCAGACTTTGCTTAAAGGGCACAGTTTAAACATGTATTGAAAACTGAATTGCGTTGGATATAGAACACAAGTGGGGTTTTTTTAATGTGGTAAGTGAATTCAAAAAGATTTAATAGCATGTCAAACATATGATATTCATGGACAGGTTTAAAATTAAAGAGAAAAAATAGTGAGTATTGGATGCTACATTTGGATGGATGTTTTTTTGTTTATTGTTTTGAGAAGTAAACCAACTTTCTCTCAAATGTTAAATATGCCTTTTAACATTTCATTTCTATTTTTTTCTATTTGTGATAGACTAGAAAGACAAGGTAAAAGAAGAGCTTGTGTTCTGAATGCAGTTCACTTGTTCTAGCTTTATGTACTACTTCATACTGTTCTCCTTTTTCATCTCACTTATATTTCTTCTAGATTTGTTTTTTTTAATCCATGAATAAATTAAATTTAAATAACATTTAGAATCTTTTTCCAGCTCAGATATGGCTACAAGATTATTTCTACACATCTATCCATGAACAGACAGAAATCTAAAATTTCTATGAGGTTTTCCCCCTGCCCCATTATATGTGCTCAAATGCTGAAGTTCGACTTTTTCTGAGACAAAAATTTAGGATTTTGTCGAGAATTACCTCAAAACCTAAAAAAGCATCATATAAAATCCACTTGTTTTGCTAGTTGGTTTAATGTCATTTGCAGACATGGAAGTCCACAGGGATGGTCACTGGCTTCTACATGGCATGTGTGACCAGAGGCCCCCACTCCTTTTCATGTGTAAGAAATAGTTGGACCCATTTTAAGGGCGGGTGACTTTTCTCATCTGGTCCTGCCTGCCATTTGGAAACCAGTAACAGTGCCAGCAGATATTTTGGTCTTCATCAGACTAGGTACTTTCCTTAATCTAAAGGCTAAAACATATAAAGAATGTTTGGTGGACTTGGGTATGTCTAGTCTGATGAAAAGAAGGACTAGGGGTGACATGATGGCAATGTTCCGATATCTCGGGCTGCCACAAAGAAGAGGGAGTCAAGCTATTCTCCAAAGCACCCGAGGGCAGGACAAGAAGCAATGAATGGAAACTAATCAAGGAGAGAAGCAACTTAGAACTAATGAGAAATTTCCTGAAAATGAGAACAATTAATCAGTGGAACAACTTGCCTCTAGAAGTTGTGAATTCTCCAACATTGGAAGTTTTTAAGAGATTGGACAACCATTTGTCTGAAATGGTATAGGGTTTCCTGCCCCAGCAGGGGGTTGGACTAGAAGACCTCCAAGGTCCCTTCCAACTCTGTTATTCTATTCTAATCCTCCAGGCACCAAGGTCTATTTCTTTCTTTTTTCTTCTCGGAATTCTAAGCACAATTGGTAAAAGCAGCCAACTTTGTTTCCCTCAATGCCTCAATATTCCTAACACCACATAAGTTGTAAACTGAGGAAGCAACTTGATGAAACAGAAATTAGTTCTGGTTGCAGGAAATCTCTTCCTGTACTTTTAATCTTTGTTTAGATTAATTCTCAGCCTATTCTGGGAGTTGAAATCTACACATCTACACAACTTTCTGAAGTTGGGAAAGTCAGAATTGAGCTGGTCTATTGCTTCCCCCACCTCATCCCACCTGCATAGCATCCAGGCAGTGGTCAGTAGTAAGCAGATGGAACCATCTCTTTTCTCAGAAATGAATTTATTTCAACAGGGATCAAACATATGACATCTCCAAGGTAGTTTTAATTAACTGGAAGAAGCAAAGAACAAATAACCCTGTGTAAATCCTGAGGAAGTATAGGTAGACCTTGACTTACGACCACAACTAAGCCCAAAATTTCTGTTGTTAAGCAAGACAGTTATTGAATTTTACCCCATTTGATGTCTTTTTTGCCACCGTTGTTTAGTGAATCTGGTAGTAGCACAGTTGTTAAGTGAATCTGGCTTCTCCATTGACTTGGCTTGTCAGAAGATTATGAAACATGATCATTGTAACTTTGAATGGTCACTAAATAAATGGTTGCAAGCTCAAGGATTACCTCTAGACAGGATTGTGGTTAGATTAACATTTGTGAAGCACTTCAGGAGTTCCAGGTTGCAATTTTTCCCAGATAAAAGAATAAGGCTCTATCTTGGCTAACTCAACGGAGAGTTTAACTGGAGCAGAACTGTGTGATTTTTTTTATTACTCCCAGGGGACCTATAGATAAATTTTCAAGCCTTCTATTAACAGAAGGATATCCGACTCAAAGGGAATTATTCATGTGGAAGTCTTTTTTTCCCTGACATTCTTACATTCAAACAAATTTCACTTTTCAAAAGATTCAGTTTTACTTCACTTAATTTTTGATTTTTAGAACAGATTCCTCATTGTCTTATATCAAAGTGATGAGAAAAGTCATCATCACAGAAATTGAAATCCTTGTCTTTCTGGCAATGTTGTAACTTTCTATATTGTTACACCATTGTTTAAATAATACAAGCATTTTTGAAGATCTGTTGGTACATTCTAATTCTAAACCAGCTTGATAGATCATTTTGAAAGGCTAATTTAGGCAGAACTCTGCTTTAGAGAATATTATATATCATATAAAAGGTATATGGGTTTTTTTAATGTTTTCAAGACTTCATTGAAAACTGAGGCCTATATTGGGTATAATAGTTTTCTCTCCCTCTCCCCCCTCTCCCCAGTTTTCTGTCTCTCATGTCTCATTGCTTTCTCTTCCTATCTTGATACCAATACCACACCTATGGCCATCTTGGCTGCTGGAGTCTACAAAACATTTAAAACCATTACCAACTCTATGTAGCAGTGATGTAGAGTTTTGGAATTTTCTATTGTGGAAGAACTCTCAGAATGGCATATACAGTCCATCTTCCCTTAAGATTTCACCAAAAGCTAATACAAGTGTCACATTATCGCTTGTCCTAATCTCCACGACATACCCTTCGCAGCAGCAAGGGAGATTGCTGTACAAGTATTTGTCTACAAGTATTTTTTTTACACAAGGTATCTCCTGT
The DNA here is from genome assembly GCA_009733165.1 of Naja naja. Classification (NCBI taxonomy): domain Eukaryota; kingdom Metazoa; phylum Chordata; class Lepidosauria; order Squamata; family Elapidae; genus Naja; species Naja naja. Next base: position 28,009,559 of record CM019155.1, read on the forward strand.
ATGACATTTCTAATAATTCTGATCATGCAGGCACCCCTAACATTTTGCTCTTATTGAGTCTTTTCAGATGTGGGTAGCTAAATATTATTCCTTCATTGTTGTCCTTCACATTTTCTAACAAGTCTACTATACTTATGCAAAGGGTCCAAGAGAAGAATCCTATTCATCCTTGGTAGTTTATAGGTTAAACTTTTTTGCTTTGATTTTCAGCTTTTTACTTCCTCTCTGGACTTTTGTCCCTAGTTAATTATCATGATTTGATCAATCTCAGTAGCAATGACAACTGAAATTATCTCAGTGACAACTGCTATAAATATAAATACAAAGTTAGGGACGACAGAGATTTGCAAAGGGATCAAAATATCTTTTTATGGATGAAAAATGGATGTCCTATTGGAAATGATACAGCAGAACAGTTATGAAAGAGAAACATTGCTATCAAGCTGGAATTTGTGGATCTCAGAATGAAACCAAAACATCTTGTAGTTTTTAGGCCATTTGTTTAGGCATGTGTTTATCATATCTCTTTGGCGGCTAAAATATTAGCTGTTTACTGAGGCAGGGCAATATAAAGCTGCTTTACCATCTGTTAGATGAAAACTTGTAGTTTATTTTTAAATTTTATTAGTTCCTCCTCTGAACCCTTTCCTGATACTTTCATCTGATTGATACCATTAGCTTGTTTACTTTTCCAATATGTGTTCCTTTTGATCTATGATACAGTTACTATTGGTTCCCATCCTGTTACCAAATAGAAGTTAACTATTGTTATGTAACTAAGAAATATCCATGTTTCTGTGCTGAGAAACTAATTTCATTGATCAGTGAGTAGAGAAGTCCTTGTTATTCAGCACATCACACTGTCATGCCGTATTTGAAAAAAAAATCTTCATACAGCCTTGCAGTCATGATAGTCTGATCCATGTACGTTATGGAAGTAGGACATTTATAATCAAACTACTCTTAATTTTTTCTTTACATTTTAGAGATAATTTAGATTCTTGCTAGATACCCAACTGAACTTTTAATGAACAAGGAAATATATACAATGAATGATAGTTGATATGATATCAATCTAGTCATGAACTGTATCTGACTTATTAATTAATATATTTTAAAAATACAAAATATTCCTTTGAAATCATATATGGTGTTAAAGAAAATGAATAAAGTGGTTAAGGACTTATTCTCTGTCTTGTAAAACTATAATACAAAATCACTCTATAAAATTGATTGTTTGCAAAGAATTTGAGATAAGGTGGATAGAGGAGTAATTTGTTTAATAGTAATTATGTACACTACAATATTTGGTGAATATGCAGTTGGTATTGGTCAAAAAAAGCCAATATAGTGACTGTGATTATTAGGTCATGGCTACCATCTTGATTATTTAATACACAGAAAAACACAATACACAGAAATTGTTGCCAATGACATGCAGACCTTCACACTTGACAATTTTGATTAATTCAGTTCACAAACCTTTGCAAATTTGTCCACAGAAAATGCAAAGACAGAGGTTGCATTTCTAGGATTCTTCAAAAGCAGCCCATTATGCATTTATGTTAAGCATGGAAGGATTTCCATTTTTTGTCCCTACAAAATATATTCAGAGTTATATTTTCAGTGAAATAAATGAAGCCAATGCCTGAATAAATCAATGGTGAATTATTTGTATACCTTCTGATAAGAAACAGGTAATTTGCCCTTGATGAATCTTTGATGGATAGATTGGGGTAGTTCAATTGTTAAATAGTTGGCAATGATGTTAAATTCTAGTTTGCTTTTCTTTTAAGTGAGCCATGAGAACACAAAGGATATAGATATGAAGGAGATTGCATCTAATTAGTTTTTAAATTTATTTTCCACTCTGCAAATACATTGTCAAGATTATAGGCTTTTCCCTGTATTACCTCAGGATAAAAAAAAACAAGTATTGAAATGGGGAGCTGAGCAACAGATGTGTCATTTTATAAAATTCTGTTGAAAATTAAGAGCCCATACTTTTTCCTTACAACTGTTGGTGCTTCTTGTCTTGATTTCAATTCTTTTTTAAAGCAGGCACCCCAGAATATCACTCTTCCCCCATCTCTCTACCTACAGAGCTACTGCTCTATTATTCCTGATTTTTATTGCCACTTAAAGTTCGCAATGCTGGAGAGGAAAAGCAACACTTGAGAGGGACTGAAAAAATCTCAGAGAGGTAGATCTCCTTAAATCTATGTCTACCTTAGGAATGAATGAATCACACACATTCAATGTTGTCCAGTTTTTTGTTTGACTAACAATGCCCATTTTAATAGTTCAAACTACTGGGTGCTATTGAGTTTCTGTGTCCTACAAATCTTTCCCAGATCATAGTTAAAATGAAAATACATTATAAGCATATGTGCCAATTTTACACCTGTCTGCTCAACATTTATCAGACTTTTCAAGCTAGTAGTGCTAGCATAATGAGATGTGTCATGATGACTTCAGTAACTGGTCAAGAAAATCAATCATTTCCTCTTCACAGTCTTCCTGCCTTGCTGTAAGTAACAATGGAAGAATGTACAGGTGTACAAAATATCGCATACAAATTATTCACTCATATTTAAAAAAAAACCTTCCCCAGAGTTGAAATCAGTGATCACAATTTGAGTCCAGCTATACTTTATATCAAGAAGTTCCTGTTGAACTGCAGGCCTTCTTAATTCTTTGGTTCTTAGGTCTGCGTGTAGAAGGAAGAAACAGATAAAGGCCAAGGTCAGTCCAACAGGTGGATAAACATCTGTCTTGATGGGAATGTAGTAATGTTTCTAATCTGTTAGCAAAATGAAATGATCGAGAAAAAAGGAACCTTTTTGTTACGCACCAGATGTCACTTTTGGAGATCCATCTGTTACACTTCAGGACACATTGAAGCTGTACTGGCTAATGGAAACCCCAAGGGTGAAATGTACATAATTTCTTTACAGTAGATGAACCAGCTTCCTTGCCTTGCCTTGCCTTGCCTTGCCTTGCCTTGCCTTGCCTTGCCTTGCCTTGCCCTCCCCTCTCCCCTACACCTACCCCTCTCCCTCTCTCCCTCCCTCTCTTCCTTCATTTTCATAAACTAAATTCTCTTTTTCCTGAATTCTACAGTGTAGCTGAATAAATATATTTATTTATTTATTTGATTTGTCAATCGCTTACAAGGTAATAGATATAAGTATAAACATGAGTAAGAATACAGGAAATAGGTACAAATAAATGGAGACAATAGGACAGGGACGATAGGCATGATGGTGCACTTATGCATGCCCCTTACAGACCTCTTAGGAATGGGGTGAGGTCTATAGTGGTTAGTTTGAGGTTAAAGGAGTGGGGGTTAGAGGATGTAACAACAGAGTCAGGTAGTGCATTCCAGACATTGACCACTCTGTTGCTGAAGTTGTACTTTCTGCAATCAAGTTTGAAGCAGTTTACATTGAGTTTGTATCTGTTGTGAGCTCTTGTATTGTTGTGGTTGAAGCTGAAGTAGTCATTGACTGGTAGGACATTGTAGCAGATAATTTTGTGTGCTACACTTAAGTCTAACCATAGGCAGTGTAGTTCAAGGTTGTCCAAGCCCAAAATCTCAAGCCTGGTGATATAGGGTATTCTGTTGCGAGCAGAGGAGTGTAGTACTCTTCTCATGAAATACTTCTGGGCTTACTCGATTAATGTCTGATATGCAGTGCAGATTCGAGACTGATGAGCTGTATTCGAGTATTGGTCTGGCAAAAGTTTTGTATGCTCTAGTTAGCAGTTCGATATTTCCAGAGGAGAAGCTTCATAAGATTAGATTTACAACTCTTAATGCCTTTTTGGCAATGCTGTTACCGTGAGCTCTGGCGCTTAGGTCATTTGATATGAGAACTCCAAGGTCCTTGACAGAGTGAGGATCATCAACGAGGTCATATCCTCCTAGTTTGTATTTGGTGTACTGATTTTTTTTACCAATGTGTAGGACAGAGCATTTGTTGGTTGAAATTTAGAGTTGCCAGATGTTTGATCATTCAGACACATAATCAAGGTCACTTTGAAGGATAGTAGCATTGTCAGTGGTGTTGAAGTTTTATGTCATCTGCAAAGAGGACGCAGTTGCTTATAAGGTGATCACAAAGGTCATTTATATGGAGTATAAAGAGTATGGGTCCTAGAACGCTGCCTTGGGGGACACCGCTGTTAACTGGAGCAGGGTTTGATATAGCGCTCCTTATTTTTACTATTTATTGCCTGTTTGACAGGAATGCAGTAATCCACTTATGGAGGGATCCGGAAATGCCAAAAGAGCTTAGTTTTAACAGTAGTTTGTCATGCACCACTGAATCAAAGGCTTTGCAGAAGTCTATGTAAATTGCATCTATAGCTCTACCCTGGTCAAGTAGAGTAGTCCATATGTTTTTGCAGTGTAGGGGTTGTAGATTGTAGGACAATTTTTTCCTGAACCCAAATTGTTTTCAAAAGGAGGGTGGAAATACATATGGTACCCACAAAAATATCTCTTTGTTTCTAGTCTGTGTGTGTTTTGTTGTGTAGGGTTTTTTAAAACAATTTTTAACAACATTTCCTCACAAAAATCCACTTTTGTACATTAAGTACAAATGTATTCCTATAAAGTTCAAATATTTTTCATGTGTATCCATCCCATCCTAAATATTAAATAATTATTTTATTCATACTTTTGGATAAAAACATATTCTGAATAATGACAGCGTTCTCATTCATACAATCCAGATGGGTGTTAGCCCCACTAGATGAACCAGACTAAGAAATCAACTCCATAGAAATTATAAAACTACTTTTAGTTTGGGCTATCTCTACGGAGGTTGGATATAATGATAGATTCTTGAAAATCTAATTGTTATGAATCGCCTCCTCTTTCTTACTGCTCTGTGAATTAGAGTGGTGACTATTTGCTGTCTAGCTCTTCTGGACTTTAAAGATGCTTTACCCCTTTTTGCCATAGGATATCTCTGTCAAGGTTATCTTCCTTACTCAATACGTAAGTGGGTGAAAAAGGAAGATCAAGCAAAAAATCTTCAAATGCTAATGATAGGATTATAAATATGGGCAACAAGCTGTCAAGTTAAAAGAAAGCAGTATCTGCAGATACTTTACATGTTTAAGGAAAATGTTGCAATTAAAGCTTTATGGAAATTATTGCAGAGGAAGCCTTTTATATCTTACTCTGTATTTTTGCAGACAACCAAGTGTCATTGTCTGTTAAATTGGGCATAATTTTATTGAGGATGTGAAGAATCAATGAATTCATGTTTCACATAACAGCATTTTAATTTTTTTTCCCTACCATTTTTGCCAGCAGAAAAGATCCATTGAGCTCATGAGCAGACCAGGATTTTCATTTTGAACCTGGCATCCTCTCTGGATCTGGATGCCACAAGCAAAAGGCAGGAAAGATGCCAGAGCAGTTTAGAGAAAAGAAAATTATAATTAAGTTTACTACAGAATAGACTCTATGTTTCCTAACCACCTGCTTTGTAACAATGAGACATGATTCAGCTCCAAGTCCAATCTCCTTCTGAGAAGCAACATTTCTTCTCCATGAGAATAATAAATTATTTGGTCCTTGATCCAACCTTAGTACAAATCAATCTGTAGAAGAAGATGAAGGATTATAAAGATTTCTCATATCAGCAATATATTTTATGTATAGAATGTAGATTGCATTTCCAGATTGATATTTTCAAAGCATATCTTTTGAGTTAACAAGGACTTGGGGTAAATGTGGGTAATAATACTAGGAAAGTTTTAATTATACTGATTGTCACCCCAACTCATGAGGGAAAATAGGAATAACTTCACAGATTAAGGATCAGTGGAAAAAAGATAATTGTGAAGCTAGTTTTATCTACTTTTCCAGTTGGTGCTTGTTAAAAAACAAAAACAATACATCAGGTGAAGCTTTTCTCAGACTTGGTCTGGTGGTACAATATTCCTCTGTGGTTAGAATATAGAATGTAGAAGGATCCTGATCTTTGAATTATGGAATCCGCTTCCTAACTTTATGTCATGCATCTTACACTACAACTCATGACAAGGCAAAGTTCCCTAAACAAGAGACCTCTAAGTAGACTCCTTCAAAGCCATCCCAGCAATGTGTAGGATGCAATGATGAAGAACATACATAGTCCACAGGTGGGTTATTAGCTGCTTAGAATTCTTTCATCTTAGTGTTTCATTTGTAGATGTTTCATCACCTGCCTGGGCAACATCCCTGATATGACATTGAAGGTTTGTTAGTTAGTTATAAAATATAACATCACTGTCCCCAATAACCATGCATGTAATTGAATGGGTTGTGCTGTTCCCTGTTGTTATTTTCTATATGATTGACCTGTAGTTATCTGATTCTTGCTATGCTGAAGTAATGCCATCTCTTGTTTAATCCTAGACACCTGGCAGAAGGACAATTTAGCATTCAGCAGATACATAGACTTAGGCTTGAAAGTCCTTTCAAAAGAAATAGCCAAAAGCAAAGAAGGAAAAAAAACCCCACAGATCACAATCATATCCCCCTCTACCACACATCTATCAACCAATACAAAGCTAGGCAATAAAGCCTTCACAACAGGAATAGTGCATCGTATCTTGTGTTCTTTTGAAGGTTCAGAAAATGAAGGAAAATACGGAGAAACATATTCCATCCTATTTAGAATAAAATGTAAGGATATAAAAGACAATAAAATGGAGCATATTAAATGAGTCATGCAAACATTGAAAGGCATAAGTCATACATTATGTAAATATTACGTATGATAATAGATGATAGTCCTTCTCTGTTGTAAAGGTATTTACTTACCTAGTATCAGTGTTTGATTTTTTTTTAAATCTTATTAGTCTACATATGTCTCATTATTCATTATTAAGTCAATAAATCGTGAGTACAGAATTTTGGCCACAGTGACTATTGCAGCTATATTTCTCTGTAGCTCTACAAGAAAGAACTAAGATGCTTTTACCCCTTAAAAACTCTTCCCTATCTTTTTTTGCCTCTTGACTTAAATATCCAGCTACTTTTGCTTTTGTAATTAAAGTGGTTGACCTACAAAATACAAATCAATTTAAACCAGTGTTCACATTCCATGAATTCCAAATTGGATGTCTCTCCTAGCCAATAAATCTTCTGAGAATGGTGATCTTGGAGATTAGAAAGTTGTTGTTTGTCCCTTATTTCTGCTCATATGGTATGAAGAAAACCATGTAAAATAATTGAAAGTAAAAGAATAAACCACTGAATGATTCTCAAACCGTGCCTTGACAACCGTGCCTAGATATATACTTCACTTAAAGCAATAATGTGATCAGCTGGAAGTTACCTAGTCTGTTTTGTTAATTTAGTCATTGTGCTTTGTAAACCATTGTCATAGCAGGTGAAAGAAACCTTTTGGTGGTAAAGAGAAATACTTAACATTTGAAGCCACCCATATGAGATACTCAAAAACATTTTTTTTAAAAGTTGGAAATTGGGTTCGAGGGAATTAATGGGATTTCTTGGATTTACAACTGCTTGGTTTCATCTGTTCTCCACCCAAGAATGGAAGGAAACTCTGCTTCTGTTTACATCAGTGATTAAGAGTGAACTTTTAAGAGAGATTAAGAAAGCCTTAGGAATGACTTGAGGACTACAGTTTGCATATCCTTATTTTATGGGAAAATACAATACAGAAGCTTAGACATTTAACTTTTAATCCTGAACATTTAAAGTACTAGAATGCCTTGAAATGTGTCAGGTCTGTCTGCATTTAATTCAACAGGCTTAGCAATCTGTAACTCTTCCGTGAGCAAATCTTTGCATTTGGATAACATGAAGGACTTTCACATTTTATACTGCACATTCATTCCATGAATGATGATGATGGGCAAATGAAATTAATTGTGTAGGCATTAGCAAATATAGCAGTGATTTGAGCTGATTTTGTGCCCTATTGACTTGTTCTACCTCACCACTCAGCAGCAGAAACCACATGAAGGGATACCCACATGCTTGAGTAGGCGAAGATTAAGCAGGAAACGTGGAGACCTAGCAATGATGTTGCAGGCAATTTGCTATGGTAAAATAACAAGAGTAATGTCATCATTGCACACTACTAATTGATGCTAACTTTTAATATGTGGGTGGTGATAAACAGGAGAGCATTTAGAAAGCAAGATTCCAATTTATGGGGGAACCCTTTCCATTAAACATAGAGAGGTTACTTTTTAATTCTGCTAGGGTTCTAATGAGTTTTAAATTTCAGGCTCTGTTTAATCAATCAGTTTATGTGTATGGAGGAGTGTGATTATAGAAGGTGAAGGACAACCCCTTCCTTGGTAGCACCTTTTATTCTAGAATACATCCCAAAGAGAAAAGTAATAAGTACCTGTTCTGTTGTCTCTTTAAATGTAATAAATATCCATTTCATTTTCTAACATGTGCTCTATTTTACTTTATTGAGTGGTTTTATTTGGATATGGCTTTTATGGATTTGTTGTTCTGTCAACTTTATGAGCTATTACAATATTTTAATGATCCGTATCACAATTATTTTATGACATCTCTACACCCTGCCTCACGACTGCTTGATGCTGAACCACCAACAATCCATTTCTAACATTTAAAAACCTCCGGTTCCTTCCCACTCTTGCAAACAGATGGCTTCCCTCCCCATTCTTTTCACACTTTTGCTTTAGAGGAAATATGCATCTAAGGAAGGTTATCCTGTGTTTGTGGGCACTTTCCTCTTTATGGGACAGCTTGCTTGCCACAGATACCACTGCTTCTTCACTCTATGCTTCCCAACTTGGGAGAAACACCTCAGATGCAGTTTTCCAGATGTTTGCTTTGCTTTTAGGCTCTGTGGGATTTTTTATGGGCTTTGCATGGTAAATAAGTGGGCATGGTTGATAAAATTAAGAAGGTGGACATATTTTAATAATTTAATAAAATTAAAATGTTGGAGATAAAGTGAACAAAAGGTGAGTTGGGAAGGATTTGCAGATAGAATGGATTGTGCACTGTACAGCACAATATTGTAAATGGACAATATTTGTTCTATACTTATATTCTATTTGAAAAATGCAGATATCAAAATAATGTACATTATATGATATAATCGAATCTATCAAATATTAGACTTGATACTGTAATGTATGTCATCCTAAAGAATAACAAAAACATTACTGAAACATTAGTTATTGCTTTAATTATTTGAATTCTTGGTGGAGAAACAAAAAGAATAGAAATCACACTCTGTAAATGAAGCTTTTGCAAAGATCTTGATGGCAATGCTATTACCATTGACATTTTCAGCAAGGCAGTCCAGGGAATTTGGTATAAGATCATTCGAGCATACATGAGGGATATTTCCATTAATATGTACAATGTCATTCTCAGATAGAAAAAATGTCAAAGTTCATTGATTTGTTACAGAACTGCAGCGTAAAAATCTGAATAAAGGTTTTGTGTGTGTGTGTGTGTGTGTGTGTGTGTGTGTGAGAGAGAGAGAGATCTACCTCACAATTGATAATTACACAAATTCTTCAGTAATAGGTCTTCATTTATTAGGCATTAAGTCTAAACTAGGATATCAAGTACAGGATATGGCAAACCATTTGAATGCTAGCATTATACATAATGAGATTTGTGGAAGCAATTGTACTTTTGCAGACCGCATTTCATTGATTCCCTCCTTCCTAACCATTTTTTTCACTAAATGGGAGAAAGCTTGGCCATACAGGCTGACAACCATCCATGCAACTGAGGTTCCAAAGCATTGATGTTTTAGTGATAATTCTCAAAATAATTTGCTGTGTAAATTTAACCTCAGGCATACCATAGCAGACAAAAAGATATTTCTCTATCAAAAAAGATGGTGGAGAAAAAGCAGCAAATAGAGAAAGCATTGACATTGAATAATATTACATAGGTTTCAGGAAAACATTATATTAGTTTTCTTTTTAGCCCAATAGCAGTTCAATTAATTCTCTTTTCAGCCCAAACTAATTAAAATGCATAAATATGCCATTAAGCTGAACAAGTCTACACAAATTATTATACTCCAGGTCATTTAAAGAACAAAGCTACTTTCGGGCTGATCATTAAAGCAGCATACTTGTCTTCCTACCAAGGTAATGAGATCACGTTTGAAGGACAGTCTTCTTTTTCTCCTGTGTTTCCTACCAGAATGCAGTTGTTTTCCAAAGGTTAGGGCCAACTTTGTATAAAAAGAAGTTAAGTGCTGATGTGAATGAAAAGAACATTACTTAGGAGCATTTGAAAAATCACCCCTAATTGATTTTCTACCTTTCTTCCATTAAGGCAGCAACTGGTAAAAATGTACTGAACATTAAAGCTTTATTTCATTTGCGTAAGATATGGAGACAATTATTAGTTGTACATATGTTAACCTTGCTGGTAAAATTGGCTCAGTTCATTCTGAATAGACTAAGTGCCTTATGAGGTGTCTGCTAAAAGTATCTCTTAAAAGTGTCTCAGGTAGAATAGCATAGATCAGAACTCTACTGCCCAATTCCTATAGACTTATAACATGTGCCTTTCTTCTTAACTCTAATTCTAACTTTTCTTAAGATCCAATTGAGACCTACTGTCAGCCTTCAAGTCTCCTTTCTTTCACTATCTTTTTGGCTGCAGTAGTAATGGGGGGAGGGTGAATTAATTGGGCTTTGTGGGGTAGGAAATGTGCTGGAGGTTTTAGAGAATGAACTGTATAACTTGGGGAAAACTTTATTGTTTATGTTTATTTGCTTGCTTACTGCGCAACTGCGGCTCTTTATCAAACTAGGCCAAGGTCAATGGCCAGATGTTTGCATTACCACCTGAAGATGCGCCACATGACATTATACACATCTTTGAATGGATGGACCATTTGAACTATTGTGGGTGGGAATGTTGCCATAACTTTATATGTGTTTTTTGTGCGTAAATCCTCAGTCTAGAACTATTTTGATGCTACCACTTGATTTCCAGTAAAAGTTTCTTTTCTCTATAACAATGGAGTCTAAGAGTGTCTTTTTTGGATTTTGAATGGAGCACCATCTGACACCTACCATGGATGAATGGATGCAGAAGTTGATGGAGTTGGCTGAAATGGCAAAACTGACTACTCTGATTAAAGAAAAAAACGTAAGTGCTTTTGTTTCCACATGGAAACCGCTTCTGAATTTCATGCTTGAGGTAGAAAAGAATGTAACTTTGACTTTGGGTTAGATTAGATTGATAGATCTTTATAGAAATGACTTATTCTTATTATTATGGAAAAATAAAAAGCTGTGATTTGATATTAATGCCCTATTCTACTGCAACAGAAAGTCGAAAGCCAATGCTTCTTTTTCTTCTCTTTTCCGTACTTTTCCTCATTTCTCTCTCCCCCTTCCCCTCCATCTCACTGCTCTTTTATTTACTTTTGTATTTTGTATTTTATAATACTTTATAATCTAATAAAATTGTCTGAAAAAAAAGATGCAATTGAGATGAAAATGGAACCAGATAGTGAATATTTATGGGATATTCTGGAAGAAGCATTGAAATGATCCCATACAAAGTTTTCTCAGATATATTCTGTGTGGAGAGTAAATTCAGCTAATTCTGAAGCTGATTTCCTTTTACCATTAAGGAAATTCCAACAATTTACATGTCTCTACTTCTTTTCCAGGTTTGGGCCAGGAGCCTTGGTGGTGCAGGCTGTTAAACACCTAGCACTTAGCTCCAGCTGCCTGCAATTAGTGCAGGCTCAAATCCCACCAGGCTCAAGGTTGACTCAGCCTTCCAGGACCCAAGATTGTTGGGGGCAATAAGCTGACTTTGTAAAAATGCCGCTTAGTAATAAGCAGGCATATACAATAGAATGAAAGCTATTGCTGAGCACATTGGGTTGTGCTCCAAAGATTGTAAGCCGCCCTGAGTCTCCGGAGAAGGGCAGCATATAAATGTGAATCCTTTTTTTAAAAATGTCTTTAGGGTATTTTCAGGTACATAAAATTCTGAAATGAAACAGATACATTCCATTCACCCACTCTATTTTAGTTGTGTCCAGCAGCTTGCAGTGCTCAATCACTGTAGTGTGGAATTCATGTGAAGCTCATGTGAAGACTCTAGATTTCTGAGTTCTTTAATTCCCTTTTCTCTGAAATTTTAGCCAGAACAGTAGAACATCTTGAGTTCTGCAGCATTTCAGCAGAAGGGTGGAATTTATAAGAATCCTAGTAAAGTAACTGAAGACTTTAATATATTCTAATATATTCTAAAATTTGCTACGCCTTTTCCTTCTCAAGTAGGAATATAATTTATATATATTTATATAAATGCTACTTAAGAGTGGTGTTAAAGGTATCATATAAAGACCTGAATTTTTAAAAGATATAGTGGCCTGAGGAAAGATAGAAATAATGGTTAGATCTGAATCATTATAGCATTTACACAAGTTGTGAATTCTATGAAAGTGCTGAAAACTATTTTTTTACAGATTTTGAATTGATATTGGTAGGCTAATATCAGAGATAAAGCCAAAGCAAGAACACGAATGCTCTTAGAAAAAGAAGATATTGTGGATAATTTTGTAAATGAAATTTTGAAATTTATTTTTGTTTCAGTAGCATTCACATCACATTTTCAGACTTCAAAACATTTCACCTAGATCTAGTGATTTTTTTAAAATCATAAACTCATAGGATTTATCTATTATTACCCTGAGGCTGAGAAAGAAAGTTGCTTAAGAACTCATATCCAAAAGAAACTTCTAAGTGCCATGTTCATGGCAATTCCAAGCGATACTCTTTATATCTGGCTTGGCTTTTATTAGCCTATATATTTTCTAGCTAGTTGGCAGACTTTTGGGGGAGCGGACTTGGAAGCTAAACATAACTAACTCTAATGAGTACAGGAATAAGAGATCATCATGGAATTTCACTGCTATGAGCTAGAATTGGAATCTCCCACTCCCTCCTCCCAAAATCCTGGAATTAAGCAATGGTAAACCATTTTTTGTTTGCCAAGAAAGCTACACAGCTTTGTCAGCCAAAAACTGAGATTGACTGAGGACTAAATATGTATACTATCACCAGCTACTTTGATGATCTACCTAAATTTCAACAGGTGATAATGCGAAACTTTTGAGAAATGTAAATGACTTTTTAAAGTTTCAAGTTATTTTATTGAGATGGATTTTTGAAAAAAAGAAAACCAAATCAACTTTTGAATGGCTTTTGATAAAAAGAAATGAAAGATCAGAAGGTCACAAAGTTTAACTTTATACTGAGTTGAATCAGTTGTTATGAATTACACAGATCCCTTGGTACACTTTCATTCAGATAACAATTCAAAATAGACAGGTCAGTGGCATTATAAAACTTACTGAGCCCTGGTGGTGGTCATTTAAAAGCAGTATTGCAGGTAAACTCTACCCACAGCCTGGAGTTCAGTCCTGAAAGGGGTCATGGTAGACTAGCCTTCCATCTTTCCCAGGTCATTAAAAGGAGAGATTATTGGGGGCAGTAAGCAAATAATGCTTCTACATTGTAAACCACACAGAGAAGTATCATTATTGTCTTCTCATTTGTTCTCATGTAACTATAATAATTATGGTAACAATAAGGGTGCCCTGATTTATTATACCCTCAGACAATGGTGTTAGTTCTGCGGTAGTTTAGTTTTATTTTTGATATGATTTTTTACAGTATATCTATCATTTTTCTGTCACCTTACTTCATTTCATTTCATTATTTATTTCATGTTTTATGCTATGCTCTATTGTTATGACCTGGTAATCCAAGAATTAATCTAATTAGGTTCTGTATTAGTTCTGTGGAACACAAAATTTATAGAAGAATTTTTCTTAAAATTATTTTTCTTCAGGAAAATAGAATTTCTATGAGTAGATAACATGAATTTGTTGATTTTTATTGTTTTAAACAAACCAGATTGAACTGAAATTTAATATTTAATTTTTGCCTATTCTCCACCCATTTCTTTCCCTTACTTCTCTTTTGTGTAATACAATATGTAAAGCAGTGTTTCTCAGGCTTGGTAGCTTTAAGATGTGTGAACTCCCAAGTATACATTTAACAATCCAATGCAATTCTGAATCTCAAATGCAGACATCCTCACTTTTGATCAGATAACAGCTATTCAAGCTGTCCTCTCTTATCAGTAATACAAGGCTGGGAAACAAGTGGTCTATCCCAGGGGTCACCAACATTTTGGACCTCAGGGACCACCAAACTCATAATTTTAAATCCCGCGGACCACTAATATGAATCCAGAATGCTGCTCACCGAAGTGCCTCCCACTGATGGGATGAGGTCCTTCAGGCACTTAGCTTGGCTGCCTGTTTCTGCAACCTTAAATACTCAAAGAGTCATTTGGACCTGTTTCCCACAGAAAACAAAACCCTGGAATCTCTCATTCCCCCCCCTCTCTCTCTCATGTTTCATCTCTCATCTCTCATCTCTACCTCTCTTTCCCTCCATCTCTCTCTCTTTCTCCCTTTCTCCCTCTTTCTCTGTCCCTGGGGGCAAAGGAACCTCTGAACTGGTGCTGGGTGGTGGGAATCTAATGTCCAGAGGCCGACGAGCCACATGCTGAAAACCAGATGCTGGCAGGGAGGTGGGGCAACAGGGATGATACCGACGGCGGATGGACTGATGCACGTGGGAGATCGCAGCATCGAATCCCTTCCTGGGTGTTCCCTGGCCTGCGAGTGGGTGGGGGTGGGGGGAAAGCAACCTCTGAACTGGTGTTGCCTCCTGCTTCCTGCCAACGTGCATCAAGGAGGTCGAGTGGTTGCCAGTGATGCCCTCAAGTGAATGTGTTGCATGGGGGAGGCTTGACCCCTTCCTTCAGGAGCCGCAAAGTGCTCGCCACCCCTCTGGCAGCCGCCAAGCCTCCTCCTTCCTGCTGGGTGTGTGACCACTTCTGGCAGGGAGAAAGAGATGCACGGTTGGAGGCAGCTTGGTGGATGCTAGAGGAGCGGCGAGTGCTTTGTGGCTCCTGTGGGGAGGGGTTGAGCCTCCCCGTCACAACATCTTCACCTGAGGGCATTGCTGGCAGCCACTTCCTGCAGCTCAGGAGGTCCACACTCTTCTCACTGCTGCTCAGCCTCCTCGATGTGTGGAGTCAGGAGGCAGCAACAATGACACGGGTTTGCTAGGGAGACTGCAGGATTGCCTCACCTCCCTGCCAGCACATGGTCTTCAGCACATGGCTCGTCAGCCTTGGGACATCAGATTCCCCCCACCCAGCACCAGTTCAGAGGTTCCTTTTCCCCCATCCCCACCTCATCGCAGGCCAGGGAACATCCGGGAAGGGCTCCAATGTCGCGATCTGCCACACACTACCCTCCTTCCCTGCTTGCATCAGTCCATCCACTGCTGGTATCACCCCTATTGCAGACCCCTATTGCTGGTATCACCCCTATTGCACTGCAGACCACCAAAATTTTCTCACGGACCATGGCCCACTGGTTGGCAATCACTGGTCTAGACCAGGTTTACTGGTCTAGTTCAGTGTTTCTGAACTTCAGCCATTTTAAGATTGTGGATTTAACTGCTAGAATTACCCACCCAGCATAAGGAATTCTGAGAATTGAAGTCTTCACATCTTAAAGTTGCTGAGGTTCAGAAACATTAGAACATCATTCAGAGGCTCCCCTCAACCTATTCTTATTCCAACCTTTTCAGAGAGGCCTGTTTCTCACTATAATGACAATTAAATGCCTTTATACATATGTGAAATACCATACTCTCATATTCTTGCTGGGAGGGGATTGAACAAATCTCCAAATATATATCAATATATTTAGATACTGTGTATCACTTCAGAGCATTTGAGACATTGTAAGAATATTCAGAAATATTTTTACACCCTTGGTTTTACTTTTTTACAATTCAAAAAAGAAATGCACTTGTTGTTGTGGAAAGTATCCATCTTCAATATCCTTAAAGAATGATCTCATAAAAATGCAGACTCAACAGTCTAGCTAATGAACCTAAATTTTCATTACTATGTCTATTCTGAGTGATAGATTTCTTAAAATCAACTTCCTTCTTTAGGTAGTAAAGAGATTTTTTTCCCCTGAAAGTTCTTAACCAACTCCTAATAATTTATTATTCTTTAAATCTGTTACAAAGATTAGAACAAAACGCTTATTTATTTTCTTACCTTGGTGTCACAATATCCTTGAACAGTTTAAATTGAAAAATGAAACTAAGTGAAATTTGCACATGAATAAATTTTTTGCCTGTATATTTTGTTTAATATATAATAAATCTACATCTGTGTGAACTCCAGCATATTTACAATCTTTTATATATGTTTTTGTTAAAGTTACAGGAAATTATAAGTGAATCAGCTTAATAGCAAATGAATGCCATGGGAAAATAAATTGAGAATTGATCTGACATGGAATTTGATCATTATACTCTAAAGTAATTATTCATGGAATTGACTGTTTAAAAAGGATTGTTTTAAAAGAAATTTAAAGAAATTACATAATATCAAACAAAAATGACATGCAGAGCTACCCTTTGCATGTTTATTTAGAGAAAAGTCTAATGAAGGAGAGTAAGACTTAGATGTATCCAACAATTGCAAAATGTTCGTCTGGAATTTGGGTATTTTCACTTTAGGAGGAAATAAATACATAGAAATAATGGGATATTTTATCTAATGCCACCAGAGGGCGTATGGTCTTTCTCTTTAAAATATAGGCCATATTGACTGATGACACAGATTAAATAGTGCCATTTTTTTAATGGATTTTTTACTATTTGGATATTTGAAATTATGTCCAACAATCTTGAAACAAATGGCGGTTGCATTTGTTCATGTTTCACCATAAATAATTGATATACTAACATACTGTGTCAGAAACAAAGGAATAAGATATGTTTGTACACAAATTGCTACTGATTCAAATAAGTCACATATGCCCTGTATTAATATCAGTACATATATCATGTCAGTAATTACTTAGATTAACTTAGAATATGCCTACAACATTTGTTGTAGAAAGTGCTGTTTGGAAATTCAGTGCCTTCTACAAACAATGGTATCTTTATTAATGTGGTAGCTGATAGATACAATACAGAGTGCAGATAAATATGGGAAATATGTTTTATTGGGATTTGACATGGTGACTTTTGTCATGCCCCTAGTGGAGACTGATTCTGAGGGAGAGGCGGAACAGCCGACATGGAGTGGAAGTGTGGCTTCCGAGGTTGTGGAGGAGGCTGGGGAAGGGCAGAGGCCGGCTGAGCAGTCAGAGCAGGACCCAGGCCCATCCCCTATTCATCCTAGGGCAGGCAGGGAGGAGAGGATAAGGGAGAGATGTGGTCTCCTTGGGAGGAGAGGGCCTTGATCCTCTTCATGGGCTGTAGGTGTGAAAACTGCATAAGAGTTTGGACTTGCATTCTGGCAAACGCTGGAGACTAAGAGTGTTTTGTTCCTGGATGAGGTTTATCTTGGTTGGTGTTCTTCCAACCGACTATATTTGGTTATCTTCTTGAAGTTTGAATTAATTATCCTGGTCTGTTGTGGAACTTTCTTCAGTGCGGTTTGTTTTTGGTTTTTTATTGCCTCTTTATCTGCTCTTTGAGTTGGACTGTATTTCTTTTGTTTGGAATGTTATTTTGGAAAGAGTTTAATCTCCAACTGTGAACAATTGAACAGTGAAGCCAAGTTTGTTTGTTTGTTTGTTTGTTTGTTTGTTTATTTATTCGACTTGTATGCCGCCCTACTCCCTAAGGACTCAGGGCGGCGAACATTAAAACAGAGCAAATTTACAATAAAAAACAATTAAATAAAACAAGCCGAATACATTAAAACATTAAGAAAAGATTAAAACCCTCACCCCCCCCGGGTCATTCCAGGCCAGCCTGTTGAAACAACCACATCTTCAGGTCTCGGCGGAAGGAGCGGAGGTCAGGGGCAAAAATGGAGATCCATGGGGAGCTGATTCCAGAGGGCAGGCGCTCCCACGGAGAAGGCCCTAGTCCTGGGAACTGCCAGCCGACAATGCCTGACTGACGGTATCCCAAAGAGGCCCCTCCTATGAGAGCGAACAGGGCAATCGGAAAGTGATGCTGGCAGGAGGCATTCCCGCAAGTACCCTGGACCCAAGTCATTTAGGGCTTTATAAGTTGTTACTAACACCTTGAAGGCAACCCGGAAGACAACCGGCAACCAATGCAAGCCAGGGAGGGTGTAACATGGGAGTATCGGGATACTCCCATCACAGCCCGTGCGGCCACATTCTGCACCAGCTGTAACCTCTGGGTCATCCGCAAGGGCAGCCCCATGTAAAGAGCATTGCAGTAGTCGATTCTGGAGGTGACGAGTGCATGAGTGACTGTTCGAAGGGCATCTTGGTCCAAATAAGGGTGGAGCTGGTGAACCAGCCGAACCCGGGCAAAAGTCCCCCTGGCCACAGCTCCCACATGCTCCTCCAAACTGAGCTGTGAATCCAGGAGGACACCCAGATTCCTCGCCCTATCCACGGGGGGCAACACCTCTCCCCCCATGACCAAAGATGGTACATCCAATGAAGACCGAGATGCTGGTAAGAACAGCCACTCAGTCTTGGTGGGGTTGAGCTGGAGTCTATTACTCCCCATCCAGACCCGCATGCCTCCAGGCACCGGGACATCACAGAGAGAGCATCACTGATCTGGTCTGGGGAGATATAGAGCTGGGTATCATCAGCATACTGATGATACCTCACCCCAAAACCTTGGGTGATCTCGCCCAGCGGTTTCATGTAGGTTTTAAACAGGAGAGGCAAGAGAACGGACCCCTGAGGCATCCCACAAGTGAGGGGCCTCAGGGCCAACCTCTGCCCCCCTGCCAACACTGACTGTGAACGGCCTGAGAGGAAGGAGGAGAACCACCGCAAAACGGTGCCCCCCATCACCAATCCTCGGAGCTGCTGCAGAAGGATACCATGGTCGATGGTATCAAAAGCCGCTGAGAGATCTAACAGGACTAGGACAGAGGAAAAACCCCTGTCCCGAGCCCTCCAGAGATCATCCATCAGTGCGACCAATGCTGTCTCCATGCTGTGTCCAGCCCTGAAGCCCGATTGATACGGGTCTAAATAATCAGCTTCCTCCAGGAACAAGGGAAGCTGCTGAACCACCACGCTCTAAACAACCTTCGCTAAAAAGCAAAGGTTGGAGACTAGACGATAGTTATTCAAAATGGCCGGGTCCAAGGCAGGCTTCTTGAGGAGGGGCCTCACCACCGCCTCTTTCAGTTGAAGGCATTAAAGAACATTTATTTATGTTTTGGTTTTTGTTACATTTGTGGGATACTCCAGGTCATCACACTTCTTCTACACATCTTCTACACTGAAAACAAAGAGAAGACATGTTAATGCTTACGTTTCACTCAAAATATGCCCACATTTCTTCAAGACAATTAACAGAGAGGGTCAAAAAAGTGACAGTCATGCCCATATGATAGAAGTAGCAGTTTAATCACACAACTGTACAAGTCATCTTGACTTTTTAACTTTCTTCTGTGGGTTCCCCTTTGTTAATCTTTTTGTATTCAATATGCAAAGGGTTATGTAAATGTACATGTTCATGTGGCATATTGGATTTTTGTGTTGAGGATACAGAAAGAATATCAGCTGGAGCCATTTCCAGATCTTTCTGATGAATATCTAAAAGGGTCCAAGACAACCAGTTGCCTAGGAAAATTGGGGCAAAATTTATCTATATCATATCCTCATTTTATCTGCAATACTTTCAGAGAGATGCCAGCATAGATCTTACATATCTGTAGAATGCAAATTGCCAAACATTATTGCTGTAAATTGTTCTCTGGATTGGGTGGTACATTCTAGTGAAATAGTTAGAGATGCATCCAAGTGTGGTGAATTACTTTTTGAGATTTATTAACTTTGGTTTGCAGCATTGAAATTTTAGTCTTAGAATGGTATGCAAACTTGGATCCGGTTCAAAACAAAATGCTCCTTTTCAAGTGTTTAAAAGAAAAGATAAATTCTCCTTCATAGGGAATTTGACTCACAGTAATTTTCTTGACAATATCACATATAATTTGCTATTAATTTTTTCCACTTTTTTTTAGTTCCCAAAGTAACCCTCAGCTCTGACTCTGTTTTTTGGAAGTGCAGACAAGGTCAGCAAAATGCTAGTATTCTGACAGATATGTTAAAATTTAAAGCAGTAAAATTATAAACAGAGCTTGTTTTTTGATAACTAACTTAGAAGTAGAAATACTGTTCTATTGTCAGTTTTTTTAACCAATGACAAATTGGGGTATTCTAATTATGCACATAATATATGAACTGACTTATCTATGACCATACTAAAATCTGGTTTGATTTTATTTAAATAGTTCATTGTTCCAGTTTAGTTGTACTTTCTGTTCATTGCATCACTAGATGGAGGAAATGTAACAAGTAATCATAGCACTTGCATAAAAATGGGTGGGTGGGTCAGATATCTTGGTATCTACCTATCCTCCTATCCTTCGTATGTAATAACACAAAGCAAATAATAGGGGGGAGGGAACAACCAGTGGAGCTGATTATAGTTCTTGTGGTGAACACTCTTATTTTTTACTAGCTGGATACCAATGCTTCACTCTGAAATTATATGATCAAGCTTAGTTTTTGGGGAGGAAAATAAGGGGAAAAAATTCTGCCTCTGCCTACCAGCATCCATCGGTATTCATCTGGCTAGCATTCTGTCAGTTTGTGAGAGAGTTGAGGGCTGTTTGGAAACGGAAACAGTATTTGTTGTGTAAGCAAGAAGGAGACAGCAAGGAGCCTGGGTGTGACTTAGCTCAACTGTTCTGTACTAAAGCTGCTTGCTGCTGTGAAACTAAAACTGAAACTCCTCTCCTCTGCTTGTGTTTTGTATTTGGAACAGATTTCTCTTCAGGTGGGGAGGAAGAGTAGAACCCCTTAGCATCAGAGCATGTTAATAATAATATAGGCAATACTAATGCTCTGATGGTCATTTTGAAAAATCCTTTCTTAGTGAGCACCTAGAAGCCAAGAGGAACATACATGCCAAATTTCAAGTTTGAAGGCTTTACGGTTCTGGAGATTTTGTGATGATGCGTGAGTGGTATTTCGCTTTTATATAAATATATTTCTTTCTTCTTACTTTCTTTTTCTAAATAATGTTCAATTTTTAACCTTTTCCAGAGGCAATAATGACTCTAGCATTTCACTATTATGCTTTTTCAATCTTTTCTTTCCTAGCTATACTGCTATAGTCTTTCAGACATTGACAGCAATATAGGAGTTTTCTGAATGGGTCATGCAATGCAGTTGTCATTTGGGGAGAGGGAATAGCAGAATGCCAGTGAAAGAAACTGAATGGGAACTGATATTGTAGGCATTATACATGCCAGAATGCTATTGTCTTGGATGACAAACCCCAGATAAGGAGTATTCCGTGCAAACACAATGCTGCTGGAAGATGAAGGGGTTGCTTTAGAAAAACAAGATAAGGGCTGAGCATACAGAGGAACTGGAACATAGGTTAATCCTTAAATAGAGAATAGATGAAAGCTGCTGAAGCAAGTAGTAATGAATAATTTGTAGTACGGTTGCAATTTATTTATTTATTTTATTTATTTATTTGAACTTATATGCCGCCCCATCTCCGAAGACTCGACTTACAACTAAAACAGGAACAATAAATACTTAAAAAACGATTAAATTAAATTATAAGTTCAAACATTATAAAAACCTTAAAACCATCCCTCCCCCAAGGGGGTCACAGCCCGGGTTGGTCAAATTTAACCAGTGATAGCAAACGTATTGTTCAAGATAAATATATAGAGGAAAGGCTGACTGAATAAAGCAAGCAATTCTATTCCAACTTTGACTACATGTCTTCATTGCTTCAGATATGCAGCTCTTTTCCTGCATCAGCC
Source organism: Naja naja (assembly GCA_009733165.1). Lineage (NCBI taxonomy): Eukaryota > Metazoa > Chordata > Lepidosauria > Squamata > Elapidae > Naja > Naja naja. Next base: position 28,031,493 of record CM019155.1, read on the forward strand.
TGGGCTATCAAATAGATGACTCTTGGATCAACCTCCATTCTGCTCACCTGATTTGCCTTTCTGTTAATCCCTTAATTGCAAAGCACAAAAAAGGAAGCATGATTCACACACATTTTTTTTCAATGGAAGTTTAATGTCAAGTATTAGGACTTGTGTGCAGAATTTTTATAAACTAGATAGCACCCTTATAGTCATCTTGTATCTGAGTTTATGGATTAAACAATATCTTACTGAAGTTTTTTTCTTTTTTCCCAGACTGTTTGCTTGATGAACTAAATGTCTATTTATTAAATAAATATTAGATATACCTAAAATGAGATCATGCATCTGCTGATAGTTTGGAAACATTCTTCTTTCCTTCTCAGCCTCAGTTAGAGTTGGTAAAATCTTACAGATTTTGTTCACCATGATGGATGATGGATGATGTTACAATAAAGGGGAGTGTACATTGCAAACAGAATAGAGAAATTTATACTTCATGAAGAAAATTCTGTTCCAGTAAAAGTAACAGAGAACATGGTCATGGGATAATATAATAGGGAAAAAGTCAAAAACATTTTACTTTATTGCAGTAAACTTAAACTTGCATGTAAGGTGATTTAGCTACAGCTTCCCAATTGAATAGCAACAAAAATGTCCACCGTGAGAAATGGACTTATAAACAGACAGGTACATTTAGCATGATCAGGTATATTTAGACAATGCGTTTAACTAAGTTAGTTGAAATCTAGCAGGTCTATATGTACCAGAAGCAAAACTTATTTCAATCTTCTTTGTTGCTGTTGCTGTTGTTACTCAGGAAATGTGGCTTGCTTGATTAATTTATAGTTCAATCTACTGTGAGAAACAGAAAATCAGTTAATTATGTAACCTGAGCAAGTGATACATTTTTATGGCTCTCTCAATATTAAGGATATATTAGATTTTTCTTTTAAAGGTCTTGCAGCACTTTAAAGACTAACATATTTATTAGAGTATAAGCTTTCATGGCTTATAAGCCACTTCATCAGTAGCATCTATTATCCTCATTTGACAGATTTATAGATACTGAGAAAATGTTAGCTAATGCTGGTTGCTTTATGGCCAAGTGTGGCATCTCTGCTTTGTGGGAGATAAAGTATATTGTTTACAATAGGGAGTGTTAGCCATTTTTAGGTAACCGTCAATTCAGAGGAACTTATAGAAGCCTCCTCTAGGAGAAAACTGTAATGCTTGGAGGCAAGATACATCTGTCATTTTATTCATTACATTTTTTGTGCTTGGGGGAAGGAAACATAAACAAAGGATCGTGAAGAATGATGACATTCCACTATATAAACTAAGATGACTTTTTTATTCCTGGAAATAAATATAAACTGGATTTAGAAATGTCAATAAATATTCAATCCAAATTGTTAACCAAAGGAAAACAATTTTCTAATACAACTCAACTAGTTTGCAGAGAAAAACAAAATAGAAGAGGGAATGATTATTGTGCATTGGTCATCCTATTTTGGGATGAAGTAGTTTGATGACCAAAATACCCAGAGGACACCTGAGTGGGTACAGAATCCATAAAGTCATAGATTTGTGGAATGGAAATAATCATAAGAACCATCTAGTCAAATCCTCTGCCATATGCAGGAAAACCAGTTAAAGCATCTTTGAGAAATAGTTGTCCAGTTTCTTCTTAAAAACCTCTAGAGATTGAGAGCCACAATCTTGGCTCATGGACAAGGTTTCACATTGAACAGATATTCAGTAAAATTCATTCAATTTAGATATCAACCAACTGATTGATTCATAATAAAACAATCTTACTGGTTTCATATCTCCAGAGATAGTCTTTGTAGTGATGGAAAGTAATTTCTGAGCATCTTCCCTCTAGCACTCATATCATCTCTTCCCTCCACTTACAGTCTGAACATCCCCAGTTTCTTATCTCTTTCCTTAAAAAGTATATCTCAAGATCCAGGATCATCTTTGTCAGTCTGTTCTGAACCTGTTTTAACCTGCCAACATCCTTATGGAACTAGGGTGGCTAGAATTCCAAGGGTAGTCTCGCCAGTAGTAAATAGAGAAGAATAATTATTTCCTATGCCATTGATACAATGCTTCTGCAATGGCTTTTCTGGCATCTTTCTCATGTTCAGCTTATTGCCAATGATCATACTCAAGTACTTCTCTAATTTGAGAATAATTTCTTTTCTATAATTTCTAAAAGAAGTGTCTCTATCAGCTAAGTCTATTTTGAAGTTATTGGTTTTATGATGTGAAACAATGTTTCTGTTGCTGCTTTGATTTCAGTTCCATTGCTTAGTGTAGTACTAACTTTCTTTTGTTCTGAAGTAATACTACAAAATTTTATTTGCTGTGCCTTTCCTGCTTTTGGTGCGTGCATTCAAATTCCTTTATGTATTTCTTTAAAAAATCTTTAAACTACTGCTGAAGTTTGATGTTAGGAAGATATGCGCAATGAAAATTATAATAAAGTATTGAATAAATAAACCATATAATAATTAATAATTATTATAATTAAGCATCCCTTTCTTTTTATCCCAAATTTTCTCCAAGAACTGTGGAGTAGTTTATAAAATCCTCATTCTTGCTCATCAATTGTCCTTGCAACAATCCTGCATAGTTTGAGACTCTTAAAGGGAATGACTAATTCTAATCACCTAGGGCAAAGGTGTCAAACTCATGACATCACGGCTGCGTCAGGTGACATATCTGGACTTTTTTTTCCCCTTCACTAAACTGGGCATGGGCATGGCCCAGTGGTGGGATTCAAAAATGTTTGCTACCGATTCTATGAGCATGACTTGGTGGATGTGGCATGGTTTGATGGGCATGGCTTGGTGGGTATGGCAGGGGAAGGATACTGTAAAATCTCCATTCCCTCTCCACTACTGGGGGAAGATTATTACAAAATCCCATTCTCTCCCCACCCCACTAACCTGCTTTCCAGCTCTGTTCTCCTGTGCAGGGCAACAAAAGAAGACCCAGCCAATCAGCTGGGACTCAGGAGGCAGAGAATAGATTGGGGTGGGGCCAGTCAGAGGTGGTATTTGTCAGTTCTCTGAACTACTCAAAATTTCTGCTTTCGGTTCTCCAGAACTGGTCAGAACCTACTGAATACCATCTCTGGCATGGCCAGCATATGATGCATGGGGCCCATAGATTGGAAGGTTGGATAATATCCCTGACTTAGAGTCACTGAGAGTCAGATAGCATGTAAATGAAATAAAAGCTAAATGTAAAGGTTTCCCTTGTCCAGTTGTGTCCAACTTCATATCTCTTTCTTGGCTGAGGGAGCCAACATTGTTCCAAGACAATTTCCATAATCATGAGGCCAGCATAGCTATACACTGAGGTACATGGAAAACTGTTTTCTTCCCACCTAAGTAGGACCTATTAATCTATTTGCATGCTTTCAAACTTTTAGTTGGCAGTACCTGGGGTAAGGAACAGGAGCTGATCTATTTCACAGAGGTCGGGTCTCAAATTTTGTCTGCTCTCCAGCTGACAAAGTTCAGCATTTTTAATCGCTGAGCCATTATTGTAAAAATATTCAGTGAAGAACAGAATAGGAATTTAAAATTTTTAGTCTAGGGCATTTGGTGCCTAGATCTGGCCCACAGGGCTGCCCTGGAAACAGTGAAGGACCAGCCCACGGTGTCTCTGCCAGAAAAAACAGAGCCTGAGGAGTCCGCAAGCAGGAGGAACATGGCCTTCTGCAGCTCTCTGCCAATGAAAACAGAGCTTGGGAGGATTTCCTCTCTGGCTCCATTTTGCTGGCAGAAAGCTGCAGGATGTCAAGCTGGCCATGCCCACCCCGGCATACCCACCCTTGCCCCCCCGCCAAGGTTAACCACAACACTGATGCAGCCCTCAATGAATGAAGTTTGACACCCCTGGTTTAGGAAATCTCTACCATGAATAACTACTGTCATGCCCTTAGTCAGACACTGAGAGAAATGAAGGATAGGCAGAGTTATTCACCAGCAGAGAAAAAATAGATTTGGTGCAATAGCCTGTCATCTAGGAGCTCCTCAGAAGTCTTTAAGACTTATGGACTTTGACTCCCAGAATTCCTCCTCCAGTCATGTTAGCTCAGGAATTCTGGAAGTTGAAGTCCACAAGTCTTAAACTTGCTAAGTTTGAAGACCCTTGATCTATAGAAAGGACTAGACAAATAGTTCCATCAGCTGCAGGGAAATCCAGCATGGATATTGTCAGACTTTGATGTGTTGATCCATAGGATTTGAAGCCCCTCTGGGTCCCCCAAAAGGTAGGGGATGGGTGGGGTGGGGTCTTGCCTATGTCATTTTCAAACTGGTATGGCTTATAATTGATTTCAGCGGGAAACAATTATGAGAAAAGAAGATCTGACGGACTGAAATGTGGGGTCACTTTTTTCCTGTAACTCCTGGTTTGGGAATGTAAAGCTGCCCACTCCTCACTTGCTCCCTTCGCATTTATAGTCTTTTCTGTGTTTTTCATTTGTATCAACCCAGCTATCCCTGTTTGCAAGAACGTCTCCTGTCATCGACAAACACCATTCGCCCAGTGTGTTCCCACAGATGGGGCCTCCTGGGGGTACCATCAGCTAAACATTGTAGGCTAGCGGCTCCTAGGGGGAGGGCCTTCTCTGTGGGAGCACCCACCCTCTGGAACCAGTTACCCCTAGAATTCTGCCTGGCCCCTGATCTCCGCTCCTTCCACCGTGACCTTAAAACATGGTTATTTTCACAATCTGGCCTGGACTGACAGGGGATCGGGGTTTTAACTTGGAATGTTTATTTGGCTATAATTTAATATTTTTAAAATTGTTTTAATTTTTGTATTGTTCATTTTTTATGTACGCCGCCCTGAGTCCTTCAGGAGAGAGGGCGGCCTACAAGTCCAAATAAACTAAACTAAACTAAACTTGTGATTAGCACTATAAAAATTCATAATAAAAAGCAACTTTTTATCATGGGTGTGATCTTTACATATATCACAGAACATATCCTTTTTTTTAACATACTCAAAATAGTTGTAAAAACACATGTGCATTTGTACACGTACATATTCTTTGTTTGAAAGAAAAATACAGACTGGATGCACATTTTTTTTAAAAAAGATGGCAAAGGTGAACTGATAAAAAAGGGATGTATTTTTTGTTGTTAAAACCAATTTCATAGAAATCTTTCAAAGAGAATTTCAGAGATGTAGGATATTTGTGCTTTAAAGTGCTCTCTGTATTTGATGTTTTATTGAGCATTTATGAATTTTCTATTTGCAAAGCTATGTGGTGAGGTCACTATGGATACTTTTTATAAATCCAGAAATGGATTTGTTGGCAAGATCTTGTGCAACTATCAGTTATGTATATTATGTATATTGATGCATCATTGATATATTAAAAAACCCTTGAATTTTTCAACTTATCAATTTTAGTGGACTGTTTGTCATCAGATATAGTTTATTTGACAATTTGTCTAAAAGTTAATAGCCATAATGAGACATTCATTCACTTTGTTAGCAATAAATACTGAAATGGATATTTTTCCCATTATAATTTCCCACAATGAATTTCCATTTCAGTTAAATGCCCTGATTAATTCCCTAATCTATCATTAGTTCTTTTCTCTGATTAAAAATAATCAGGGTTTTCTTATTAGCAATCTTCTGGGGTAGTTTATCAAAGTAAAGAGATTTCAAGGGTATACCACATGTATGTACAGAGACAGCTCAAGGATTAGATACAATTAAGTGCCTGGATTAGGAATATCTGCATCAACACTGTGCAAAGGTTCCATGGGTTGCTTTGATTCTATGAAGCTGTGATCAAATTCCTTTACAAGGTATGTTGCAACTGAGTTCAGGTTTACAATAACAAATCAAATCAGTTGGCTTGTTTGAAGGATTATGTACTATTTTAAAAAGCTTCATAGATTCATTTTTCTATTGCTTCTGGACAAGCTACAAGTACAACTTTGCTATCTTCTATAGAGAAATCTAAGAACTTAATGCTTTTTCCATATTGTTAAACACTGCCTATCATAGCTTTTTGGAGATGGCAAGATAACATTATCTTGAGGTGTCATTCACTTACTTATGTCTCATTTCCTTTCATGTGGCCAGCCTCAAGCCCTCTCTTGCTCTTTCTTCTAGAAATGTAATATTCAACTTGTGTCATAGCCTGACTTATTTCCTAGCTGTGTACATGAGTTTAAGACTATTCTGGTAGGTTTTCCCATGTTGATCAGGATTCTGATAACTCTGATGCTTGGTCTAGAACAAGGGTCTTCAAATTCCTGAGCTAACACAACTGGAGGAGAAATTCTGGGAGTTGAAGTCCACAAGTCTTAAAGCTGTCAAGTTTGAAGACCCCTGGTCTAGAGATTCTTATATTGAAATGACAGAAATAAAATTCAAGACTTAACAGGCCTTGAGGTTTGTGGAAACTTCAGATAAGAAGCCAGGGGCTTACAGTTTACAGCATGGATCTTGTGATGGTAACCACAAGATCCATGCACAAATAGTTTTGTAACTTCTGTACCTACTTATGTAAGCAGTATCCCTGTTATATGACCAAGAAACCGATATACTTGTTTGAAATTGCAGTTGGGGGTTCTTGCACCCTTATGGGATGACTTACCTTTGTCCAGCACTGAATAAATGTGTTATCTAGAGAGCAAATCTGGAGTCTATCTTTTTGTTTGCACTGTGTCACACCTGGTTCCTTGCTCAATACTTGAGTCAGACTTTATATGAAAAGGCAGGTTTCCTTCTCATTCAATAGTGAGTAAATGAGAGGTAGTTTAGGATAGTTGCTATCCTAAATATTCATCTTTTTTATAACGATTTATCATTAAAACAATGAATACCACTTTCTCAATGCCAACATGACTCTTTGGTATATCTCTCAGAGAGCTCTCATTGTACTGTCATCAAAACACAACTGTGTCGTTCCTTTGATAAGAAGGCCATTACAAGAGGGCTCATGTGTGCCAGCCAGTAATGTAAACTCTGGCATCCTGAAAAAATATGTAAAACACCTCAATATTCAGTACTAAGAGTCAACAAAGGGGACAGAATATCTATTATATGATAAATCAATGAACATTCTTCCAAGTCATGCCTGGAAACAGCTAAGCAACATGCCCAGCATTCCATCAAATCCGTGATGGAAAAGACCTTTACCAACTATGCCAACCGTGTTGGCATTCCAGAAAAGAGAGGAATAAGTAATAGGAAGCACCCCATCCTATAATTGAAAGTAAATAATTATTCTTCAGTATCCTGCCAACTCTAGCAAAACCACAGAAAAGCAAGTTAGAAGAGTAAGAAATTGGGGTTTGTTGTTTGTTTATGAAGTAGAATGCTTTCTGCAAAGTTTTAATTACTGGGCTTTTTGCTGAACAATGTGGAGGCTGTCCTCATTCTTGGAAGAGAACAGTTCAAATATTTCTCATGGTGATTTCTTTGATTTCCAGTTGAAATTTGACTGGTTTATATTCAAAAATGCTGTACCGATCCTGCTACTTATATCCCATTTTGCTATGGAATAAGAGGAACTGCAAGTATTAAGATGCTTCCTTGTTATAATATTTTCTTTTCATATCCAATTGGATTATTGGACAAAATACTGCCTCTGGGCAGTTCAAAATATTAACTTTAAATTATTGATCTTACAAAACCTAGTGTTACTTTGGGCAGAGTAATTTTTAGTGAAATAACAACACCTGCTGATTTAACAATTTGTATGATTTCAAGCCTGGAAAAAGCAGCAACTGATAAAGCAATTATGAAAAGGTCTTTTGAAGTTTGGTCACATAGATGCAAAACAGGTAAATGCATCAGCAGTTGAAACTGTCTCCTGGCATGCTTAGAAACGGTCATTTGTATTATTAAGCAAATTATTCATAGAACAATTAGTAGGTTATTCCTCAATAATCCTCTGACTTCATTAATTAGAGACTAATGCAAAGAGCTAAACCTACCAACCAAAGCTATTTAATTAAAGGAAAAGCGACTGTAACCATCTTAGCAGCACTGTACCTTATTAGACATTCACACATTCAAGATCGAAAAATAACTTGGGATGATAGCTTAATAAACACTGGCACACAGTGGACTTTATCTGGAAAGGAAATGAATTGTAGAAAAGCATGTGGTCATTTCAGTGGAAGGAATCAGTATGAAACCAAGCTAAGATACGTAGTTGTATCTTTCTTATTATTGACCTTATGACATAAAGAATATTTGGCATGAGAGTCTAATAAGAAAGATGGACTCCATCGGAAACACTGATTTGCCTAACCAATAAAAGTAGAATCTGATGTAACTCATGCCTATCCTTCCATCTAATGCTCCAAAAGCAAAATGTTGCCTCTTGCCAGGCACCATAAATTGTTTATTTATTAAGTTAATTAATAAACAGATTTGGTTTGACACCATCAGACTCCAGAACAACTCTGTGCATCTCACAATGCAACATACAGAATAAAAGCAAGACAAAATCAAGGCAAACATCCAGAAAAACCAAACTAGAAAAGAAGGAAAGTAACAAGATAGAAAATTCAGCAGAAAGCATATCTCATCAACATCCAGGGAGATCTTTGGTGTCCCTACCCCAAGGGTTAAAAAAAACAAAAACAAAATAATTTCCAAGCGAATTGAATGTTTGCTAGTATTATTATAAAGGAAGTAAATACTTTCACAATTATACGCATAAATTCATAGCCACCCACTGATTCCAGTTAAACATTTGATATTTATTATTTCCCTGTTAGCCTACCTTTTACTAAGAATATTTGTATATGTGACTTAATATTACTGGACATCATTCGGTTCTCATCTTCTGGGATTGCTGACATCTGTTTAAATTTCCTCCCCACTTTTGTCATTAAATAGCATACAGTATGTAGAATATATTGCATCTCTTCCTTATTGTTGCAAAATTGCTCAGACTTTATTTACTCTTTGTTCAATTATCTAGTATGCTCCTCTTATATTTTTAATATATTTGCCTGAGGAAGCAGTGCTTAGCACTACACTATGAACATTGATTTATAGATTATGACAGTTTGACAAATCTACCATCACAACCTCTTTTAGTCAACTGATCTTTGGTTTTTGCAAGACCCACATTCCTAACATGTAACACCTTCAGGCAGAATTCCATAAGAGTCGGTGTTATTTGTTAAATCTATTCTATGTCAGAACTGCTATACATCTTTAGATTAGACTTGGCCTTCTGCATGACACATGTGGCTAAGTGAAATTCCCCAAAGCTTTTTAAGTGCACCTCATTTGATATTATTTCTGGCTCTTGCCGGAGGATATACTTTATCTAACATTTCACAGAAACAACTCCTATGGTCTAGCATGGCCATAAAAGTTATTGATGAACCTACTGATAGTGTGGTGTTGATCTCATATATCTCTGAGAATTTGGCAAAACCCAGTAAAGTGAAAAATGCTGAAAATCAATGTATCTAAAATACTAATGGAATGTTGTTCTTCAGATGAAACTATATTGCAGATCAATATAGCCAGGGGTGAGGCGATACCAGTTCGGCCCAGTTCTATAGAACCTGTAGCTGTGAAGAGCAGCTGACACCAAACTGGTTCGGTAATTGGCCCACTTGCCTTGCCTCTAGGCTGTCTTTTATTCCCTGCTTTTCTCTCCTCAGCTGCTTTGTGCGGCACAGCTGAGGTTGAAAAAGCAGGAAACAAGAGGATTTTCAAATGCTGGGCACCCCTGCACAGCACTTGTCAACTGTCTAGGCGGCACAGCTGATTATTTCTTGCAAACACTACACACATGCATGTTATGATTGTCCGCAGTTCGGAGAACCAGCAAATCGCTCCACTGGCTGGCCCTCCCCACCCACTCACTCCTTACCTGGCATACGAGCCATCCAACTTGCCTGGTTTGGTAAATTGCTATTTTTCCTTTTTTCCCCCCCCAACCATCAGCTGTTCTGTTCTGCTGGGAGATTTAGATTAACTAGAAAGCAGGAAATCCTTGGATTTCTTGCTTTCTAGCTAATCTAAAACCAGAGCTGAACCTTCCTTAGGACTGAAGCTTTTCAGTGCAGACTCAGGTAGCCGAATGCAGATAGATAGATCTCTAAGTGAATCTGTGGTTCTTTGGGCAACTCAATCTGCATGCTTGCTTTGCCTGCTTTTGAGTAAAAGTTGCTCTTTTTTATTAAAAAAATCAATATTTACATAAATATTTATAATATTTACATACAAGCCATGATCACACAGTCACATGACCACCAAGCCACACCTACAAATTAGGCCATGCCCACAGAACCGGTTGTTAAGAAATTTGAATCCCACCCCTGCATATAGCCTTATATCCCACTGAATCCATATGGCAGTAGTCCTAGGTTGACTCTTCCCCACCTTAATAACTTCTCTGGCTACTTACCAGATCTTTCTTTAGATGCAAAGGAAGAGGAAAAAATGACCTCCATTCTGAATGGAATCCATACTGATTCACAATATTTGATTCAGTATGTATACTGAATCAAAGCATCATGTAATCTCTGGCAAAATATAGTTTTTGTTGGGTTCCTGTGTTGTTTTTCTGTGTGAATGCTTTTTTTCATACAAGCAACATAATTAAATTTGGAACCTGTCTTCGGTCTCATTCAACATTTGTGTAACTATTTTGTTCCAGACTATTACAAGTTATCCAGGCCTTGCTTTTCACTAGTATATTATGAATGCAGAAAGCTTGGCAAGGAATTTTTTTTAATTACATTTATATGTTGATGGGTTAAATTGAAAAAACAAACAACTAAAATAACATTGAAAAATCCAAGAAGGCAGCAAGAATCAATAGAAAAATAGAAATGCAATGGCATAAAACAGATGTGATTTATTATATAAATGTCATATAAAATGCCAAATACCAAATAAAAATCCTAATACATGAGAGTTATCATATATTCTAAAGATACTATGTTATGATCTTTATAAAATGTTTTTAAAATTCTCAAAAGGCATAAAAAGAAATCCTTTGCAGGACGTACTCATCCCTTTGTAATTAAAGAAAGATATTCATTCTATGGGGAAATACATGTTTTAACTCTCCTATATTATTTTGACATATAAGTAGATCTGGACTCCTTGTTTTGTTTTTAAAAACTGCAACAGTCAAAGGTTATAGGGGTTTCTTTTTGTTTTTGTTGTTGGTTTTCATTTTTGTTTTTTGCTATACTAGTTCATAAAATATAGTTTTGTAGAAATGTAATTTCTACCACCTCCCTGCTGGCTTGGTAATATTTTTTTTAATGTAGGAAAGAATTATAAAGATGGTCCTTGCAGTTGCAGCACTGCGGCAGTGTGGAGAGGGAAAGAATGAGGTCCGTCTTTTCTTCCCCAATCTGCGCATCTGGAGGCCCCCTGAGGGGTACGCGGATCTTGGAGGGATCGGTGAAATTACGAGGAAGCCAGAGGTGTAAGTGGACGGAGGCCGACTCTCTGCTACACCACAAGGAACCTTCGGAAACTCCAGCATGTGATTGATCACCATTACAAGCCAACCGAAGCCACGGCGAGCACTTCGAATGAGGAAGGAATAATAGCGACAGCAGCATTGACATAGAATTAATCATTGAATGTGACTGTGCAGAGGCAGAGAGTGATTGTTTACAAGGAGAGAATTGAAAGTTGATTGATAAAACTGTGAGTCTCGTAGCGGGGTGGAAACCCATTTGAGAAGCTGCAATCCAGCAGGGTGAGTACGGGATTTAAGATAGGATGCTAAAGCTGAAGGGATAGGGTTGCCTAGCAGCATTGCTGTAGTGGATTTTGAGTATTGAATCAGAGGACTGAAAGACTGTAAAATTAGGATTGGTGGCAGAGATTATAAGTGTGGGGAAGATCAGAAGAAAGAAGACACAGTAACAGACTTAGACTGGGAAATCAGATGACCATTTTGACTGTGGAAGACAGGAAGGACAGCTGATGCAATAGAAGGCGACAAAGCAAAAAAGACATATTAATAGGAACGCTGTACGAAAACTGCAGAAAGAAAGAGAAAGAATTTGAATAATTTCTACTGTTGAATGCTAAATGAATTGATGATTTAGACTAATTAATTATTTATGATTTAAGTGTGTAACATTATCTAATTAACTAGTTAATTAATTTTGAGAATTAGTTTTGAAGAAGTTGAATGTTTAACTTGTCCAGTGTAATGAATTGATTTATTGTGATTACTAGGATTAATGAATTAAGTAATATTAAGGAACTGAAGAATATTCAAGAATATTTAAGAATTATAGGAAATTTTTGAAATAATTTTTAGTAACTTTTAGTAATTTTTAGTAATTTAAACAAATAGACAAATACTGAGAAAACTTACTAATTGTGTACATATAAAATAGTATTATTGGAAATTAATATTGGTGAAGAGAGAGTAGAGACTTAAAGTATCTTTTTGAATGGAGGAAAGAATTTATAGAACCTATAGCACTTAAAGTTAAAATTGTTGAAATAAGATATCAATATTTAATTAAAGAACACTCCTTTTTCTATATACTATCCTCTTCCTTCCTAGATACTTGGTTTTTTCATTATTGGCTTTGTAGCTAATAGCTAAAACCTCTTATTACTTGCTATATAAATATTAGAATAATAATTGGAATTAATATATACAGTAAATAGTAATGATAAAGTGGATAGAAGTAAACTGTGGATGGTAAACTGGGAAGAGCTATATAATAAAGTAAAAAATATGACAACTACAACAACAACTTTAAAAGGGAAGAAACCAATTTCAAGCTCATCAGTATCTATTGCATCCTAAGTGGGACAGAAAACAATAGAGGAGTTGTTGACTGCAGAAAAAGTGAACAATTCTGTGAACATGCAAGCAATGCAAGCAACCTTGCTATCCATTCAAGAAACGATGCTCAAAGTACAAGAGAAAATGTCAGCAAACCATATAGATCTGAAGACAGAAATGGGGGAGATGAAAGGCAACATCCAGAAACTTGATGGAAAAATAGAAATGATACAACAAACAATGGAAAAGAATGAACAGAAAATTAAAAGCATAGAGTAAAAGCAGAGCAAATGGAAAAGAGAATGGAAGCAATGGAGAGGAAAGTGATAAAAATGAACAGAGATCTGGAGGATTCAATAATTCAACTTGAGATGGAGCGTGCAGCATTCTACCTGCAATTCCAAAAACTGGAATGAAACAGGAAGATCTGGGGGCCATGATGGCACAACAGATTGAAGAAGCATTGGAATGAGACCAACAAGAAATCACAAGAGAATTGGATGAGATCTATAGGGTCCACACGAATTATGCAAGGCAAAACAAACTGCCAAGGGAGGTTCACATAAGATTTGTGCAGAACAATATAAGAGATATTGTCTATAAGATGATGAAAGATGAAGCGATGATCTTCAAGGATAAAGAAATTGTGACCCTAAAACAAATTCCAAGACATGTGAAAGAACTTAGAAAAGAATATAAATTTCTAGCACAATATCTAAATAAACAAAGTATCTGGTTTAGATGGTTGGTGCCAGAAAGAATGCTTGTAACCTGGCAAGAGAGGAGAATAAGAATTGATACCATCGAGAAGGCACAGGAATTATATGAACAGGTGGTGGGAGCAGAAGAGGAATCAAGCAGCAAGGAAGAATTGAAGAGTAAGAATCAAGAAGACCAACAGGAGGGTCAGCAACAAGAGGTGTTAGAAGAAGAACAAGAAGTAGGAGATAAAGAAGAGAGAGATCTACCAAGAAGAGAAGGATTGCGAACAAGACCCCAGAGAAGCAAGGACCAATAGAAGAAGACTGACCTACTATTAATAAGATGGCGGAAGAGAAATCAAATATTAGTGAAATTAGTGAAACAAAATGTCGATATCATATGCCTACAAGAAGTCCATATTCAAAAAAATCAGAGTAACTGTTTGGAATTTCCTAAATTAGGCAAATTGTATGTAGCATTGGCAGATCAAAAGAAAAGAGGGGTAGTTATGCATATTAGAAATGGAATAAATGCAAAACAAATTTATGCAGATGAACAAGGAAGAATTTTGATGGTACAATTGGAGATATTGCAACAACAATTATTATTAGTGGAGATATATGCACCAAATGTGAACCAAAAAATGATCTATCAAAAACTATATGATAAAATAATGGAGATAGGGCAGGACAACATATGCTTGGTTGGGGATTTCAATGCTATAATTGATATTGAAAAAGACTACACCGGCAAAGAACAAAATAGGAAGGAAAAAAAAAGAGTTGCCTACCAAAACCATTTTTTGATTTAATAAAAGAAACCAATTTAGAAGATATATGGCGGAAAAGACACCCAAACGAAAAAGACTATACTTTCTACTCAAACCCTCACCAATCTTGGTCACGAATCGATATGGCATGGACAAACAAGACAATTGGAAACGAAATAGGAAAAGTAGAAATAATCCCCAACATATGGGCAGATCATAATCTGCTAAAAATTACTTGGAGGGGCAGAAGAAACATAAAATGAGTTGGACATTAAACACACAAATCCTAAAAAAAAAAAGAATAGATACAAAAAATTAAAAATGAATTGGAAATATTTTTTAGTACAAATTTGAAGGAACACACTATTTGCAGAACTTATGGGACACAGCAAAAGCCTTTATGAGAGTGGTATCAATAGCCTACACAATTAGGAAAAATAAGACAGAAAGGAAACAACAAAATGAATTACAGAAGAAGTTTAAAGAACTAGAAAGCGGACTTCAAAAAGATCGCAAAAATATGATAATGAAAAAAGAGAGGATGAAAATTAGACACAAATTAAATTTAACATTTTTAGAAGAAATAGCACGGAACTTAAAATTTATAAAACTATTTTAATTTGCTAACAAATGAGGCAGATGGCTAGCCCATAAATTAAAAGTAGAAAAAGAAAAAAGACTAATCCAATATTTGAAGGGAATATCTGTTGTCAGATGAAAGAAAAAAAAACACATTGCACTAAGTTATTTTGGTGAGCTGTACAAGAAATAACACCAACAGAGCTTAACAGAGCAATAGAAAAGCAGAAAAATAACAAAACACTAGGGCCAGGTGGTTCTCTCAGTGAAATATATAAAAATATGCACGAAATATTCGAATCAATATTATTAGAGGTATATAATGAGGCTCTCACTCTCAGCTGTTCAGTCAGGTTCCAGATAAATGAAGCAACCGAAGCTGTTCACAAAGTGTATCTTTATTCATCCACACATTGCTCCGGACTCGAGTAACAATGAATAGTTATATAAAATTGAAGTCAGCTCTGGCGCTCACCACAGCCAGAGCTGTCTTTATACACAAGACAATAACTTAATGAGGTTATCCATCGGATGGAGGCTACCAGGCAATATCTGACTGTTATTTGCTATCCTAGTTGCCACGCAATATTCCACACCCCACCATACATCCTAGTGCCCCGATTTTGAGGTTTTACCCCCATAATTACCATCGAGCATACACGTGCAATAGTCCACCCCCAATTATGGGTTGTCCCCCATAATTAACATCCCCCCATAGTGAAATGTCCACATCCGTCTCAGCCTCGTGTGGCAGCTCAGCGTTAGACACTTTGGGAATCGTCAGGTTGCCCCCTTATTGGTTACGTATCTGGCACTCCCTGGTGTTTGGATGAACACTGGTGGGGACGTGACAGAGGCATTACTAAAATCGAAATTTCCAAGGACCTGGTCTGAGGCATATGTCACCCTAATTCCCAAAAAAGGTACCGATCAACAAGTGATTTCAAACTATAGACCAATTTCTCTATTGAATACAAACTACAAAATATTTATGACAATCATGGCAGAGAGATTGAAACCAATCCTAAGAGAAATTATACATTCGGATCAGAATGGCTTTTTGTCAAATAGACAAATCAAGAATAATATTAGAATCGTTTTGAACTCAATTGAATGTTACAAAGAACATCTGGAAAAACAGGCAGCATTAATCTTTTTAGACGCACAAAAGATGCACTTACTAATATAGTAAGAACACTACAAGCCATATATTCTACTCAAACAGCAAGTATATTAATGAATGGAGAGCGTACAGAGGATTTCGTAATAGGTAAGGGAGTGAGACAAGGGTGCCCACTATCACCTCTGCTATTTGTTTTATCATTAGAAGTATTACTTGCCTCAACCAGATGAAATTCAAGAATAAAGGGTATTAAAATTAGAAGTGAAGAATAAAGGTCCAAGCTTTTGCAGATGACCTTGTATTTATAGTGGAAGATCCAATTGATAGTGGACCAATATTACTCCAAAAGATAGAAAAATTTGGGGAAGTTGCAGGATTAAAAATAAACAAAAATAAAACCAAATTGATAATTAAAAACTGCACCGCAAACCAAAAATAGAGATACAAAACAAATTGAGATTACAGAGTGGGCAAAAAATAACATATTTGGGAATATGGTTATCTGCCAGGTGCTCATCGATAAAAGCAGACAATATTCTAAATTAATTGAACAAATTAGAAGAGAATTAGAAACATGGGCAAAACTATAACTATCAATATTAGGCAGAGTAGCAGTACTGAAAATGAATACCCTCCCCAAATTAGTGTATCTTTTCCAGATGATTCCAATAAAATTAAGAAACCATTTTTTAACGAATTAAATAAAATAACAACAAAATTCATCTGGCTGGGGAAGAAACCATGTATCAAACTAAAATTGATGCAAGACAGTAAAAGCAGAGGTGGTTTTGGGCTACTAGATTGGGAATTATATTATCAAGCAGCGATACTAAATTGGGTCAAGGATTAGGTTAACCGGACCTGGCTTGCATTACGGAGACCTGGTTGGGCCCAGAGGGAGTTATGCCCTCCAGACTTCCATGTGCTACACCAACCTTGAGCCCAGGGTAGGGGCAAGGGGGTGGCTGTTGTTATCAGGGAAACCCTTTGTCCGCGGGAGACCACTGTCCCTCAGATAGGCATGTGTGAGTCTCTCCTCCTGAGGTGGGGCCCTGGTGGTCAGTTGGGCCTGTTGCTTATGTACCTTTCTCCCAGCTGTGTGACAACAGCCCTGCCTGATCTACTCGATGTCCTATCGGGGTGGCGGTTGAGTTCCCCAAGCTTATGGTTCTGGGGGATTTCAACCTGCCCTCTCTGGGTATGGTGTCTAAGATGGATCAGGAGTTCATGGCTACCATGACGGCCATGGACCTGACTCAAATAATACAGGGTCCGACTCATGGTGGAGGGCACACGCTCGACCTTGTTTTTATCTCGGGACAGTGGTTTAATGCTCTGGGTGGGAAATCACCAACTATTCAACCCCTGTCATGGACCGATCATTATCTCCTATGGCTAGCCTTCCAATATGCCACCCCTCATTGCTGGGAAGCGGAACCGACTAGGTGGTTCCGCCCTAGGTGCCTAATGGACCCGGAAACATTCCAGATGGTGCTTGGGTTGATTCCTGCCACCCTTACCCACAGCCCGGTTGAGGTCCTGGTGGACGCCTGGCATAGGGCTGCTGCCGGGGCCCTTGACTGCGTTGCTGCTTTGTGACCTCTGACCCGGTGCAGATCCCGGTTGGCTCCCTGGTTTTCCATGGAGCTCCGGGAGATGAAGTGCTGGAGGAAGGGCCTAGACAGCAGTTGGAGATCCAACCAATCTGAATCTGACTGAGTGCAGTTAAGAACCTTCATCAGGTCTTATCTTGTGGCGATGGGAGTGGTGAAGTATGCTTACTTCTCCACTCTAATTGCATCTGCAGATAATTGCCCGGCCACCCTGTTCAGGGTCACTTGTTCCCTCCTTAACCAGGAGATCAGGGAGGACCCTTTGTGGGGGCAGGCTGAGGAGTTTAGTCAGCATCTGTTGGACAAGATCACTCAGATCCAGGCTGGTCTGGACTCCGACTGGTCAGAGTGTGACGGGGCAAGGCGATGGGTCTTGTCGATACCATTTGGGATGAGTTTGATCCTGTGACTCCAGATGAGGTGGACAGGATCATGGGGAAGCTGAGTGCTGCCACGTGTTTATTGGACCCGTGTCCCTCCTGGCTGGTTTATGCCGCCCAGGAGGTTACACAAGGCTGGCTCCAGGCAGTGGTCAATGCTTCTTTGAGTGAGGGATCCTTCCCCTCTGCCTTGAAGGAGGCAGTGGTGAGGCCCCTCCTCAAGAAGCCTGCCCTGGACCCAGCTATTTTGAACAACTTTTGTCCTTTGTAGCGAAGGTTGTTGAAAGCGTGGTAGCCCGACAGCTCCCGATGTTCCTGGAGGAAATTGGTTATCTAGACCTGTATCAATCAGGTTTCAGGCTCAGGTACAGCACAGAGAAGACATTGGTCACATTGGTGGATGATTTCTGGAGGGCTCGGGATAGGGGTTATTCCTCTGTCCTGGTCCTATTTGATCTCTCACCAGCTTTCAATAGCATCAACAATGGTATCTTACTGCGATGCCTCAGGGGTTGGGAGTGGGAGGAACTGTTTTACGGTGGTTCTCCTCCTACCTCTCGGGATGTTCACAGTCGGTGTTGGTGGGGAGGTGGAGATCGGCCCTGAGGCCCCTCCCTTGTGGGGTACCTCAGGTGTCAGTTCTCTCTCCCCTCCTGTTCAACATCTATATGAAACCACTGGGCGAGATCATCCATGGTTTTGGTGTGAGGTATCATCAGTATGTTGATGATACCCAGCTTTTTATCTCTACCCCAAACCAACCCAGTGATGCCCTTGACGTGATGTCCCAATGCCTGGAAGCGGTACGGATCTTGATGGGGAGGAACAGGCTTTGACTCAACCTGGCCAAGACCAAATGGCTGCACGCACAGCTGGTTATCCAGGATGTTCCATCTTTAGTTATGGGGGGGACAGGTGTTACCCCCCCGTAGATAGGGTGCACAACTTGAGCATCCTCCTGGATGCATGGCTCAGTTTGGAGGATCAGGTGGGAACCATGGCCAGGGGGGCATTTGCCCAGGTTCACCTGGTGCACCAGTTGTGCCCCTATCTGGACTGAGATGCCTTGCGTACAGTTACTCATGTGCTCGTTACCTCCCGTATAGACTACTGCAATGCTCTCTACATGGGGCTGCCCTTGAGGACCACTTGGAGGCTCCAACTGGTTCAGAATGCAGCTGCATGGGTTGTGATGGGAGTATCCCAATACTCCCATATTACACCCCTCCTGTGTGAGCTGCATTGGTTGCCAGTTGCCCTCCGGGTGAGATTCAAGGTGCTGATAATCACCTATAAAGTCCTATATGGCTTAGGGCTGGGGTATTTGCGGGAACATCTATTGCCAGCAATGACTGCCCAACGTCCCATGCGCTCCCACAGACAGGGCTTTCTTGGTGTGCCAGGGATTGTGCATTCGAGTCCCATCTGGGGTGCCAGTGTTAAGCTGTTCTCTGCTACCATTGTCAAGGCTTGAAAAAAACCTTTGCCTGGGAGTAAAAAAATTTCCAAAACATCCCTGTTAATTAGAGGTGATAGACCATGTTTTTCTTTGCTATCAATGCTGATAAAAATTAGACCTGGAAAGTAATCTAAGAAACATTTTTATTTATAAAATAAGAAAACCTAACGGAGCTACATATTTGCAACCTAATCTCCACCAAGGCATATAGAAAAAGAAAAAAGGAAAAGTATAACGGAAGTTACAGGAAGTGAAGTATAAACTTTGTACACATGCACAGTGAATCAAACATCACAAGACTTTCTTATCTCATTACTATGGAGACAAGATAACACTGACAGCAGTGACATTTGCTTGACTTAGAAGAGCAAAAATCAGAGTCATCTCTTTCTTTGTCTGTTAAGAAAGTGGTTTGCTGGAAGTGGTTTGCTGAGCATGTCAGCAATCTGATCATGTGTGGACATATACTGTAATGTAACAAAACCTTGTTTAACTAATTGCTTTATGTTCTTATAACGAATGTCAATGTGTCTGGTTTTGTTACATTACAGTATGTGAAACGTGTTTCAGAAATATAAACCACAGATTCGTTGTCTTCCGTCACGGTGATTGGATGGATCGCGCATGTCTAGATATCTGTGACTAAAGCATCAAACCAAATTAGAGAATTGCAAGCATCTGAAATACAAGCATATTCAGCTTCAGTGGATGAACAAGAAATGAAATTCTGTTTCCACACTTGCCAGTAAACAGGACATCCATTTAAGAACATCATATAACCTGAAATACTTTTACATGATTTCTTATCACTCACCCAATCAGAATCTGCATAACAACATAATTCTGCATAATCAGTATGTGTAGGTTCTAACAACAACTTCATATTTTTAGTGGGCTTTAAATATCTCAACAACTTCTTAATGCATAACCAATGAAACTGTTTTGCCTTACCTACGTGTCGTGGCAAAAGATTAATACTGAGCGCAATGTTGGGTCTGGTCCAACTACTAATGTATAACAATGACCCAATTACTGAACAATAAAGTGTTTGATCTTCAAAATCAGGACTTGGTTCATGTGCCAGATTATGAAAATCTGTTTGCATAGGTATGCTAGCTGCTTTAGCATCCTTCATATTGCAATGATGCAACAATTGTTCAATCTTATCCTCTTGTGAAAGACTAAAACCCTTCTGAGTTTTAGTAATCTGAACACCCAAATAAGTGTTAATGTGACCTAAAGATTTCAATGTAAAATATTTCTGCAAAGCTTTTGCAAAATTCTCACTCATTTGCTTATTTGGACCAATATAAACAATATCATCAACATAAACAAGAATTATCTCATATTCATTCCCAGATCTTTTTGTGAACACGCATTCATCAGTTTCAGACTTAATAAAGCCCATTGAATTTAGTTTGTCAGTAAGACACAAATACCACATTAAACCAGACTGTTTCAGACCATAAAGACTTTTGTTTAAGAGCCAAATATCCCCTTCTTGCTTCCGGAACCCTGGAGGACCTCTGACATAAATTTCTTCATCCAGGTCAGCATTTAGATAAGCTGTTTCATCAAATTGGAAAACTTCTAAACCAAGAATAGTTGCAGTGGCTAAAGCAATTTTTACGCCTCAGTCCAACTGTCGGTGAGTAAGTATTTGTGTAGTCCTCAGACAACATTGAGCTTAAACCCTGAGCTACAAGTCTGGCCTTGTATAATGACTCACCATTTGGCTTCTTCTTAATTCTGTAGACCCACCTGGTGCCAATAACTTTCTTATTTGCTGGAGGACTTGCAGGCATAAACACCTTGAGTTTCATTAGACTGTCCATTTCAGTCTGCATTGCCTCATACCATTTCTCTTGCTCTGAATCAGGAAGATGCTTAATTTGTGTGAACTTGTCAGGAGGCAGTGTAACAGCACAAACCAACGGTAAAGGTGCTTTTGTCAATTGCCATGAATATCGCTGAGGAATCCCCTTCGGGTCCTCTTGGAACGCTCGAACTGTCCATTCTTCTTCCGTGTCGCCCTCGTCTTCTTCAAAGTCGCTAGCCTCAGCATCTCACTGGCTCGGAAGACAGAACATCTGCTTCAGAAGAACTAGTTGATGGAACATCCGCCTGTGAATCTTGATCATCAGGCTGCATGGCATCATCTCTAGGAAAATAAACTCCAGGATCATTGGAGTGAATCCCACCAGTCAGCATCTTCCTCAAAACTGAAGGACTGAGAAATCACAATTACATGTCTGGAGTCAACGAACTTGCTCCATTTTGAATTATCATCAATACCCATGAATCTCATTCTTTTTGCTGCTGGACCTCCTTTTCTTCTTTGAGCTAATGGAATATTCACCATAGCATATGAACCAAAAATATGGATGTTTTTCAGATCGGGTTTATATCCATATAATTTGAAGAAAGGTGTCTGATTTATTACACTACTCCAGATGCGGTTAACAATGTAATTTGCATATTTAATAGCTTCACCCCAGTGAGAGACTGAGATTACGCTTCTAGGAGACATCGATCATGGTTTGTAGAACGCCATTCCTTCTCGCCACTCCATTCTTCCTATGGAACGTAAGGGGTTGAAGTCTGGTGCAGAATTCCATTCCTACGCATCCAGTCCTGAAAACACTGAGACATGAATCCAGCACTGTGATCACTTTGAATTCTAGTGATGCGAACATTGTGTTGGGTATTGACATAAGTTGCAAAATCTTTAAAGATCTGAGAGGTCTCTGATTTTTCTTTCATAGGAAATACAAATCCATATCTAGAATAATTATCAACAATTGTTAAGAAATATTTTTACCACCAAGTTGGTGCAAAATGGACCTACTATGTCAGTGTGTACCAAATCAAAAATGCGTGTTGACAGTGTGGCGTGTTTTGGAACAGCTGCTGCTTTGGATTTGGCTTTCTTGCAGACAGCACAATCCAAGAACACCTTACACCTTCAGATCCAAACCTTTCACAATTCGGCATCTTTCTAAGAACACAAAAACTGGCATGCCCCAATCGTCGATGCCACTTATGGATACACCTGGAATGCAAAGGTTTACCTGTTAGTGAATTTTCAACATTTTTATTTACCTCAGGTTTGCTTTGAGCAGACTGTTTCTTTTTATTGGCTTTAGGAGCCCTTGGAGTAGCTACAGGATCTCTCTCTGGAACATCTCTCTCTGGGCCTGTGCTCCCCTTTGGATATTTTATACTTGCCTATGCTTGCGAGTTAGACGTTGGCTTTAGGTAATAAACACCACCAATTAATATGGTTTCAGCAACAATATTACCCTCTTTCACCACATAACTTGCTTTTTCGAAATGGTGAACCTGATACTTGGACACCCTCGACAAATGACTTTGACTAAGCAAACTGCAGGTTGCTGTTGGTATGTAATAAACATCAGAAATCAATGCATCGAGCTCTTCAATATAAACAGTTCCTTTCCCTGACCTGAACAGGATAATTTGAAAAAGTGTACAGTTCAGCATGTCAGGTTCAGGCCGTGCATCATCTCTGTGAACAGATCTCTTCTGTAGGTAACATGCACTGCTGCTCCACTGTCTCCAGAGTCCAGTCATCTGTCATACTCTGGATCAGGTTGTGGATCGTTGGTTAACACCAATGTGAAGTGTGGAGCTTGTAGATCACACCTGGGACGCAACTTTGTCCCTGCCTCTGCCTCTGGAATCTGTTCCTCTGGGCTGGTGCCTTGAGATGTTAGGGACAATCCCAGGTGGCATGTCCCACACTATGCAGATATAGCATCTTGGCATCCTTGGAACATGGCCTCTTCCTCGGAAGGTATGCCTCACTGGAGCTCTTGATGCAGGTGGTCCTCTCAAATGTGGCATGGCTTGCATGAGTGCTTCTTCTTCAGTTAAAATTTTGCATACATGATCAACTGTGCACTGAGCAATACCTGCTTGCCACCAGGGGCGCTGGAGCTGGCACTGGTGCTGGCACTGGTTGACCTGCTAAATGCATTTGTGGCTGTGCCAGCTGGTCTAACCTGTGGTTGCATGTGAACTTGTTGCTGTTGAGCTGCTATTGGTATTTGAGCACCACCAATTTGGCCTGCTGGAGGTGCTGGCATCTGCATCTGAGGCATTTTACTAGCAGCTATATCAGGAAGCTGAGTTGATGCAATTGGGTAGCCACAGGAGGCATTTGCATAACTGGAATATATTCATCATGGACATCTCAGCAAAAGATTTGTGTAAATATTTTTTATGATCATGTATTGCATGCATTTCGTCAGCAGATGGTGCTACAACATTAGAAAACACAGGAGTTCTTGCTGAGTCAGGTCATAAGACAAACCCATGATGTTGGCACAGCTCTCTCCTGATTGGTCTGACACCACACCCATGTGACCAACTTGTGGGTGGACCCTTGGCTTCCAAGAAGAAGGCAAGATGGAGGGCTCAGGAACTTGAACCACACCCATATCTGGCTGAGGGATAAAGCAAAAGGCCTTGGCTTGCTTTGCACTCTCTTCTAAAAATTCAGTTGATTGCAAATAATCTTGCAGCTTTTCTCTCATTGTCTGTTCTGGAGTCATTGGAGAATAAAGGATTTCACCTTTCTTTTTGGTGAAAAATGCTCAATGACTGTAGTAAACTTTAGGCTTTGCTCCAAGTAATTCATAATCTTGAGCATATGGTTTTCAGACTGAGCTTGTAAACATGCATCATAAAAAGATAATTTACAGACCCTGGCCTCTTGTCCTCCCATGGCAGCTTCTTCCTGAAGTTGCTGAAGCAAGTGGAGTTCACCAATCTGTAATAATTCTCCAAGCATCCTCATTAGTGATATCAGAAGGTGATAAAACGTCCTCAGACTTTCTTTTGTTTCATCTTTGCTTTCTTGAGGGGCATTATCTTGCAGTTACACACAACTCCTCAGTCTGGTGAGCCAACTGACTAATAAGCCTTATCAGCATAACGACAAAGAAAAACATAATTAACGAAGCTTTGAAAAACTTTGAAAAAACTTGAAAGAAACCATCCTCTGCTATCAAGCCGTTCTGAGACCATTGTCAAGGCGAAAAAAACTTTGAGGGTAAAATTCTTCAAAACATCCCTGCTAATTAGAGGTGATAGACCGTGTTTTTCTTTGCTATCAATGCTGATAAAATTAGACCGGAAAGTAATCTAAAACATTTTTATTATAAAATAAGAAAACCTAACGGAGCTATACTGGCCTAATCATAAGGCACATAGAAAAAGAAAAAGGAAAAGTATAATGGAAGTTACAGGAAGTGAAGTATAAACTTTGTACACATCATAAGTGAATCAAAACATCACAAGACTTTCTTATCTCATTACTATGGAGACAAGATAACACTTTGCTGGCTAGCAGACACCTGCTTGCTATAATGTGAGCTTAGAAGACAGCATCAAAACCAAAGACTTTCTTATCTCATTACTATGGAGACAAGATAACACTTTGCTGGCTAGCAGACACCTGCTTGCTATAATGTGAGCTTAGAAGAGCTTGACAGACAAACAAAACCAAAAACAAAACACAGTGACACCATCGGCCAGACAGTGTCAGCTGGCGACACCCAGGGGTAGGGCCTTCTCTGTGGGGGCACCCACCTTGTGGAATCAGCTGCCCCTGGAGCTTCGGATGGCTCCTGACCTTTGATCCTTCCATTGTGACCTGAAAACATGGCTCTTCCAGCTTGCCGACCTGGACTGATGGGGGGAGGGGTTTTAATGATGGTTTGTTAGTTTTAATTAATATATTGGGATGCTTGTTTAATAGTTTTTTAAGGTTTGTATTGTATGTGTTTTATTGCTGTGAGTCCTTCGGGAGATAGGGAGATCCTTTGTATTGTATGTGTTTTATTGCTGCCCTGAGTCCATCAGGAGATAGGGCGGCATAGAAATCCCAATATAAAATTAATTAATTAATTAAGTAAGTAAGTAAGTAAGTAAGTGATAAAAGAATACTAATGATAGAGAGTCATGACCTCCATGAAGGCTAGCACGCATATTTATGGGAGAAAAAGGGCAAAACATATCCTTACTTTAATAGGCATTTAATAAGAAATTCACTGTTACAAACATGGAGGAAACTAAAAACAAACACTATATGAAAATACCATGCTGTGCCAAGCTACCCGAATCATGGACAGAAGCATATATTTCATTAATCCCGAAGAAGACACTGACCACAACCAAATTAAAACTATAGGCCAATCTCGTATTGAATGTAGATTATAAGATATTTACAACAATAATGTCTGAAAGGTTGAAAGTAGTACTAAATGATCTTATACATTCAGATCAGAATGGCTTTCATCTTCCAAACAGATAAGAAATAACATGAGAATAGTGCTTAATGTATTGGAATACTATGAGGCCCATCCGGAAAAACAGGCAGCATTGATTTTCTTGGATGCTCAGAAAGCATTGACAATCTCAATTGGCAGTTCTTAATTCAACAGGTAGAAAATATGGGGTTTGGCATCAAATTTAGAAAAATGATCAACACTGTATACTCAAACCAAAAAGCCAAATGGAGAGACTACGGAAAGTTTTAAAATAAGGAAGGGTGTACGGCAAGGATGTCCAATGTCACCCCTACTTTTCATTATGACTCTAGAAGTGCTATTAACCCAGATCAGACAAAACAAGGGAATAGGTGGATTGAGGATTAAAGGAGAAGAATATAAAGTACAGGCATTTATGGATGACCTGGTGTTTTTATTGAAGAACCATTGGAGACAGGGACAAATTTATTACAAGAATTGGAGGAATTTGGGGCAGTAGCAGGATTAAAATTAATAAGGAAAAACCAAAATATTAGCTAAAAGTTTGACAGAAAGGCAGAAAAAAGACTTAGAAGAAAAATGGGATTGCAGATGGTAAAAAAATGAAATATTTGGGAATCTGGCTATCAGGAGATGTTCCTCTATAAAGGAGGATAATTATAAGAAGCTGCTTTAACAGATAAAGAAAGACCTGACAAACTGAGGGAAACTACAACTGTCTTTATTAGGGCGGATAGCGATAAAATGAATATTTTACTGAAGTTATTATACTTCTTCCAGACAATTCCTATAAAATTAGATAGAAATTTTTTTCAGGAGTTAAATAAGATAATTATGAAATTCATATGGCTGGGTAAAAAAGCATGAATAAGTCTAAAAACACTACAAGATAGTAGAAGTAGAGGCGGACTTGGACTCCCAAAATGGGAACTGTATTACCAAGCAGCAGTACTATTATGGGTGAAGGAATGGATAAATTTGAAAAACAAAGAATTTTGGCAATTGAGGGCCACGACCTCCAAGCAGGGTGGCATGCCTTCTTATGGGACAAAAAAACTAGACACATTCATACTTCCATAGACATTTGATAAGAGAATCACTACTGCAAACTTGGGAAAAGGTTAAAAGAAAATATTATATGAAGATACCAAAATGGGTCTCACCAATGGAAGCGATATTATATCCAAATATGAGAGATACAAGGCAAATGGTCAGATATGAAGAACTATTAGATAATCAGAGGAAGTTAAAAACAATTGATAAATTAAAAGAACAAGACATAATTATACATTGGTGGTCATATTTACAAATTCAGACAAAATTGAGGAAGGACTTAGAAGAACAAAGGATAGAAAAGGACTTACAACAACTGGACCAAATTTTGATAGGCAAGGAGATAAAATTTATAACAAGAATATATAACTATTTGTTGGAAGTAGAATTGGAAGAGGAAATAGTAAAGGGATCAATGATTGCCTGGGCAAAAAATGTATGGCATAATATAAATTTGGAGGATTGGGGAAAAGTGTGGATTGATAACTGTAAATTGACACTGTCAACAGCATTTAAAGAAAATCAATATAAAATGTTTGTAGGTGGCATCTAGCCCCGGTAAGATTGGCCAAAATGTATCCAAATACAAAAGCAGAATGTTGGAAGTGTAAACACAAGGAATGTTCTTCTATATGTGGTGGCAGTGTGCAGAGGTTAAAAAATATTGGATGAGGGTACAAAGATGGTTATTAGAAATTACAGAGCACAAATTAGAACTTGAACGGAAACATTCTTATTAGGAATAATCAAGGAAAATTGAGCAAGATCATCCGATACATCATTATACATATCATAACTGCAGCAAGAATAGCCTTCACACAGGGATGGAAGAAGGAAAAGATACCATCTGAAGAAGACTTGACACAACAAATAATGGATTGTGTGGAACTGGATAAGCTCACAATGGAATTAAGAGGCAAAGATGATTTGGACTATTATGCGGTTTGGGATAGGTGGTACAAAAGGGTGGAGGATAGAAATAAGAGCTGATATTTATGTATAAAAGGAGAGGTATGTATCAATAATGACACGAACACTGTTAATGTGAATAGAGATTTGTATTTTTGTTTTTTAAAAATAAAAATATTTAAAAAAAGAAAAGAAAAAATAATGTTGGTTGGCAATCATGGAGGCCATGATACACCCAAACAGACTAGATTTAGGCAAAATGATAAAATATAATGATTTATTAGATGCTCAAGGAAAACTAAAATCAAATCAAGAGTTAAAAGAACAAGGAATTACAATTGATTGGTGGCCATATCTTCAAATTCAAGATAGATATAAAACAGACTCAGAAGAATTTGAATTTGATATGGGGCAATATCAATTGGATAAGATTTTACTTGGACCAGAACAAAATTTATATCCAAAGCATATAGATATCTGCTAGATTTCAAAATGGAAGAAGAAACAGTTAAGAACACAATGATAGCATGGGCATGGAATTTCAGTTACAATATAAATTTAGATGAGTGGAAAAATTATGGAATATAAATTATAAATTAACAATGGCCACAACATATAAGGAAAATTTATATAAAATGTTTTACCGATGGCACTTAGCCTCAGCAAGATTAGCTGAGATATACCTGAATTCTAACCCAAAATGCTGGAAATGTCAGAGAGTCAATGGTACCTTTTATCACATGTGGTGGCTATGCCCCAAAGCCAGGATCTATTGCACTAAAATTAGCAATTGGACACAAAAAAACACTGGACAACAAACTGAATTCAAACCAGAACTCTATTTGCTTGGGATAATTCAAAAACAATATCCGAAAAAGATAAAGTATTTAATGTTGTATATATTGACAGTGGCCAAAATAGCCTACCACAAGTGGAAAGAGCATATGGTCCCAACAGAAGAATTAATTCTACAAAAAAATAGCAGACTGTGCTGAAATGGATATGCTCACACTAAAAATAAGAGAAAAAGAAGAACCTGATACTACTCAGTTTGGCATAGATGGTACATGTGGCTAGAAAAGAGAGATAAGAATTAGAAAAGATAAATATAAGAGAATTCTCAAGAAAGTGATATATAATATGTAAATGGATAGACAAAAATGTTTAAAGATGAATAATAATAGTAATTGTAAATAAAGGCAATATGTATAAATGATATGTATGAATAGATGATAAAAATGTAAGATAATAGTATATGTTGATGAAAAAGCTGTTGAAAATTTAATTAAGATTTGTACTGGTGGAAAACAATAAAAATTTATTGGGGGGGAAAAAAGATGGTCCTCAACGTATGACTACAGTTGAGACCAAAATTTCCACTGCTAACCAAAACAGTTGTTAAGTGAACTCTGCCTCATTTTATGACCCTTCTTGCCATAGTTGTTAAATGAATTGGTGCAGTTGTTAAGTTAGTATCACAGTTAAGAGAATCTGGCTTCCACATTGAATATGCTTGTCAGAAAGTCACAGAAGGTCACATGACTCGAGAACATTGCAACTGTCATAAATATATCCCAGTTGCCAACTGTTCAACTATTGATCACTTGATTAAAGGGATGCAATGGTCATAAGTGTGAAAAACAATCATGTCACTTTTTCAGTGCATTTCATCATCAATGGTTGAAGTCAAGGACTGTCTGTATTTCTAAAAAGACTATTCAATTATTCTCAGATTAATTGCTATAAATTCTATTTTGAAATTTAGACTTTCTATCAAAAGTCTACTATTGCCTAAGGTTTAAGGCTAACAAAGTTATTATTTCATGAAAACTCTAGCATCACAAGATTATTCTTCTACTTGATTTAACCATGGAGTGGTTTGCTGTTGATACCAAAACTTGTTTGAGCTTGATTTGCTTGAATTATGTTTGTGTTGAATTTTCCTATGCAATTTGTGTGCTGCAATATTGCAAGGAATGCACTACAGATTCAGAATAAATAATTATATGGACATTAGGTCATAGTCCAATGTCCAAGCTAGATACAAGCTGAATGAATGAATGAATGAATGAATGAGTAGATTACACTATCTTAGAAAGAGTTGTTTCATTCAAGAATATTTTGCAGCCTCTGTAGAAAGCCACGTGATGTTTTC
>CM019155.1:28062311-28142218 GCA_009733165.1 Naja naja
TTCTCTGCTACCATTTCCAAGGCTTGAAAAAACCTTTGCCAGGGAGTAAAAAATTTCAAACATCCCTGCTAATTAGAGGTGATAGTGTTTTTCTTTGCTGTCAATGCTGATAAAATTAGACCTGGAAAGTAATCTAAAAACATTTTTATTTATAAAAAAATAAGAAACCTAGGAGCTACATATTTGCAACCTAATCTCCACCAAGGCATATAGAAAAAGAAAAAAGGAAAAGTATAGAAGTTACAGGAAGTGAAGTATAAACTTTGTACACATGCACAGTGAATCAAACATCACAAGACTTTCTTATCTCATTACTATGGAACAAGATAACACAGTGCTGGCTAGCAGACACCTGCTTGCTATAATATGAGCTTAGAGCTTGACAGACAAACAAAACAAAAAAAAGCGCAGTGACATCCCCTTCTTTGTCTGTTAAGCAAATCAGATAAGGCACATCTTCTCACGCAGATATTTGTGCTGCTGCTGGAAGTGGTTTGTTGAGCATGTCAGCAATCTGATCATGTGTGGACACATACTGTAATTTAACAAAACCTTGTTTAACTAATTGCTTTATGTTCTTATAACGAATGTCAATGTGTCTGGACCTAGAACCTGTGAAACGTGTTTCAGAAATATAAACCACAGATTCGTTGTCTTCCATCATGGTGATTGGCTGGATCAGTGTGTCCAGATATCTGTGACTAAAGCATCAAACCATGTTAGAGAATTACAAGCATCTGAAACACAAGCATATTCAGCTTCAGTGGATGAACAAGAAATGAAATTCTGTTTACGCACTTGCCAAAACAGGACATCCATTTAAGAACATCATATAACCTGAAGTACTTTTACATGACTTCTTATCACTCACCCAATCAGAATCTGCATAACAACATAATTCTGCATAATCAGTATGTGTAGGTTCTAACAACAACTTCATATGTTTAGTGTGCTTTAGATATCTCAACTTCTTAATGCATAACCAATGAAACTGTTTTGCCTTACCTACGTGTCGTGACAAAAGATTAACACTAAGTGCAATGTCGGGTCTGGTCCAACTACTAATGTATAACAATGACCCAATGACTGAACGATAAAGTGTTTGATCTTCAAAATCAGGACTTGGTTCATGTGCCAGATTATGAAAATCTGTTTGCATAGGTATGCTAGCTGTTTTAGCATCCTTCATATTGCAATGATGCAACAATTGTTCAATCTTATCCTCTTGTGAAAGACTAAACCCTTCTGAGTTTTGGTAATCTGAACACCCAAATAAGTGTTAATGTACCTAAAGATTTCAATGTAAAATATTTCTGCAAAGCTTTAGCAAAATTCTCACTCATTTGCTTATTTGGACCAATATAAACAATATCATCAACATAAACAAGAATTATCTCATATCCATTCCCAGATCTTTTGTGAACACGCATTCATCAGTTTCAGACTTAATAAAGCCCATTGAATTTAGTTTGTCAGTAAGACACAAATACCACATTAAACCAGACTGTTTCAGACCATAAAGACTTTTGTTTAGGAGCCAGGTATCCCCTTCTTGCTTCCGAACCCTGGAGGACCTCTGACATAAATTTCTTCATCCAGGTCAGCATTTAGATAAGCTGTTTCTACATCAAATTGGAAAACTTCTAAACCAAGAATAGTTGCAGTGGCTAAAGCAATTTTCAGCTCTCAGTCGAACTGTCGGTGAGTAAGTATTTGTGTAGTCCTCAGGATAACGTTGGCGAAACCCTGAGCTACAAGTCTGGCCTTGTATAATGACTCACCATTTGGCTTCTTCTTAATTCTGTAGACCCATCTGGTGCCAATAACTTTCTTATTTGCTGGAGGACTTGCAGGCAAACACCTTGAGTTTCTTTAGACTGTCCATTTCAGCCTGCATTGCCTCATACCATTTCTCTTGCTCTGAATCAGGAAGATGCTTAATTTGTGTGAACTTGTCAGGAGGCAGTGTAACAGCACAAACCAACGGTAAAGGTGCTTTTGTCAATTGCCATGAATATCGCGTTTGGGAGGAATTTCGTGGTCCTCTTGAACGCCGGAACTGTCCATTCTTCTTCCAGATCTCGTCTTCTTCAAAGTCGCTAGCCTCAGCATCTGACTCGTGAAGACAGAACATCTGGTTGAGAAGAACTAGTTGATGGAACATCCGCCTGTGAATCTTGATCATCAGGCTGCATGGCATCATCTCTAGGAAAATAAACTCCAGGATCATTGGAGTGAATCCTGGACCAGTCTTCCTCAAAATTGAAGGACTGAGAAATCACAATTACATGTCTGGAGTCAACGAATTTGCTCCATTTTGAATTGTCATCAATACCCATGAATCTCATTCTTTTTGCTGCTGGACCTCCTTTTCTTCTTTGAGCTAATGGAATGTTCACCATAGCATATGAACCAAAAATATGGATGTTTTTAGATCGGGTTTATATCCATATAACTTGAAGAAAGGTGTCTGATTTATTACACTACTCCAGATGCGGTTAACAATGTAATTTGCATATTTAATAGCACCCCAGTATGGGAGACTGAGATTAGCATCTTCTAGGAGACATGCATCATGGTTTGTAGAATGCCATTCCTTCGTTCGCCACTCCATTTTCCTGCGGGCGTGGGGCTGAGGTCTGGTGCAGAATTCCATTCTTCACATCCAGTCCTGAAAACACTGAGACATGAATTCAGCACTGTGATCACTTTGAATTCTAGTGATGCGAACATTGTGTTGGGTATTGACATAAGTTGCAAAGTCTTTAAAGATCTGAAAGGTCTCTGATTTTTCTTTCATAGGAAATACAAATCCATATCTAGAATAATTATCAACAATTGTTAAGAAATATTTTTTCCACCAAGTGTTGGTGCAAATGGACCTACTATGTCAGTGTGTACCAAATCAAAAATGCGTTGACAGGCGTGTAGCGTGTTTTGGAACAGCTGCTGCTTTGGATTTGGCTTTCTTGCAGACAGCACAATCCAGAACACCTTACACCTTCAGATCCAAACCTTTCACGAATTCGGCATCTTCTAAGAACACAAAAACTGGCATGCCCCAATCCGATGCCACTTATGGATACACCTGGAATGCAAAGGTTTACCTGTTAGTGAATTTTCAACATTTTTATTTACCTCAGGTTTGCTTTGAGCAGACTGTTTCTTTTATTGGCTTTAGGAGCCCTTTGGGTAACAGGATCTCTCTCTGGAACATCTCTCTCTGGGCCTGTGCTCCCTTTGGATATTTTATACTTGCCTGCTTCAGGTTAGACGTTGGCTTTAGGTAATAAACACCACCAATTAATATGGTTTCAGCAACAATATTACCCTCTTTCACCACATAACTTGCTTTTTCGAAATGGTGAACCTGATACTTGGACACCCTCGACAAATGACTTTGACTAAGCAAACTGCAGGTTGCTGTTGGTATGTAATAAACATCAGAAATCAATGCATCGAGCTCTTCAATATAAACAGTTCCTTTTCCCTTGACCTGAACAGGATAATTTGAAAAAGTGTACAGTTCACGCATGTCAGGTTCAGGCTCGTGCATCTCTGTGAACAGATCTCTTCTGTAGGTAACATGCACTGCTGCTCCACTGTCTAAAGTCCAGAGAAGTCATCTGTCATACTCTGGATCAGGTTGTGGATCGTTGGTTAACACCAATGTGAAGTGTGGAGCTTGTAGATCACACCTGGGACCGCGACAACTTTGTCCTCCGCCTCTGCCTCTGGAATCTGTTCCTCTGGGCTGGTGCCTTGAGATCATTGGGGACAATCCCAGGTTGCATGTCCCACACTATCGCAGATATAGCATCTTGGCATCCTTGGAACATGGCCTCTTCCTCGGAAGGTATGCCTCACTGGAGCTCTTGATGCAGGTGGTCCTCTCAAATGTGGCATGGCTTGCATGAGTGCTTCTTCTTCAGTTAAAATTTTGCAAACATGATCAACTGTGCACTGAGCAATACCTGCTTGGCCACCAGGGGGCGCTGGAGCTGGCACTGGTGCTGGCACTGGTTGACCTGCTAAATGCATTTGTGGCTGTGCCAGCTGGTCTAACCTGTGGTTGCATGTGAACTTGTTGCTGTTGAGCTGCTATTGGTATTTGAGCACCACCAATTTGGCCTGCTGGAGGTGCTTGTATCTGCACCTGAGGCATTTTACTAGCAGCTATATCAGGAAGCTGAGTTGATGCAATTTGGGTAGCCACAGGAGGCATTTGCATAACTGGAGATATATTCATCATGGACATCTCAGCAAAAGATTTGTGTAATATTTTTTTATGATCATGTATTGCATGCATTTCGTCAGCAGATGGTGCTACAACATTAGAAAACACAGGAGTTCTTGCTGAGTCAGGGTCATAAGACAAACCACGTGATGTTGGCACAGCTCTCTGCTCTGATTGGTCTGACACCACACCCATGTGACCAACTTGTGGGTGGACCCTTGGCTTCCAAGAAGAAGGCAAGATGGAGGGCTCAGGAACTTGAACCACACCCATATCTGGCTGACGGGATAAAGCAAAGGCCTTGGCTTGCTTTGCACTCTCTTCTAAAAATTCAGTTGATTGCAAATAATCTTGCACAGCTTTCTGTCTCATTGTCTGTTCTGGAGTCATTGGAGAATAAAGGATTTCACCTTTCTTTTTTGGTGAAAAATGCTCAGCTGACTGTAAAACTTTAGGCTTTGCTCCAAGTAATTCATAATCTTGAGCATATGGTTTTTCAGACTGAGCTTGTAAACATGCATCATAAAAAAGATAATTTACAGACCTGGCCTCTTGTTGTCCTCCCATGGCAGCTTCTTCCATACAAGTTGCTGAAGCAAGTGGAGTTCACCAATCTGTAATAATTCTCCAAGCATCCTCATTAGTGATATCAGAAGGTGATAAAACGTCCTCAGACTTTCTTTTTTTGCTCTTGAGGCATTATCTTGCAGTTACACACCAACTCCTCAGTCCTGGTGAGCCAACTGACTAATAAGCCTTATCAGCATAACGAGCAAAGAAAAACATAATTAACCTTGAAGCTTTGAAAAACTTTGAAAGAAACCTTGAAAGAAACCATCCTCTCTACCAAAGTCAAGCCGTTCTCTGAGACCATTGTCAAGGCTTGAAAAAAAACTTTGCTAGGGAGTAAAAATTCTTCCAAAACATCCCTGTTAATTAGAGGTGATAGACCGTGTTTTTCTTTGCTATCAAAAAAATTAGACCGGAAAGTAATCTAAAACATTTTTATTTATAAAATAAGAAAACCTAACGGAGCTACATACTTGCAACCTAATCTCCACTAAGGCACATAGAAAAAGAAAAAAGGAAAAGTATAATGGAAGTTACAGGAAGTGAAGTATAAACTTTGTACACATGCGCAGTGAATCAAAACATCACAAGACTTTCTTATCTCATTACTATGGAGACAAGATAACACTTTGCTGGCTAGCAGACACCTGCTTGCTATAATGTGAGCTTAGAAGAGCTTGACAGACAAACAAAACCAAAAACAAAACACAGTGACACCATCGGCCAGACAGTGTCAGCTGGCCACACCAGGGTAGGGCCTTCTGTGGGGGCACCCACCTTGTGGAATCAGCTGCCCCTGGAGCTCGGATGGCTCCTGACCTTGATCCTTCCATTGTGACCTGAAAACATGGCTCTTCCAGCTTGCCGACCTGGACTGATGGGGGAGGGTTTTAATGATGGTTTGTTAGTTTTAATTAATATATTGGGATGCTTGTTTAATAGTTTTTAAGGTTTGTATTGTATGTGTTTTATTGCTGTGAGTCCTTGGAGATAGGGAGATCCTTTGTATTGTATGTGTTTTATTGCTGCCCTGAGTCCATCAGGAGATAGGGCATAGAAATCAATATAAAATTAATTAATTAATTAAGTAAGTAAGTAAGTAAGTAAGTGATAAAAGAATACTAATGATAGAGAGTCATGACCTCCATGAAGGCTAGCACGCATATTTATGGGAGAAAAAGGGCAAAACATATCCTTACTTTAATAGGCATTTAATAAGAAATTCACTGTTACAAACATGGAGGAAACTAAAAAACAAACACTATATGAAAATACCATGCTGTGCCAAGCTACCCGAATCATGGACAGAAGCATATATTTCATTAATCCCCGAAGAAGACACTGACCACAACCAAATTAAAAACTATAGGCCAATCTCGTTATTGAATGTAGATTATAAGATATTTACAACAATAATGTCTGAAAGGTTGAAAGTAGTACTAAATGATCTTATACATTCAGATCAGAATGGCTTTCTATCTTCCAAACAGATAAGAAATAACATGAGAATAGTGCTTAATGTATTGGAATACTATGAGGCCCATCCGGAAAAACAGGCAGCATTGATTTTCTTGGATGCTCAGAAAGCATTCGACAATCTCAATTGGCAGTTCTTAATTCAACAGGTAGAAAATATGGGGTTTGGCATCAAATTTAGAAAAATGATCAACACTGTATACTCAAACCAAAAAGCCAAATGGAGAGACTACGGAAAGTTTTAAAATAAGGAAGGGTGTACGGCAAGGATGTCCAATGTCACCCCTACTTTTCATTATGACTCTAGAAGTGCTATTAACCCAGATCAGACAAAACAAGGGAATAGGTGGATTGAGGATTAAAGGAGAAGAATATAAAGTACAGGCATTTGCGGATGACCTGGTGTTTTTTATTGAAGAACCATTGGAGACAGGGACAAATTTATTACAAGAATTGGAGGAATTTGGGGCAGTAGCAGGATTAAAAATTAATAAGGAAAAACCAAAATATTAGCTAAAAGTTTGACAGAAAGGCAGAAAAAAGACTTAGAAGAAAAAATGGGATTGCAGATGGTAAAAAAAATGAAATATTTGGGAATCTGGCTATCAGGGAGATGTTCCTCTATAAAGGAGGATAATTATAAGAAGCTGCTTTAACAGATAAAGAAGACCTGACAAACTGAGGGAAACTACAACTGTCTTTATTAGGGCGGATAGCGATAAAATGAATATTTTACTGAAGTTATTATACTTCTTCCAGACAATTCCTATAAAATTAGATAGAAATTTTTTTCAGGAGTTAAATAAGATAATTATGAAATTCATATGGCTGGGTAAAAAGCATGAATAAGTCTAAAAACACTACAAGATAGTAGAAGTAGAGGCGGACTTGGACTCCCAAAATGGGAACTGTATTACCAAGCAGCAGTACTATTATGGGTGAAGGAATGGATAAATTTGAAAAACAAAGAATTTTGGCAATTGAGGGCCACGACCTCCAAGCAGGGTGGCATGCCTTCTTATGGGACAAAAACAAGACACATTCATACTTCCATAGACATTTGATAAGAGAATCACTACTGCAAACTTGAGAAAAGGTTAAAAGAAAATATTATATGAAGATACCAAAATGGGTCTCACCAATGGAAGCGATATTATATCCAAATATGAGAGATACAAGGCAAATGGTCAGATATGAAGAACTATTAGATAATCAGAGGAAGTTAAAAACAATTGATAAATTAAAAGAACAAGACATAATTATACATTGGTGGTCATATTTACAAATTCAGACAAAATTGAGGAAGGACTTAGAAGAACAAAGGATAGAAAAGGACTTACAACAACTGGACCAAATTTTGATAGGCAAGGAGATAAAATTTATAACAAGAATATATAACTATTTGTTGGAAGTAGAATTGGAAGAGGAAATAGTAAAGGGATCAATGATTGCCTGGGCAAAAATGTAGGCATAATATAAATTTGGAGGATTGGGGAAAAGTGTGGATTGATAACTGTAAATTGACACTGTCAACAGCATTTAAAGAAAATCAATATAAAATGTTTGTAGGTGGCATCTAGCCCCGGTAAGATTGGCCAAAATGTATCCAAATACAAAAGCAGAATGTTGGAAGTGTAAACACAAGGAATGTTCTTCTATATGTGGTGGCAGTGTGCAGAGGTTAAAAAATATTGGATGAGGGTACAAAGATGGTTATTAGAAATTACAGAGCACAAATTAGAACTTGAACCGGAAACATTCTTATTAGGAATAATCAAGGGAAAATTGAGCAAGATCATCCGATACATCATTATACATATCATAACTGCAGCAAGAATAGCCTTCACACAGGGATGGAAGAAGGAAAAGATACCATCTGAAGAAGACTTGACACAAAAAATAATGGATTGTGTGGAACTGGATAAGCTCACAATGGAATTAAGAGGCAAAGATGATTTGGACTATTATGCGGTTTGGGATAGGTGGTACAAAAGGGTGGAGGATAGAAATAAGAGCTGATATTTATGTATAAAAGGAGAGGTATGTATCAATAATGACACGAACACTGTTAATGTGAATAGAGATTTGTATTTTTGTTTTTTAAAAATAAAAATATTTAAAAAAGAAAAAAAGAAAAAAAATACCATGCTGGTTGGCAATCATGGAGGCCATGATACACCCAAACAGACTAGATTTAGGCAAAATGATAAAATATAATGATTTATTAGATGCTCAAGGAAAACTAAAATCAAATCAAGAGTTAAAAGAACAAGGAATTACAATTGATTGGTGGCCATATCTTCAAATTCAAGATAGATATAAAACAGACTCAGAAGAATTTGAATTTGATATGGGGCAATATCAATTGGATAAGATTTTACTTGGACCAGAACAAAAATTTATATCCAAAGCATATAGATATCTGCTAGATTTCAAAATGGAAGAAGAAACAGTTAAGAACACAATGATAGCATGGGCATGGAATTTCAGTTACAATATAAATTTAGATGAGTGGGAAAAATTATGGAATATAAATTATAAATTAACAATGGCCACAACATATAAGGAAAATTTATATAAAATGTTTTACCGATGGCATTAGCCTCAGCAAGATTAGCTGAGATATACCTGAATTCTAACCCAAAATGCTGGAAATGTCAGAGAGTCAATGGTACCTTTTATCACATGTGGTGGCTATGCCCCAAAGCCAGGATCTATTGCACTAAAATTAGCAATTGGACACAAAAAAACACTGGACAACAAACTGAATTCAAACCAGAACTCTATTTGCTTGGGATAATTCAAAAACAATATCCGAAAAAGATAAAGTATTTAATGTTGCATATATTGACAGTGGCCAAAATAGCCTACGCACAAGTGTGGAAAGAGCATATGGTCCCAACAGAAGAATTAATTCTACAAAAAAATAGCAGACTGTGCTGAAATGGATATGCTCACACTAAAAATAAGAGAAAAAGAAGAACCTGATACTACTCAGTTTGGCATAGATGGTACATGTGGCTAGAAAAGAGAGATAAGAATTAGAAAAGATAAATATAAGAGAATTCTCAAGAAAGTGATATATAATATGTAAATGGATAGACAAAAATGTTTAAAGATGAATAATAATAGTAATTGTAAATAAAGGCAATATGTATAAATGATATGTATGAATAGATGATAAAAATGTAAGATAATAGTATATGTTGATGAAAAAGCTGTTGAAAATTTAATTAAGATTTGTACTGGTGGAAAACAATAAAATTTATTGGGGGAAAAAGATGGTCCTCAACGTGTGACTACAGTTGAGACCAAAATTTCCACTGCTAACCAAAACAGTTGTTAAGTGAACTCTGCCTCATTTTATGACCCTTCTTGCCATAGTTGTTAAATGAATTGGTGCAGTTGTTAAGTTAGTATCACAGTTAAGAGAATCTGGCTTCCACATTGAATATGCTTGTCAGAAAGTCACAGAAGGTCACATGACTCGAGAACATTGCAACTGTCATAAATATATCCCAGTTGCCAACTGTTCAACTATTGATCACTTGATTAAAGGGATGCAATGGTCATAAGTGTGAAAAACAATCATGTCACTTTTTTCAGTGCATTTCATCATCAATGGTTGAAGTCAAGGA
The DNA here is from genome assembly GCA_009733165.1 of Naja naja. Lineage (NCBI taxonomy): Eukaryota > Metazoa > Chordata > Lepidosauria > Squamata > Elapidae > Naja > Naja naja. The sequence goes on from CM019155.1 coordinate 28,072,233, forward strand.
CTGTCTGTATTTCTAAAAAAGACTATTCAATTATTCTCAGGATTAATTGCTATAAATTCTATTTTGAAATTTAGACTTTCTATCAAAAGTCTACTATTGCCTAAGGTTTAAGGCTAACAAAGTTATTATTTCATGAAAAACTCTAGCATCACAAGATTATTCTTCTACTTGATTTAACCATGGAGTGGTTGCTGTTGATACCAAAACTTGTTTGAGCTTGATTTGCTTGAATTATGTTTGTGTTGAATTTTCCTATGCAATTTGTGTGCTGCAATATTGCAAGGAATGCACTACAGATTCAGAATAAATAATTATATGGACATTAGGTCATAGTCCAATGTCCAAGCTAGATACAAGCTGAATGAATGAATGAATGAATGAATGAGTAGATTACACTATCTTAGAAAGAGTTGTTTCATTCAAGAATATTTTGCAGCCTTCTGTAGAAAGCCACGTGATGTTTTCCATCTATAATCTTTACATTATTTCTATAAATTTATTCCAAATATTAGATCGAAATTATTTGGCATAGATAAGAATCAACAAATATTAATGCTCATACTTGACCAAACAAACTGTTATACATGGGGCACATTCTTAGAAATGCATTCATTTTACAAATTTTCCTTAAAATAGAAACTGAACTGGAAATCATAGCTAGTTATTCAATTCCATTTATTCTCTATGCCAGAGGTGGTATTCAGCAGGTTCTGACCAGTTCTGGAGAACCGATAGTGGAAATTTTGAATATTTCGGAAAACCAGCAAATACCAGCTCTGACTGGAGATTTTACAGTATCCTTCCCCTGCCATGCCCACCAAGCCACGCCCACAGAACCGGTAGTAAAAAATTTGAATCCCACAACTGCTCTATGCAGTGAAAAGGATCTGCTTCAGAGAGTCCCAACTGATCCATAAATCACTTGGGACACAAATCTTAAAAGGGAAGCAGCAGGAGGAGCCCAACTACCTCTACATTTAAAAAAAACCTTCTGCAAGCATAATCTTTTAAGTAGTCTTGGTAATTCATTTGGATCTGATATTTGAAAATAACCTTAATGGCTCAAATATGATGTGATCGAATTTAACACAGTTGTCTGTCTATGAGCTTCACTTTCAAGACATTTTTCTAAAGCTCACCAGCTTCCCATGCTTAACTAATATTTATTTATTTTATTTTATTTATTTATTGGAATTTATCAAACAAAAATGAGAACAAGAATAAGAGAATAAAAATGACATCACTTATGCACACCCCCTTTACTTATCACTTAAGTATGAAGTAAGGTCCACGGAAGTCAATTTGTGACTGAAACTGAAAATTTGTAGCTGAGGCAACTAAATCAGGTAGGGCATTCTAGACTTTGACAACTCTATTACAGAAATCCTATTTTTTACAGTCAAGTTTATATGCACCCTGAAAACCAAAGCCAGTAAAAGACAAAAATAGGAGATAGATCAGAACTATTCTTTGATTACAAATTTATTGTATTAAGATTTTTTCAGTACACAATGCCATGCCTCCATAACATCTGTAGAAAGCCATTTTTAAGGGTTCCATCAATAAAAGATAAATATTTATAAAATACTGCTGATAATGATAACACCACAATGAAACTTTCTGACACATTTATTAACATAAGATTCTGGGACCATTCCTTGAATTTAATTCTATTTTTTCTCAGCTTTTACAACATTAACAACAAAGTGACCCTGTAAAGGAGGAACTTGAATATTTTCTGACATGCTTGTTCTGTTTTTCTGAGTCTTAATTTATGATTCCAGACCATTTATTATGTCTTTTATATTTAGAATCAAATCAATGTGTAATAGAATTAAATTTTGTTTTATCATTGTTTCCTCTTCTACCCTGCCCCTTTTATTACCACAATCAGTATTTTGCTCTGAATTTAGAGTCTACTGCAAGTGTGTATCATAAAAATTCTATGAAAAAACCTGCCAATTTTTTGCAGATGCGTTTGCTCATCAAAGCAACTGAGACTTGAATTTACATCCACTCTCACTCTTTTTCTAAATATTTTAATTGACTATGTTTGCTTGCAATTCGGCAGCTAGCTTTCCTGTAAAAAAAAACACTGTTGCCTTTTCTCCCTCTGGTTTAATCAACCATCAATTGCAAAGAAAAGTAGTCTGCAATGGAGGGACTTTGCTGACTAGTTCACACTGCAGAACCCAACAGCTTGCTACTTTTGCAGCATTTCAAAAGGCATACTGAATGACCTAAATTAGCTGCTTACAATGAAAGTAATGCTACTTTGTGGGAAATGACATGAAAGCCATTTTGATTTCATATGTTGTGCTAAGAGATCAATCAGGCAGGTTTTGGTAGGAAGGAAATGGTTTTTAATCTTTTAGAAAGGTCTAAGGACTATTGTGGTAGACTGGGGTACAATGTAGACTACCTCGTGGTGCACCCTGAGCAACGTGGTGTTGTAATGGCTAAATCAGGGGTCTCCAACCTTGGCAACTTTAAGACTTGTAGACTTCAACTCAGCTTTGCTGGCTGAGGAATTCCAGGAGTTGAAGTCCACAAGTTTTAAAATTGCCAAGGTTGGAAAACTCTGAGCTAAATAGTCTACATATTCTGGCTGCTGGACCTCACAAGAATCTCTCAACAAGAAGCAGTAGCATGTATATGCAAAATAAAAACAACAGTTAATGTTCTATTCTGTTACACCATACAAAATAAAACCATAATGTGGCACTCAAGTTGTAAGTCTGAAAAGCTGACACGTTCAGCATCTTGGCCTCTGAGCCATCACACACCCTCTGGGCATTAAGGGACTTGTAAACTGAGACTTTATATTCAGCCTTTCATCCTTCCTTGGTCAGTAAAATGAAGACTTCGACTGTTGGGGGCAATATGCCGCTTCTGTAAACCATTTAGAAAGGGTTGTAAAGCATTATGAAGTGGTATATAAGTCTGTTAAGTTTGCATGAAGAGACAGACGCGGAGTGCTTCAAGCTCTTAGTTTATTAGTGACTACAGCTCAGAACGGACCCAATTTGGCTGGACTGCGGCTGCTACTTATAGCCAGCAGCCGCAGTTGCCAGCCAATCAGAGTGCAGGGTTTTCCCGCACTTTTTAAACCAATCATTTCCAACATTTTACAAGAACAGTTCAAACTAAACCAATGACTTCAAACCTACATACATAACACCCCTCACCACTAGTCCATACTCAAACCCCAACCTATCTAATGTATTCTTTTAAATAGGTGGGGCTCTTACGTGTACGTTGAGACCTACGTGGTTCAGATGTTTTAAGGTTCTCACCTTGTGAGAGAGGAAATGTGTCTGCTGACATTTCCTTACTTGGACTTGTAGTAATGGTAGAACCTGTTTGGTTACTACAACCTGCTCTCTCCTCCCAATCCATCTCCAACCCAATGTCAGCACCTAAATCAAGTAGTGATGTGCAATCTTCCATTTGTGAAAATGGTTGTTGGTATTGTGACAGGTTTTGGGATGGTTCCTGTCGTGTTAGCTCATTACACATGGGGTTGATTCTTACTTGCTGATTACTCTCATAATCCTCCCCTTCCCCTAGAAGAGGCAGTAGGTATGGGAACCAGAGAGGCAGCCAGAGAGCGATGCTCCTGAGGCAATCTGGATCTTAACTGATCAATGTGCCTGCTCCAGAGGACACCATCCTCCGTTTGTACCCTGTAAGACCTGGGGCCTGTGATTTGGGTTATCTCAGCAGGAATCCATAATGGTTCACCCATGAGGTTCTTACCATAAACAGAATCACCCACAGTGAAAGTGCGAATTTTGCTAGTGGAATCTAGTAGTGCATTGGGTGCATAAGTGGGATGGAGGCGGTCAAGGGGAGACCTGAGTTTCCTACCCATCAACAATTCAGCTGGGATTAAATTAGTTGAGGGGTTGGGAGTGATATGCTGAACACTGAGAAGTTTTTCAACTCTCTCAGTGATATCCCCTGGACCCAATTGCTGAAGTTTTTCCTTGGTAAATCATACCATACGTTCAGCCCGGCCGTTAGCCGAAGGATGCCCAGGGGCTGTCAGGGCATGTCTGATACCCTGTTGTGCTAGATATGATTCAAAAGGTTGGATGTAAATTGAGGGCCATTGTCAGAAACAAGCACATCAGGTAACCCATGAGTTACAAAAGCTTTTTAAGCTGTTTGATGACAGCTTCAGTTGTGGTGGATGCCATAGGGATAACCTCCAGCCATTTGGAATATGCATCAACTATAATAAGGAAAGTGTGCCCTCTGGTAGGGCCAGCAAAATCAATGTGAATCCTGGACCATGGGCCCCTAGGACATTCCCATTCCTGTGTGGGGGAGAGGTGGGGCAGGCCTGACTACCTGACAGTTGGGACAAGATGCAACCCAGTTTTCAACCATTTTGTCAATACCTGGCCACCATACATAACTCCTGGCCAATCCCTTCATTCTGACAATTCCCGGATGACCCTCATGTAACATTTCCAAAACCTCTTTTGCAGTTTTGCAGGAATAACCACCCTGTTACCCCACAAAATACATCCTCTTAATACAGATAATTCAGTTTGCCTGGATTTAAAAGGTTGGGAGTTGAGGTAGATCTTGAAGTGGCCAACCTTTCTTAATCCAGCCTATGACAGGAGCCAATAAAGTATCTTTGGCAGTCTCTCTGGCAATTTGAGCAGCATGTACTGGAAGTTTGGCAACAGTTTCTAGAAAAAAGGTGTGAGTCTCAGGAACAGGGTCCTCAATGTGTGAAGAAAGAGGGCAGCGACTCAAAGCATCTGCATGCCCAATGTCTTTATCAGGTCTGTGGATCAGTTTGTATGAATAAGCAGCAAGAAATTCAGTCCATCTCAGCATTCTTGGTGACAGGATCGTGGACGTTGGTTTGTCCCCTGCCACAATGCCTAAAAGAGGTTTGTGATCTGTGACAACAGTAAATGTTCTCCCATATAAATACTCATGGAATTTTTGACAGCTGCTACAATTGCCAAGGCTTCCTTGTCCAGTTGGCTGTAGTTCCTCTCTGCTTTAGTCAAAGTGCGAGAGTAAAATGCAATAGCTTCCCTCCCACTGGGAAGCATGTGGCTCAACCCCCCCACTCCAAAGGGGAGGCATCACAAGTCAGAACAACAGGAAAGTTCTCAGAGAACTGTATCAGCACAGCATCAGACGTGATTAGTCTCTTGATATTGTTAAATGCAGCTTGTTCCTTCATCCCCAGACCCAAGCAGATTTTTGTCCAGCAACCTATGTAGGGGTTCTGCAATGGTTGCCTTCTGAGGTAGAAACATATGATAGAAGTTAATGAGTCCCAAGAATGCTTGCAAATCTGTTTTGCATTTTGGCCTGGGGGCTTCTTTGATTGCCTGAACCTTTGCCTCTGTGGGGTGGATGCCATGTTTATCAATCATGTAACCCAAGAATTCCACTTTATCTGTTCTAAGTGTGCATTTTTCTTCTTTGACTTTTAACCCGCTTTTTTGAATCTAGTTAAGACTTCCCTGAGTCTCTCATGAAATTGGGTGTCATTTTCAGCAGAAATTAAAACATCATCAAAATAGGGCACCACCCCTGGCAACCCTTGTAACATTCTTTCCATAAGGCTTTGGAAGATGCCTGGTGCCATGCTTACTCCAAATTGCAATCTTTTGCATTGAAGGCACCTCTATGTGTCACAATGGCTTGTGGCCTTGTTGATTTTCTTCATTGCTGCTGCGCAGGACTTGGTAGCTTCTGCTGAAGAGGCATCTTCTATTGCTTCCTTCAGTGTGATCTTAGGTTTCAGTAATAACTTGCTCTGTAGCACCTTGTCTTTAAGGCCCAGAACAAATCAATCACGCATGGCATCTTCTAAATTGTTAAATTCGCATGCACCCCCAATGTCTCTTAAACTTGCCACAAAGTCATTTACGTTTTCGCTTTCCCCTTGATCACAACAGTAAAACTCGTGTCTCTTAATGAAGCACGATACTTGTGGCGCGTAATGGGCTCTTAACAGTTTTTCTAAGTCAGGCCAGTCCATTACCTTCACGTCTGCAGCTCCCGCCAATGCCTTCACTGTCTTGAAAACTGCCGGACCGCAGTATGTAAGAAAGACCGCCCTCTTCCGCTTCTCGGAAATGTCAGCAAGATCGTTTCCCTCCAGATACATTTGGAAACGATCTGCATATGACTCCCAGTCTTCTGCCGTTGGATCGAACGGGGCTGGGGGTGTTCAGTGCAGCCATCTCGCTCTCCTTCTGTTCCGCGTTGCCGTCTTCTTCAGGGGAATCCCATCTTCATCGGCAGTGTTAAGTTTGCATGAAGAGACAGATGCGGAGTGCTTCAAGCTCTTAGTTTATTAGTGACTACAGCTCAGAATGGACCCAATTTGGCTGGGCTGCGGCTGCTACTTATAGCCAGTAGCCGCAGTTGCCAGCCAATCAGAGTGCAGGGTTTTCCCGCACTTTTTAAACCAATCATTTCCAACATTTTACAAGAACAGTTCAAACTAAACCAATGACTTCAAACCTACATACATAACAAAGTCTATGTGCTTTTGCTATTTAGCTATATTCAAGGAATTGAATCATACTGATCTGATAACAACTGAACCCTAGCAAAATGGAGTAATTGTGGGTATGTGAGACTCAAGATATGGAGGCTTATCATTTTTAATTCTGGATAGAGTGGCACTACCTCAGACAGACCCAATGCATAACTTGGTGGTTCAAGTTGGATGCCAATCTACTTCCTGGTGCAGTTCAAGATGTCACATATCTTACTCAATGAGCAGATGGCAGGTGTGGTTAGGAAAGAACTTTGCACAACTTCATGGGGTATGCAAATTGTACTTATTTCTGGATAATGAGTTCCTGCACTCAGTCATTCGTGTTCTGGTCATTGTCCATGGGGATTATTGCAATGTGCTCTACTTTTGAGCAGCTACTCTTGAACAGCATTCTGAAACTACAATTGGTTCATAATGTTGCAGCATGGACAATTTTGGAGGCCCCTAGGTGGCAAATGTAACTCCACTGTTATGCAACCTGCTCTGGATGCCAATCTACTTCCTGGTGCAATTCAAGATGTTACTACCTTTAAAGTCCTTTGTGGCATGGGTCCAGGATAACTACAGTATCATCTTTATTCAATACAATTGGCCTGCCTACTTCTGCTGGTAGAAAGCACCTACTGTAGATCTCAACAGCCAAGAAATTTCAGCTAGTGGAATCCAGGAAAAGAGCGATTTCTACCATGGCCCTTGTCCTCTGGAATATCTTGCAACAGGAGGTAAGAACTCCATCTCATCTCTAAAAGCCTCCAGGAAAGTCCTTAAACTCTGGCTATGCTGGCTGTCATGGAGTCCTGAAGAAGAAGCTGCTGGCTTGTTGATACATTAATTGAGTCATTAAATGACCCAAACTCTCCTCTCCAAACCCCTCTTTTTTAGTTTGTTTTAATTTTTGTAATTTTAACTTTTATATTTATAATTGTTGTTATATGTTATTTGTCCTGACATAAGTCATTCAGAGTCATCTGAACCATGAGATGGAAAATAAACAAGCAAATAAAGAAGCAAATAAACAAACAAATATAAATTGTACATAAAAAGAAAAGAATTTCCTATTTCCCAGCTGTTTTACCTGATAAGAAGTTAGAATCATAGGGCTGGAAAGGACCTTAGAGATCTTCTAGTCTAATCCCAACCTCAAAGCAGGAGTCTTATACCATCCCAGTTAAATGGTTGTCTAGTTTATTTTTGAAAGCCTCTGGTGATTGAGCACCCACAGTGCCAGGAGGCAAACTATTCCATTGATTAATTGTCTGAAAATTCTTCTTACTTCAAGGTTAGATCTCTTTTTAACAAGCTTTTACCCATTACTTCTTTGGTGTTTTGGAGAATAAGTCAATTCCTCTCTCAATTACTGATAGTTATCATATCCCCTCTAATCCTTCTCTTTGATAGGCTAGACATAGCTAATTTACTGAAATGTTCATCATATTAATTAGCCTCCAGACTCTTTATCATTTTTGTTCCTCTTCTCTGCACACTTTCCAGGATCATAGTGATGAGAACAGAATGCAGTATTCCAGTGTGGTCTCACCAGTGCAGTGTAAAGTGGTACTATCATTTCTCGTCTTGATGCTATCCCTCTGTTGTTGCAGCTTCAGTGCATTGGTGGCTCATACTTAAGTGGTCCATTGGGCACCTAGATCTCTCTTATAGTAACTACTGTTCAGCAAGGTATCACCTATGCATTTGGCTTTTCCTGCCTATGTATAATATTTGACTTTTCTCATTCTGACATGTATCTTACTATTTTAGGTCCAGTTTTCAAGTCTATCAAGGTCCTTCTTGATCATGAGTCTATTTCCTAATTCCATCCAACTTGGTTTCCTCTACAAGTCTGATTAGTTTTCCTTCTATTTCCCTCATCTAAATCATTCATGAAAATGTTGAATAGTATCAGGCCCAAGACCAAACCTTGAGTTATCCCACTGCATGTTTCCCTCCATATAGATATATTTCCATTAAAGACTACCCTCTGATATGTTTGGTCAGACAATTACAGGTGGTGGTACTGTCTACTTTGTCAGAGGCCTTATTGAAATCAAAATATATTATGCACACAACATTTCACTGACCCATTAATTTAGTTACTTTATCAGAAAACGGCAGTTTGCCTAGTATGATTTGTTTTTAACAAACCTATTCTAGTAATCACTTTGTTTGTTTCTAGGTGCTCACAAATCCTACACTTGATTATCTTTCCCAGGATTTTCCATGCATTGACATCAAGCTGATTGGCTTATAATTTCCTGGATCCACGTTTCCCCTTTGTGTAGATTGGAACCACATCAGTTTTTTTCTGGTCTTCTAGTATTTCCCTGTGTTACATGAGATTTGAAAGATTACATTCAGTCACTCCAAAATTACATCTGGAATGTAAACCATCTAGCCCAGGTGATTAGTATTCATTCAGGGTGGATAGGTACTCTCTTATTAATTCCTTGACTATTTTTACTTATATACCTTCTTCTTTCTCAGTGCTACTTTTGAGCTGTTTCTTCTTTTTTGTGTAAAAACAGATATGAAGAAGGAATTAAGCAGTTCTGCTTTTTCTCTGCTGCCTGTCACCTTCTTGCTTTTTGCTCCCTTTAATGCACCTATTGTTTCCTTGACTTTCTTTTTGTTCCTTATACGTTGAAAAAAACTTTTTTATTGTTTTTATCATTAGTTACTACTCTTAGCCAGAAGTGGTATTCAGCAGGTTCTGACCAGTTCTGGAGAACAAGTAGCGGGAATTCTGAGTAGTTCAGAGAACTGGCAAATGCCACTTCTGACTGGAGATTTTACAGTATCCTTCCCTTGCGACACTCACCAAGCCACTCCCACAGAACCTGTAGTAAAAAAATTTTGAATCCCACCATTGCTTTTAGCCCATTCTGGGTCTCAGCTTTCCTGATTCCCTCTTTTAAGTTTCATGCTGTTTGTTAGTATTCTACTTTAGTTATGTGTCCTTATTTCCTTTTTTTATATTTGACCTTTTAGTCCCACAATTTGTCAAAGAGCTCTTTATGCAACCATGCTGGTCTTATCTGATGTCTTTTTATTTATTTATTTGTGGTATTTTTTTTCTTTGTTTGAGTCTTCATTATCTCACATTTCAGGATTTCCCAAGCAAACTATTTTTCTAGAGTAGACTAGTCAGCTGTGAAAGATGAGATCCACATGTGAAGGTCTAATTAAATTAAATTTTCCAAGTGTCTTGAACTTATATAGCAGGTCATTGAATCTATCTAGAGAAGCAAATATAGCAGGACATTGGCTATAGTTTCAGTAGTCCTATATCCACAGGTGCACAGTTTCAGCTTCCAGGGGACATTTTGTATTAGCTCTCCAAAACTGCTGTGAGGAAAACATGCTAAAGTTAGTGCTTTTTAGAACTGGAAACAGTTATGAGATGTAAAGATCTCGCTGGCTTGTAAAAAAAAAGCTTGACTACTCAGAAAAATATTCTTGGTAGACCAGATTGGTTTTGTTGTGCCAAGCATGAAAGATCAGATCCACCTGTGAAGGTCTAATTAAATTGCTGTTTGTGTTATGGATAGGAATGCTCTCAATTAACAATCAGTACCTCCTAGGAATTAGATAAGAGTCAATGGAATTCAAGGGGGAGAGGATTGGATTTAGTCCACTTATGGCTACATAGAGATTCCAGGCTGATCTTTCTTTTAATTGCATCCAGGAATAAGACCCATAGTGGTACAGTGGTTAGAGTGCAGTACTACAGGCTACTTATGTTGACTGCCAGCTGCCTACTATTTGGCAGTTCGAATCTCACTGGCTCAAGGCTGACTCAGCCTTCCATCCTTCCAATGTCAGTAAAATGAGAACTCAGATTGTTGGGGGCAAGATGCTGACTCTATAAACTGCTTAGAGAGGGCTGTAAAGCACTGTGAAGATGTATATAAATCTAACTGCTATTGCTAATTGCGATCCCTAGGTTCTGCCATTGTTTCCCCACATGTTGGTCTTCCAGGTCTTAATACAAGTACTCGTAACCTATATTAAGAACACCTTCCTGAAAATTCCAAGATGTTGAAGTTTTTGTGAGATTATCCTGAACCATTTTGATTTGTAATTGTTCTCAAAAATGAAAAAGGTTATGCTATTATACCTCTAGAAATTAATAAGTAAATAACACTGAAATAAAATTCTATCTTAAATTCCATAGCTAAAGTTTATCATGTTTAATCACAGAAATATAACAATTGGAGCTGGTATAACCCATCATTAAAAGTGAGTATTGAATAGTATCTGTTGGAAGCTGTAGATCACAAATATGATAGGCGTGTAATAGGTAAACAAAAAATAGCATTTTTAAATTTTAATATGTGTATTGATTTAGCTCTCCTGTTGGTTTCAGTTGAAGGATTTGATCTCTCTTCCATTCTTCCTTGTTTCATTGCACAGGCTTCTTCAAGGCTTTTTTATAAATACAATGAAAAGGCATTATCCAGTTCATTCTCTTGGTTTATCATTTGCATTTTCCTTTTAACTTTTAAAACTTCAGCCAGCTTCTTCTTTAGTAAAGAATAACTAGATTATATGGAAAGTGTTTATAATAGCAATCATGCTTAGACTTATATGATCCACCATAGTGCTTTTACAGAACTCTCTGAGTAGCTTACAATGTCAGCCTATTGCCCCCAACTATCTGGGTCTTCATTTTACTGATCTCAAAAGGATGGAAAGCTGAGTCAAACTTGAGCTATCAGGATTGAACTGCAGTCAGTCAGCAGTTAGCCTGTAATACTGCATTCTAACTACTGTCCCATCAGGGCTGCTAGAAAGTGAGGCTGGTGTACTTCATGTCTTTTAAAGGGCTCCACCTGGTTGTGAGCTTGATGACAGATTTCTTTGTCTTCCAGCACTCAGTATCATGGGGAAACACTATTCTCTGGTGTTCTTGTAAGGAACAGCTGTCTGGAGAACATGTGGGTGATCTCCCATCCTTTCTTTGTCCAAGGAGAATCCAAAGAATCAGTCTAACCATTGATTCTTCACTTTTGCCATAGTTGTTGCCTCTGTATTCCAATGAGTTGTGTTTAGTTCATCATTTCACCCCAAATCCCATTTGTGTTAATTTGTTAATTTGTAAACCTGTGGTATATATTTGTATCTTTGTCATGAAATAAACCTATGAGGTCCCTCAAATTTATTTATAGACTCAGCTGAAAAGAGAATTCTATAACTATTCAGGAAACAATGATCCTAAATATGCTTTTTCTTCAACACCTATTCCCACAGACATACTTTTAATTCTCTTTAATTCTGTGAGTGGATTTTTTATATACTCAGAAACATTGCTATTTTAAAGAAGAACTGTGGATACAAGATGAACCTAAATCCAAATCTTTAAATTTATTGTTCTATTTCAACACCAAAGGTAACTCCAACATCACAAAATGGCAGAAAGAATAGACTGTCTATTTTTCATTGCTTCATTAATCAACCATTTCATGTTCAATCTAATCCATCTCATGTTTATTCAAAGAAGGCTTCTAGACATAACTGTACATGGATTTGATGTATATGTATATGCATATGGGATTGCTCAACAGAAGAAATTTCTGAAATAGAACAGATGGCTAGTTTAAGAGAAGTGTTGAATATGAAAGTAGCTGTCTATGAACAAATGCTACGGTTTTTCAGTGCAATATAACTGGCTTGGTCTTTCCATGACCTCACTATGGATGTGTATCAGTGTGGGTTTTTTTTTTAAATCAGAGGTAAACTTCCGCTGTGATACATTTTGATCATGATTCAGATTAGAACTGGATGGAATTCTTTCCTTTTCTTAGGAACATTTATTCCCATGGAGCTGCAAGATTATTTATTTATGGATGTGTATATAAATTTTATTATAAATGTTAAACAGAATATAAAAAACTAGAAGAAAATGAGAACAAAAAGAGAGAGAGAAAAGAAAAATGCAAAAGAAAGAATAAGAAATATAAGTTTTCAATTTTCTTTGCACCAAATACAAGTATGATCAAAGTTATCTTTTACTCTTTGATTACAAAAAGGTTTAGTTTTTTTCCATTACCCACTTTTCCAATCATTGAAACCACAAATCATAACATCATATTTTTCTGTTTCATACAAAAGAGTCAATAAGAGGTTTCCAGTCAGCCATAAATATAGTTGTTTTTGTTTCTTTATATAGAAGTTAATTTAGCCATCTTTGCATCTTCTTCATCAATCATTTCTTCAAGTGGGTAGTGTTGAAATTTAAGATTGTTTATTTATTTATGAATGAATGAATGAACATTTAAAAACAAACCCTAGAGAGGAAATTTGTGGTTTTTGAAAAGAACAGCAAACATTATAATGCATTTGAAGAAATTGATTTAATTTTCAACAAAGTTTCTATTCTTTTTTAATTTAGGTTTTGTAAGTTGTATTATAGATCAAATTATCTAATTTGGTGTGTTGTATAAACCTAGTCAATAAACTATAGGTAAATTGAGCTTAGGGAATTTGTGCACAATTTAATCCCATTAAATGTCTAGAATTAATTTTTCTAGCAATCTGAGGAAGTCTCCCTTTTATTGTACTAGACTGAAATTTAGCAAATTATTAGGAACAAAGTTTTTCTCCGGGTAGCACAATTTAATCTTCCTCCTCCAACAAAATATCTGTTATTAATCTATGAACAGTGAAGAGGAACCAGTGCCTCATTATAAGTAATAATGAGACAATCAAAGCCATTGTTTCTATAGATACTTTTTTGCTTAGTCACAAAATCACAGCTGACTTCTTTTACTGGATTTAAATTATTTTATTTTGCTCATGTTTGGTATATAAACAACACGTTTGCTCAAATTGCTCAATGTCTCACTTAAATTGACTTAATGTCAATTTTCTCCACTTTATGATATTTCTTGCTATTCAATCACTGCAGTTGTTAAGTGAATCCCATTGACTTTGCTTGTCAGAAGGCCACAAAGATCACATGGCCCCAAAACACTTCAACTGTCATAAATTTGAGTCAGTTGCCAAGTGTCTGAATCTTGATCACATGATCTTGGGGATGCTGCAATGATCATAGGTATGAAAAATGGTCATAAGTTACTTTTTCAGTGCTATTTTAACTTTGAATGAATTCTTAATTAATCATTGTAAGTCGATGACTACCTCTATAGATAGACAATTTTTCTATGTGGCACAAAGCTATGTCCTTTACTATGTTTTCGCTCTTTCTTGATTATAGAAAAAATGGATATACTTGGATATACTTTATCTAGGCTAAAATTAATAAAATATCCTTTGTTAGCTCTGCTGAAATCTTAATATTTTAACATCACAAATATGATCAAATCAACACTGAATATCCAAACATTCTGATAAATAGGCTGCTGCCAGATGTAAAGTTAACATTTTGGGGGAAAGAAGATATAGAGTAATCATCAAAAAGAAAGTATTCCATCTGGAAAGATTCCTCAGCAAACAATAAAGAACATGATTTATTATATAAAGCTGTTATGGGAAAACCAGATGACCCATGTGGTTTTTAAAAGCATTCCCTAAAGGGTTATTGATAGCATTTGCTTTCCTTTTTTTATTCAGACAAATAGCCGTATATGTCAGTATCAGGCTCTCTTAAACCACCAACTTTGTAACAATGTATGAAATGTTTTCATAGAGAAGGAAAAATAACTGCTGAAGTAGGTGTCAGAAGCTGAAGACAATATCCATTCTTTTGGTTTAGAAGAAAACTATGAGAAAATTGGATATGATGGATGCATCTTCTTTGTCTGTGCCATGGACCTCTGGAGCACTTTGAGCTAATCTGATAATATTTACCCTGATCTAATGGAAGGGTCATGAATCTGTGTAATTGTACATGCCCTCTTCAGGAACAGCAAAAATTGGGACATGAAAGCAGATGGAGTTTAGATGATGTTGTAACATGGTAAAGTTTTGCCTTGAAGGTACCAGAAATCCTTTGAACAAGCACAACTTGCCCAAGTATCATCCAATTCCTCCTAAGGAGGATCCACATTTGATTTCAGAAAACCATCTTATTCATCCTTATTGTGCTTTATCTGCATTTAATAACCATCCTTTTCCCTTTGACCTGTACTTTAATTTTTGCATTATATCGGAGCTAATTAATTTCTATTAAACAGCTGTATTGTTTGCAAAAATAGATATTTGAATACATTGATAGGTGTTATGATGCACAAATTATTTTTCCTTCTATAGAAAAATATCTATTAGGCAAAATTGTTGAGATACACTACTAGTAGTAACAAGGATCTTATGATTGAACTAAGTTTGAGAGCAGAGATAACAAACTGTATTGATATGGGGAAAATTACATGTAGTTTCTCTCAGCTGACTTTAATTATGCATGTTTCTTATTAATAGTAGACTCCGTGTTGATGGACTATCTAGCCAAATAACCTGGCGTATTGAAGAAAAAGCAATTTTAAAGACAAATGGAAGAGTTCTTCACCTGAAAATAGAGCTAGTTTAAATCGGGGGTGGGGTGTGGGGTGTGGATGTAGAAGAAATTACAAATAAGCAGCTAACTTCAGCAATTCTGTACATCCTTGATAAAAATCTTAAGTATTTATTGTAAACAGTAATAAATACCTTACACTCTTATGGTAATTTACTTCTGTAAATCGATCTGTTTAGTAATGATTATCATGAGTCTCAGGAACAAAGCCAATATTAAGCATTTTAAAGTATTATCTGTTTCGGTAGAAGAGGTCATAAAAAAGTAGCTGTCTTGATTTATTGCTGCAAACATTGCTATGCAATACTTAGAAAATAAAACTCATTCCATCATGCTTTTTGAAGGAATTATCCTTCTGCACTCTGTAAGATTTGAATGTTTTAACAGCACGTTGCCATACATTTATACATTTAAAGGAAAGCACCAATGGAGTTATTTTTATATAAGATTATAAGACTGCATTATGTCAGATTCATCATCCAGTGAATCTATCAGTAATTCAGAAATGAGGCACTTCTATATTTAATCCTAGAAACTTATCCCAAAGACATGATATTGGAAAACTGTTTGGCAGATAAAAGTTTTATTGTTCAAAATGATCCAGTTTTCTCTATGGGTTAGAACCAGTGGTGGTATTCAGCCGGTTTGCAAAGGATTTGGCGTGGGTCGCAGAACCGATAGTAAGTTCTGGCTGGCCATGCCCCCGACCCAGTTGCCCGGTCACCACTGGCTCACTTGGCCTGCCTGCCCAATGCTCACTCACCCTGCCCACCTGATGTTCCCCCCTTAAGGTATTTCTTTTTTTCAAACGATCAGCTGTGCTGGGATTCCCCTTGCTGAGCTCCAACACAGCCTTCTGGGAACAAAAACACCCGCCAGAGGCTCCTCTGAGGCCAGGAAGGTCCCAAAACGGAGCGAGGGGGTGCTGTGTGCCCCTCCTATGCTCCGTTTTTTCTTCCTGAGCCCCAGGGGAGCCTTCTGGGAGAAAAAATGCCCCCCCAGAGGCTCTTCTGAGGCCCAGAAGGCCCAAAAAATGGGTGGGGGTGGCGGCAAAAAAAGAGACATGCCCACCCAGTCACATGGCCATGCCCACCTAACCACGCCCACCAAGCCATGCCCACAATTTTTTGAATCCCACCACTGGTTAGTACCAGATCAGATTAAGGCCCCTAAGTTGGTCATTTCATTGCTTAACTGACAAAACATTAAGAGTCAATTATTTATTTATTTATTTATTTATTTATTTATTTATTTAGTGCATGGCAAATACATGGATGTGTGGTGGTTCAAATGTTAATGTCCAGTCCATCCAGCCCTTCAAGGACAGGGAGGTCTAGGTTGAAAAAATCAGACATTGGGCCGGTGTAAGCTCTTGATGGACATTCGGACACAATGCGATAGATATTTTGTTGAGGAGTGTTAAATAATATTAATTGAGTTTGGATCTTTAAACCTATATCTATTTCACAGAGTCATTCAATAAATTGCAATGCCAAGTTGTGTCAGATCAAAACAGATTTATTTATAACAGAATAATCAATAAATATATTATTCTTAAATATATAGAGTCTTTTCTTTTTTCGTTCCTCTTAAACAGTCCTTCAAGGAACTAGAAGTTACTATGAGAGATTCACAGTTCTTCCTCTCATAACCTCTTCTTAGATATAGCTAACCTCTTTAGAAAGTCCCTTTCTCTTTAGGTTATAGATCTTCTCTCAGATCTCTTTGCTATATCTTCTCATACACAGACCTCAGTCTGTCAGATCCTAATATCTCCTCAGAGTCTTGGATCTTCTCAGTATCTCCAATCTCCCTCAGACAAAATGAGTCTCCACAGAATCTCCTTAGAATCTCCTCATTTTCTTTCTCTCATTTTTCTCATTGAAAATGACAGTTGACAGCCCTTTTATACTTAGGGGCGTGTCCTACAGTATCACAGTGAGGTGGTCAATGCCACCCAGTCATTGGTAGGTTTGATCACCCCATCAAACTCTACTAATTTGTAAACTGCATAGTAACTCCAGAAAGTTCTACTTTCTGACAAGGAGCACCACAGTCACACTGAGGAGTGCAGACAAGACCCCACTTAAACAATGAGTCCTGGCAGACACCATCTTGGGTACAGATCCTGTTCAGAGTTGATCAATGCTGGAGAGGAAGGTCAAGACCTTCAGATCGTATGCTGTAGTATGGTCAATGAACACAACTGTGGTTTTTAAGCCTTGCTGGAAAACAGCCTCGATATGTCCTGTTAAGCTCAGCACCTGATACAATATATTTAGAGAGCCAGGAGTTCTACAAAAATGTCTGACTGCCAACTGTCTTAACTGCTAATTCTTCAATGTAGTCTAACTGCCCATTGTTGCTAGTCATTTGGTTCACACTACCATGCTATCTATGGTGCACCATGAGGAGGCAAATAGCATTACACCCCTAAGACTCAATAAGTGCTGAAAACTAAAGTCAAAGATATGATCGTTAGGGTAAAAACTCTGGTGCCCTACTTCATTTGCTTCCTAAACATGTGTTTGTTTTACTTCATAGTTAACTCATCTCTGAGTTGGTATCAGGTCAACAATAGCTTGACTGTCTTATTCCTTCCTCTACCTTTTGGTTCAGCCATATACTTAGATAAAGTAGGCTACAAGAATAATAAGTTGGGCATCATGGTGGTTTGTTATAAATGGTTGCTTATGGTGAAACAAAATTCTGTGCAGTTCAATTTGATTAGTTGCTTGATGCAAACTAAGCCCAGGGTCAGAGTTGTGTAAGTCACTATATATCTATGCATATAGAGTGTGTATGTACTGTATGTACAGGAAATTTAACGTATGACCATTCATTTAATATTTCAAATATATGCCTGCCTCAGAAAAAACAACTTAAATGACCTGTCCTCAAACTTACTACCATTGTACCATGCCTGCAGTCATATGGTTACAGTTCTAATGATTGACAACTGGCTTGCATTTATTTTGGTTGCAGTGACTTGCCATCATATGATCATGATTTGTGACCTTCCAAGCCAGCTTTAGACAAGCAAAGTCAATTGAGATGCCCAATTCACTTAACAGCTGTGAATCACTTAAATTACCATGTGATTTGGTCATTTAATTAACCACAGTGATTCATTTAATAGCTGCAGTAAAAATAGTCATAAAATTGAGTCCAGTGATGTGATGACTTGCTTAATGACCATCTTCCTTTGTGGCTGAAATTCTAATGCCAACTGTGGTCATATGTCAAGGATTACCTGTATGTTATATACATAGTACACCTGTAGTTACTACCATACCATTTTGAACCAATATATAGCAAAAATCAGGGACACAGTGGCTCAGTGGCTAAGACGCTGAGATTCTTGATCAGAAAGGTCAGCATTTCAGTGGTTCGAATCCCTAGCACCGCATAAGGGAGTGAGCTCCCATTACTTGTTCCAGCTTCTGCCAACCTAGCAGTTCGAAAACATGTAAAAAATGTAAATAGAAAATAGGGACCACTTTGGTGGGAAGGTAACCACGTTCCGTGCGCCTTCGGCATTCACTCATGCTGGCCACATGACCACAGAGACGTCCTTGGATAGCACTGGCTCTCTGGCTTTGTAACAGAGATGAGCACCGCCCCCCAGAGTCAGAAACAACTAGCATGTATGTGCGAGGGGAACCTTTACCTATAGCAAAATATTTCCAATAAGTGTTTTGTAGTGCAGTGACAACATCTGAATTTTATATTCATTGTTCAAAAAGAAATAATCTGAACCTATGATTCAGATGTTATAAGGCTGAATACTCACCTGCACTCTCTGGCAATAGTAGATTTGACTAATATGCATGAAGATGACCTGCTTTCTCTTCAGCAGTTGGAAACTTGGATCTTGATTTCTGACTGCTGATGAAATAGGATTTCTTTCTTGTTTGTCTCTTGCTTGCTTGCTTTCTCTTTCTCCCCCTCTATCCACAAAGTCTCTTTCTGTTGTGATTACCTGGAATGAATAATATGCATCATTTCTTTACACAGCCTTACCTAGTCTCAACTAAGATTGATATTGCAGTATTTGGTCCATTGGGAGTAGTTTTAGCAAGTTACCCAAACAAGTATACTTTATGGTTTGGCATTGTCTTGCTTTGCTAAATGAATCCCTTTCCCTCCTTTCCACAGAACAACTAGAGTATTTTCTTACGTTTTTTAATTGTTGAGATTAGCAGAACAAATTCTACATTTTGACTGAATTGAATGAATGAATTCACATGCTTACTTGATTTATTTTGCACAAGCAAGACAGACTGTAACTTAAGGTCAGATTCATTGCTACTTTAATAAGAAGTTCTTCAAATACCAATGGGGGAAAGAAACGTTTTCAGTTCTAACACCACTGTCAACTTTTTCTTCAGTTACAAGAAATAGTAAATCAGTTTCTGATCCAAGATTCATTCATTCATTCATCACATTAATTAATAGACAGTAGAATGTTGTTTGAATTTGATCCATAACAGTTCAAAGCTCAAGGCTCAGAAGTTCCCAGAGCTAATAATCCCTCCCCCTTCCCCAAAAAGCATAAAATAAATTGAGGATTGTAGAATAGAATGAACCTAAGACAGAGAGAATCACAAGCAGATGTGAATAGACTTTACAGTACTACATAATTGCATCTCTTTCTTGTATATATTTCCTTAGGAGTACACTTGGGCAGGTTCCATGACTTTGGATCAGAAATTTTCTTTCTGCACAACCTATCTCACAGAGTTGTTGTGGTGGGAAAAAAGGAAAAAGGAAGGGAGGATGGAGCTATGTGTACTATGCCTTTTGCTCCTGAAGAAAAGGTGGGATGTAACTTTAACAAGCAAACAGACAAATCTGGTTATATTACAATAATATTTCTAGAAAATCCCATTAAAACCACAGAGTTTGGCTCCCAATTTTTCATGTGACTGTGTTTTGAATTGGTTGCTTAGTTGGCTGGCTGAGTGGGTGGGTAGCTTTTGTCTCTCTGTTTGCTTTAAATACCAACCTGAGTATTTTCCTCACTATTGTCCTAAGCAACTGATATTTCTCTCCTGTGCTTATGCAACATCATTCCAAGTATGGGGCTATCTTAATGAGTATAAATTAAGGGTCATGAATTATATTGTTAGTTGTATTTCTATTTATATCCACTCAGAACCATTGAATGATGAGATAGGAAGCAAATAAATTTGATAAATAAAATAAATTGGTATGGTTTTTAGACTTTTCATATGCATAAGTCACTCCAAAAAGAAATTGAGCATGTATGGAAAATATAGACTGAAAAGCCAGATTGGTGTAGTAGTTATGGCATCAGGTTAGAAACCAGAAGATGGTGAGTTCTAGTTCTGTCTTGGCTACGAAGTTAGCTGGGTGACCTTGGGACAGTCACTCTCTCAGCTCTAGGAAGGAGACAATGGCAAACAACTTCTGAAAATTCTTGCCAAGAAAACTGCAAGAACTTGACCTGACAGTCTCAGAGAAACAAACAGAAATGAATTGAAAAAGAAAATAGAAATCTACCAACAATAAAACCACAGTTTAATGTACTAAGGTAGGGAAGGGATATTGTAAAAGTCCTTTATATGATGAACAGAATTTGATTCATCAGTGATATATTTTATTCTTCCTAATGCTACAGAAAAAGTGGAGAACGTGAGGAAGCAAGTAGAGAAAAAAGGGAATGTGGATATGTTTATTATGCAGATTCCACAGCTGGAGTGATTAGCTAAGCAATGGCAGAAATGGGTTACATGATCCCAGCAAGAGATTCTAACTGGGCTTTCTGGTTGTGTTGGATCTTGACTGTCAAATTTGTGGTCTGCAGGCAGGATGTGTCATGCATTGGCCATGCCCACACCTGATTTAGTGAAGGGGAAAAAGTCATGATACATCATGTGACAATGCTGCGATGACGCAAGTTTGACATAACTGTGTTGGATAATGCTTCTATCAACCTTACTCACTTTATGGTGCCTGAAATTTAGACAACCTTCAGCTTGATTTGTCCATTAGACTTTGTCCATTAAATTTAAAATCTGTTCATCCAAGACCCATTAAATCTAGTTTTTCTGAAAGGAAAGGAGAAAAGGACAGAAATTTTCAAAAGTCCTCAAAATGGAATATTACTGCTCTGCAGTTTTAAAATAGGCCAGCTGGATTACGTCCTGATCCAAGGGGTGATTTCAGCTGACACATGGAGACCCAGCTGTCATAGAACAAGGCCATCAAATATCAAATAATGTGGCTTCTTTCCTAACTATTTTGAAGACAAGATTGAAAGCATTATTCTTCAAACAAATATACCTTCCAGCTGGTGCTGAAGGAATCAGGGTCAATAATGGACATGAAGTCAATTTGTGCATTCTGAAGGCAAACAAAGTATTCTAAGAAAATGCCATCAGGAACTAATTGAAAAAAAGTCAATGAAGGAAAAAAGGCTGAGGATTTTTTTTTCTGGAATAATAATATAAAGTAAATGAAAAGTTATAAAAGACTAAGAAGAGCCAGGAAATAATGAGTATACTGAAGGCTGACCCCTACTAGCAGATGAATGAAGCCATCTATCAGCTGCCAATGATAATTATCTTTACTTTTGCTTGAGTAGCAATGAGTATCATTCAATAAATTATTTCTTTCAGTCAGGATTTGTTCTGATTATTCCTTATTCTCTCTTGTCCCTCGGTAGATTTGCTTATCTCTTAAGCTGAGTGATAAATAAATGTAAACTAATTAATACAGACCATTTTTAAAAGAAAAATTAGCCTTATTCTGGTAATTTAAACCACCTTCTGTACATCTGGTACTGTATTAATTAAAATAGTGATCACAACTTTTCCCCTTCTAGATCTTATTTTGCTGAAGAATTTAGAACAGCAAATATTGCAACTACCATAATTCAGTTATTTATACTTGTTGGCATAATGATATTTAGAAAATATCATGGTTCCTAATCACTAGAGAATAATTAGGGATGAATAAATCTGGGTATTTGCAGTCCCTGTTCTGAATATATTTGGGCCATAAATTCCTTTAATTTCTGTTTCAAATTAGGAAAAATAATGTGGATAATAGATTGATATTCTCAATTACTTTCAGACAGAATCATAACTGAAAAACTAACACTGTGGAAAACCTAAAAAAGAAAATACATATTTTCTTCTGAAATGCATACAATATTTTCCTTTTGTTAAAAAAAATCTGGTCATAATTTATAGATCAGGAATGGGATTTGTAGAGCATTTGCTGCCTCTCCTAAATTTCAGATTAGCAGAATATTACAGTGTTGATTTCTGCCATAGAAAAAAAAATACCCTAGTCTGTTTGATGACTTCATACATCATTGGCATATAATAAAGTTCATTATCTATCTTTTAAAGACCAGCCAATCATTAGAAAGCTTGACCGCTCCTGCTTTATTTTTTTTATTTTTTATTTTTTTATTTATATCCTACCTTTATTCCTTTTATAAATAATTCAAAGCATAGAACATATCCCTTCTACCTCCTATTTTCTCCATACAATCACCCTGTGAGATGAGATGGGTTGAGAGAGAGTGACTGGCCCAAAGTCACCCAGCTGGCTTTCATACCTAAAGTGAGACTTTTATCTCATCATCTCCTAGTTTTTGGCATGGCACCTTAAGTACTAGACCAAACTGGCTTTCTGTGTTTTATGAATTTTTACCAATTATGTACAATATAATAATATGCAGTGTTGAAAGTTTTAAAATAGTTTAACTTCATTCTGAAATACGGTACACCATAAATGTGAAACTGTGAAGGAATATGGAGATGGTTTTCAAAAAGGAATTAAAATGCCATTATGTAAAAACTTGCTTAGTCTGCACAAATAGTACGCAACAAGGAAAACATGAAGATTCTCCTCTTTGATTCTCTTTAGTATAAAAAGTATCAGAGTATTAGTCAGGCTTTCAGAATACTGTTATTATATTATATAACTATAAAGTACAGTTCCAGTCCCATTGTGTCCTTTCACTGATCAGGGGCTGATATGTACTATCTATTTAATTCATTTTATTTTGCTTACCAAAATCTTTGTGAATTCTATAGCCTGGGTTTTTTTTTTCTAATTCAATGGCCCTTAATTAGGTTCTCTCTCTCTTTTTTTTTACTCACCTGTATATGTTGCTTGTCTCACCCATAATTATGTCCTAACCTGCATGCGACATATAGAAAAATTGGGCAGGGTTTAGTTCATACATTCATAGTTGCCCTCTTTTCATACTGTATTTTCAGAAAAACTTAAAACTTTCCCCCAGTCATTACTGAAATGTCACAAAGAATTCAAAAAATTTAAAGATTTACCTGAACAAGTTTCATCCCCAAGATGGCTTCATTTCAAGTCTTTCACATATATTTTCTCCTAACCTTGAAACCTATTAGACACCATCAGCTAAGAAATGAAAAAATTCAAATTGCATACAACTGCAGGTTGAAGCAAATGTAGTCATTTTTGGCAATCATTTATCAATTTATAACCTCAATCCATCTGTGTCAGATCCTTTAAACAATGAAATAATAGGACCCTTAACACACAAGAATTTTTCCATCAAGTTTGCTTTTGTTTTCAATACTGTAAATCTTGATTTGTCCTGCAAGAATTGCTATTTGAATGAGGTGCTAACATATTCTGCCAGCTAGAACTCTTGTCTGATGTTCTGTAATAAATATGATCTATTAATTATTTCTCCACATTGTTGTCAAATATTTAACACCTGGTCTTCATTTCAGTCAAATGAATAATATAATGAAATGTACATTTGAAGTAACAGAATATGTATTCTGTACAGAACGTGTTGAGAATATGTTGCATAAGAAAAAGGCTAGGGTGAGTTTCCTCAGTAATGCTACTAAAACTTTTTCTAACAAATAGATAACTATAGAAGAATTTCCTCAGATGGTAATCCCTGCCCGATCTTACTGGGCTTGAAATTAAGCAGGTTTGGGAAGTTGAATACTAACATGGGATAAGAAGTTGTACACATCCAAGAAGAAAGTAAGTAATAAATGAGCCCATAATATTAACAAAAGTTCCGTGCTACTTGGCAACTTTATTTTTAATGTGACAAAATATTTTAAGGTATGTCCAGCTCATTACCATAGTTTGAGTTTTCATATCACACAATAAAACATTTATTTTGGAAACACTAACTCTAAGCCAGATTAATCAAGTCAATGCTTGACAACATGCTCAGATGTAATTTTTGATAGACATTCCTTAGGAGATGTCAAAAGTAGCCACCAGGGGTTAAAGGTTGGCAGTCCAATTCACTTAACATCTGGGTGCAGGGAGGTTTGCAAGTAGAAGATTCAGTCATGTTATTTTTGTTTTTTTTACAATTTGACTACAATCATGTGCAGATTTTAACATATTAGGATTTTGTTTTTCCTGCTTCAAAGGTTCAAAACATGGCATGCATGTGCAATTCATGTGACACTCTGCAGACATCCTGATGGCATAAAATGTAAAATATGCAGCGTTACATAGAGAACAATCCCAAACCAAACAAAACTTGCTTTTGATTCTTCTATTCATTTGGTTGTCCAGTCTGCCTGGATAAGACCCTGCAGTTTCCTTGGGAAGTTTTCAGAAGTGGCTTATCATTGCCTGCTTCCTGCAGCTGAAAAATTGTGCCTAAGCTGGCTTTGTGTCTCAGGTGAGACTGGAATTCACAGTCTATTGGTTTCTAATCTAATGACCAACCACTACAGTAAACTGGCTCTTGAACATATATTAAACATCTCAATTCATTGAGAAGCTCACACTGAAATGTTGATTGCCACTATTAAAAATGCACAATTTCTTTCCAGAGGTAAGATTGGAGTGATAAGTAGGGCCATATTACAAAAAGGAGGGAATGTTGCTAGGACCAAAGGCTTAATACAATTTCATTTCTTTCCTATCTGAAATTAAATTAAACTGTTTCAACTCCTTGGAATGCCGCTATAGGGCATTGGATGCCAAAATAACTAGACACAGGGACAGTTTTCTCCCCTGTGCCATCACTCTGCTGAACACCTAATTCTTACCGAGCTGTCTAATGTCTATGTATATTTACCCACGTACTGTGGTTATAGTACTATTATTTATCATTGTTTTCTTTTTTCCTCTCTTTTAATGGTATTATTATGGTTACGAATATTATTCTGCTTTGCATGTACACTAAGTGCTTCGGTACCAGAGACAAATTCCTTCTGTGTTGAATCACACTTAACCAAATTCAGTCAAATTCAATGAATATATATTAGTTAATATATATATTCTCCAGGCATTTATTGTCTTGATGTCACTGAAACAAAACTATTTACTTGCTATAATAAACATTGTATTGTCTCCTTTTTGTTTTGCCACTTAATCAGCTTGGATCTTTTATTAGATTTGCCTTTATGGCTCACTGGGGAGGGATGATTCTGATCTTTGTAGGTATGGACAGATCACATTTGAATAACTTTTCCAAGGTCTTCATGGCTGCTCTACCAGTGCTATTCTGCAATATATTTCTTGACTGCTTGTTCCTATATGGGTGATGATTGAATCTAAAAGGCACAAGATATCCACCATTGCAGCATCTCCAGTGTCAATCCTAAGATTAGTTGTTTTAACTTTTGACATTAGCTTGGTCTTCTATATATTTAATTTAGTCCTGTTTTGTTATTGGGTTCCTTGACTTTTATTACTAGAGTTTCTAGATACCCCAAAATCACAATAGTGTTATTAGCATAGCACAGGGTATTGATGTTTCTTCCTCCAATTTTACAGCCGCATTTATCTTCTTCCAGTCTACTTCCCATAACGTATATGCACATATACACTGAATAAATATGAGAAGAGTATACAGCATTATCTCACTTTCTTACAGCTTCTATAATGCATTCAATATTTAAGTTATACTGGCAATGTTACAATAACAGGTAGTCCTCAACGTATGACTACAATTGAGCCCAACATTTCTGTTGCTAAACGAAACAGTGGTTAAGTGAGGTTTGCCCCCATTTTGTAACCTTTCTTGCCACAGTTGTTAAATGAACCACTGCAGTTAAGCTAGTAACATGGTTGTTAAATGAATCTGGCTTCCCCATTTAATTTGTTTGTCAGAAGGTCACAAATGGTGATTACATAATCCCAGAACACTGTAACCATCATAAATATGAGTGAGTTGCCAAAGTTCTAAATTTTGATCACACGATAATGGGGATGCTGCAATGGTTGTAAGTGTGAAAAGTGGTCATGTCACTTTTTTCAGTGCCATTGTAACTTCAAACTGTCACTAAATGAACTGTACTACCTGTACAATGTTTTCTATTATACGATATTCTATCACCGTGATAGTGAACCTATGGCACACATGCCACAGATGGCATGCAGAGCCTTTTGTGCGGGCCCACGGGCCCCAGCCAAACTTAGCTGCACTGCACATACGCGCGCCTCCCAGCTAATTATTTATTTATTTATTTATTTATTGTTTGTTTGTTTGTTTGTTTGGACTTGTATGCTGCCCCATCTCCGAAGATTCGGCTCACAACTAAAACAACCACAATAAATAATTAAAAAGAATTAAATCAATCACAAGCCCAAAATAATTAGCAAATCTAAAATTTAAAATAATTTAAAATCATCGCCCACCCCAGGGAGGGGTCACAGTCCGGATTGGTCAAACAGCCAGGTCTTCAAATAAAGGCGGAAGTTGCAGAGGTCAGGGGCCAGGCGGAGCCCCAGGGGTAGTTGGATCCAGAGGTCAGGGGCCGCGACAGAATAGGCTCATCGCCGGGGGACCGCCAGCCGACATTGACTTGCCGACGGGACCCCGAGGAGTCCTTGCCTATTTTTGGCTTTTATGAGGTGTGAAATGCTCTTGGCTGAACACCCAGAAAGGGAAACAAAACCTTGAAAAGGTGTTGGTTTATTATTCTAGTCTTTCTCAGGTTATTGGGGGGTCTCCGAGCCCTGCAGAGTCTTAGCTAGGGGCTCTCCCGAGCCCATGAGTACCCCCAGAAGCCCACCCTTTGGTACTTTTATCCATAAGTTAAATGTGATTTTCTCCTGATCTTTGGCACATCATTACATGCCACTGCCTTAAGAGGGATTATATATACTCTGTTAGATTGAGAATTCATCATATTGTTCATTAAGTTCATTACCCACCATAGCAATAGCAATAGCACTTAGACTTATATGCTTTACAGCCCTCTCTAAGCAATTTACAGCATATTGCCCCCAACAATTTGGGTCCTCATTTTACCCACCTTGGAAGGATGGAAGGCTGAGTCAACGCTGAGCCTGGTGAGATTCGATCTGCCAAACTGCAGGCAGCTGGCTGCAGCAGAAGTAGCTTGCAGAACTGCACTCTAACCACTGCATCACCAAGACTCATGATCACTGTTAAAGGTTATTTGCTGAGCAAGACTGAAAAGAGATTGCATTTCAATTAAGCATGGATTCTTTGTGGTTCAGCTAGCACTTGGCTTTATATGTCCAAATATACAGCATGCACACTCCTTAAGTAGATGGGGATCTGAATGTAAACATTCTGAGCTGATTGTTTAGATGCCAGTCAAGCATATAGTCAATTCCTCTATTTGTCTCCTAAAATATTTATTTTCCTTTGTTCTTTTTTTAATATCATCTGCTGTTGGAACATAGAGAAAGTCCAATAGCCATGTTGGGTTTATTTTGGCTTAAACATGCTATGAAACCCATTTTTCTTCCTCTGTATCACTAGACATCTTATAGGCTTTGTCTCTTTGCTAATACCTCTGGAAATTTCTCTAGATTGGTGGATGCTGGGTTTAGGTTTATTGGTGATCAGCTTTTTTATGCATTTATGAATTTATTGATAGTGTTTCTGAATGTATGTAATTGTTGTGTTTCCCTGGAAAGTAACCAGGTCTTTCAAGGCCTTTGAATGAATTCCTTTTTATTTTCTGGGATTTGGGGCTGCACTGTGCATTCCCTGATAGAAGATCAATCACTCATCATCATATCAAAGTATCAGACAAAGAACAGAATTTGGCTTGATAATGAACAGAATTTGCTCATACAGCCTCAGATGTTCATATCCCCAAATATACAAATGTTGGATTCAATCTTCTATTTTGTTAAAAATTTATGCCCTGTGCTCTCTTCCAGTTAATGGGATCCAGAATTTTAAACTGCTTTTTGTTTACCTTTTAGATTTTTTGCTTCAAAATAGTTTCCGAATGCACTCAGATCTTCTGTGGAGTTGCCCTAGTTGGGTTGGTATACATATCATACATACTGTTGTAGATTTCTAAGCTTGTGGAGTGCAGTAGAACCATATTCTTCCTACCTTCAGTTTTCTTATGAACATTGATCCCAGAACTGCAGTTTCTGCTGTAGTTTTTTACACCACTTTTCCCTTAGGCTCCTAGTTAGTTCAAGCTTGAAAGGAGTTTTAAAGTTTTGCATTTCTGAAGTCTCCTTTTGAACGGCTCCAGAGGCATATTTAGTGTAACTGGATTTCTTCTTCCTCATAATGCTGGGTACTAGGCTTTTTCACCCTCTTCCAATACAAAACTGAACAATTTCTGATAAGATTTGCAAAGAAAAAAGCTATTAAATGTAACTGTTCACAAAATAGCTTATTTCTTTGTTAGCATTCTTAGTTTCAGACCTTAAACTCCCATGTTGCTTTATTGTCTAAAACAAAATTAAGAGAATAAAGTTCAGCATCCCTTCACTGCAGGGATCCTTCAAGATATTGCCATAATACTGAAAATGAAACAAAATGTATTCCTTTTTGATAATATATGTCCAATATTTCAGTTTTCCAGCTTGTTAGGCAGTTCATATTACATAAATTGCTGTGAAGTTGGATATAATAAATTACACCAAAGGAATTGCCTTTTTTTTTTTACAAGTGACTATTATTTTTATTAAATTCAGGGGCGGGGAAGGTGGGACACTGAAGAAGCATATTTAGGGCACGTTCTACATTAAGTTCAAAAGGACCACTGAGTTGAAGATTCTTATTTTGGTTTATTGAGATATGTTATTAGCTTTATGAAATATCTTCCCAATAATTTAATAGAATATAGTTACAGGAATGTCTGGTATTATATTATGGGTATAAATCTATTTTAGGAACAGCTTGGAGATAACTATGAGACAAGAGACTTCTAGTGGATCCTCTGACTGAATTTGGAAATTGCTTTAAGATTACTCCTATTTTGTTACTGATAGCAATGAGAATTTTTTTTTTAAAAAAGGTCATATACAAATGTCTAGAAATAGTATTTTCAAAATACAGTTTCAGCTCATAGAACCTATTTTTGATGATGTCTTTATTCATACCAGGCTGTATATCAGGGTGTAACAGTGGTGGGATTCAAAACATTTTACTACCGGTTCTGTGGGCATGGCTTGGTGGGCGTGTCATGGCTTGGTAGGTGTGGCTTGGTGGGTATGGCAGGGGAAGGATACTGTAAATTTTCATTCCCTCCTACTCCTGGGGGAAGGTTACCACCGGTTCTCCGAACTACTCAAAATTTCTACTACCAGTTCTCCAGAACTGCTCAGAACCTGCTGAATACCACCTTTGGTGTGTAACAATACAAAGAGAGGAATATTCTTGCAAGTTAACTTGTACTAGTATCTACACAAGGTGAGCCCCCACCAAAAAATCACAATGATGGCTGCAGCCACATATTTTAATCTACTGGTATAACAGAATATATGTTAAAGATAGGGAAAGGCTTTGACTTCGCACTTGGAACCCTAACTGTTACTTCTTTTTTTTTATTCCTTCCCTCTTTGGGCACTGTTGCCATTGTTAAATTTAAATAAAAATTACTGTTGGATCACAATAGCTTATAAACATGCATGCATGAGAGCTGGTTTTGACATTAAATAGTATGGAATAACCCAGCAGCTTTGTGAGTTGTTTGGAGTAGAGGCCAAAATAGATGCTAATCTTCCACACCCTCTAGATCCACCACTTTATTATTTATTTATTTATTTGATTAGTCAATTGCTTACAAGATAACAGGTATAAGTATAAACATAGTTATGAATACATGGATACATATAAGAAAATAAAAGAAACAATAGGACAGGGACAGTAGGCACTTTGGTGCGCTTATGCACGCCCCCTACAGACCTCTTAGGAAAGGGGTGAGGTCAATAGTAGACAGTCTAAGGTTAAAGTTTTTGGGGTTTGGGGAAGAAACCACAGAGTCAGGTAGAGTATTCCAGACATTGACCACTCTGTTGCTGAAGTCGTATTTCCTGCAATCAAGTTTGGTGTGGTTAACCTTGAGTTTGTATCTATTGTGTGCTCTTGTATTGTTATGGTTGAAGCTGAAGTATTCATTGACAGGTAGGACATTGCAATGTATGATTTTATATACTATACTTAGATCGGACTGAAGATGGCATAGTTCTAGGTTTTCTAGGTCTAGAATTTCAAGTCTGGTGGCATAAGGTATTCTGCAATGAGTAGAGGAGTGGAGAACTCTTCTTGGGAAATATTTCTGGACTTTCTCAACTGTGTTAATATCAGATACGTAATGTGGGTTCCAGACTGATGAGCTGTATATTGAATAGTATGGTCTAGCAAATGTTTTGTATGCTCTAGTTAGTAGTGTGATATTACCAGAGAAAAGCTACGTAGGGATTAGGTTAACAACTCTTAATGCCTTTGGCTATGTAGTTACAGTGAGCTCTAGCACTTAGATCATTTAAGTTGACTACTCCAAGGTCCTTGACAGAGTTTGGATCATCAACAAGATCTTGACTATTCAGCTTGTATTTTATTTTCTGATTTTTTTTGCCAATATGTAAGACAGAGCATTTATTTGTTGAGATTTGAAGTTGCCATTTGTTTGACCATTCTGATACATATTCAAAGTCTTTTTGAAGGGTAGCAGAATTATCTGTGGTGTTGAATAGCTTTACATCATCAGCGAAGAGAACGCAATTGCTCTTAATATGATCACAGAGGTCATTTATGTAGAGTATGAAGAGAGTTGGACCTAGAACACTGCCTTGAGGGACACCACTGTTGACAGGTACAGAATTTGATAGGACATTTCTAATTTTGATCATTTGATTTGTCAATCGCTTACAAGATAATAGGTATAAGTATAAACATAGTTATGAATACATGGAATGGATACATATAAGAAAAATAAAAATAAAAAGAATCAATAGGACAGGGACGGTAGGCACGTTGGTGCGCTTATGCACTACAGACCTCTTAGGAAAGGGGTGAGGCCAATAGTAGACAGTCTAAGGTTAAAGTTTTTGGGGTTTGAGGAAGAAACCACAGAGTCAGGTAGTATTCCAGACATTGACCACTCTGTTGCTGAAGTCGTATTTCCTGCAATCAAGTTTGGTGCGGTTAACCTTGAGTTTGTATCTATTGTGTGCTCTTGTATTGTTATGGTTGAAGCTGAAGTATTCATTGACAGGTAGGACATTGCAATGTATGATTTTATATACTATACTTAGATCGGACCGAAGGCAGCGTAGTTCTAGGTTTTCTAGGTCTAGAACCTCAAGTCTGGGGGCATAAGTATTCTGCAATGAGTAGAGGAGTGGAAAACTCTTCTTGTGAAATATTTCTGGACTTTCTGTACTGTGTTAATATCAGATATGTAATGTGGGTTCCAGACTCGTGAGCTGTATTCAAGTATTGGTCTAGCGAATGTTTTGTATGATCTAGTTATTAGTGTGATATTACCAGAGAAAAAGCTACGTAGGATTAGGTTAACAACTCTTAATGCCTTTTTGGCTATGTAGTTACAGTGATTAAGATGTATTATGTTTTTTGATTATGATTAAGTTGTACCAATCTCCAGAATGGCTTGAGTTGCTGTCTGCATTATATGCATTCTTCTAAGAAAATTTTCTGAGGGACCTGTTGTGGCTTGATTGTGGTAGCTGATTGCAAGGGCAATTGGAATGGGCATCTCATCATCAGTTTTCTTTTAATCAAAGACATGGTTAATTGGACAGAGAATTTTGGAAATGGATTACATAAGAATCAATGGCAATGGCGGCGGTCGACAGAGGGTTCAGCCACGGCTGGAACTCATGCCGGAAGTTATGACGGCATGGTGGCTGCCGCCGCTGTTGCTGTTGCTGTTGTGGGCTGGCTGTTGCTGGTTGCGGCGGTTGGGCCCAGGGCTGCTGGCGTTGGTGCCGGGTGGCCCGGAGTCCTTGTCTGGAGCCGGGAGTCAGATTCACTGGGAGTCGGATGCACTGGCTGGAGGCTATGGAAGCATGAAGAGCTGCCACCGGCTTGGAGTCTCTGCTGGCATGGTGAGCCAGCACCGCTGCTATCGATGGAAGATGGACCTGCCGGCCTGGAGGTCAGGCTGGCTGGGTGAGCTACCCCATTGTGGTTATCTGGCGGCGGTCGGTCAGGCCCAGGGCTTTGGTGCTTGGAGCCTGGGGACTTGGCCCAGGGACAGACGGTGATGGAGCCCTGTCTGGGGCAGCCATGGAACCTTGGAGTTCAGCTCGGAGGTGGTCGGCGGCCCCCGGCTGCTGTTGGCTGGTGCGGGGGGGATGTGGCTGCCTGTTCTGTTATGCCGGCCTGAGAACCATGTTTGCCTGGAGACCTATTGCTTGGGATGCCTCTCCTCCCATTTCATTGGTTCCAGATGTTTTGCCTGGTGGGGTGGACGATGCCCACCACTGTGAGAGAGCGGTGGTGGATCTATTCCAGCTTTACACCCAGCCTTGTTGTTGTGAAAGGACAGCAATGACTGGGGTGTGTCACCCTGCTGGACTATGCCTTGGCCTTTGGCTGGGTGAGTGTCAGGAGCGCCACCATGGTGAGAGGGCAGTGGCTGGACCTTATTTCATCTGGCCATCCTGGCTATTGTGAGAGGGTTCCTGGGACTGGATTGTTCTGAATCGCTATGATTACACCTGGACTTGATCGGTTGTCATCTGGCCATTTTCATCATTTTTCACCATTCTTCTCTCCATTTTATTGATATCTATGGTTATAAGGACCTATTCAGCTGCAGAGCTACAGGCCCTGGGGAATCTCCCTCTGTCCCTGGTGTGGCCTGTCAGACTATCTATTAATGATGGATCTTGGGATCCCGAGAGGTGGCATGCTGCAAATAGGGGTAGGGGTCTTAGGTTTGGTAAAAAGAGGGGTTTCAATGGCCTTTTGTTTAATTTTTTAACCAAATTTTTAAGGGGAACTGGGAGGTGGGTGGGATGTAAGGTCCGGCTGGAGCCTGGGATGGTTCCGCTGGATCAATTTCAGTCCAGGTTAGGAAAGGGTCGCGATGGGGAGGGGATGGGGTTGGGGCTCTCTGGGACTCTAGGAGATGGGGTGGGGTATGCGATACCCACGGTGATTGGGAATGGCAGTAGATGGATGGACGGGGGCCATACCGAATTTCGGTAGTGTGCCCCCGCTGACTTCGAGTGGTGGCACGCTCCGACCTTCTTGTTTCTGTCTGCTCCCCTGGGGATACATGTGAACAGGCCCCTGAGCTCAGGTTGGTCTATTTGAATGCCAGGTCCATGATGAACAAAGCTCCCCTCATCTGGGAATTGATCGAGGAGGA
Source organism: Naja naja (assembly GCA_009733165.1). NCBI lineage: Eukaryota > Metazoa > Chordata > Lepidosauria > Squamata > Elapidae > Naja > Naja naja. The sequence continues at coordinate 28,105,828 of CM019155.1, forward strand.
AGACGTGGACCTGGCCTGCATTACAGAGACCTGTTTGGGCCCAGAGGGAGGAGTCCCTCTGTTGGAGTTATGCCTGCCAGGTTTCTGTGTGCTGCACCAACCTCGAGCCCTGGGTAGGGGCAGGGACTGTTGTTATCAGGGAGACCCTTTGTCCATGGGAGACCACTGTCCCTCTGATAGGCGGATGTGAGTCTCTCCTCCTGAGGTGGGGCACTGGTGGTCAGTTGGGCCTGTTGCTTATGTACCTTTCTCCCAGCTGCGTGACAACGGCCCTGCCTGATCTACTTGATGTGCTATTGGGGGTGGCGGTTGAGTTCCCCAGGCTTATTGTGCTGGGGGATTTCAACCTGCCCTCTCTGGGTGGGGCATCGAAGATGGATCAGGAGTTCATGGCTACCATGATGGCTATGGACCTAACTCAAATAATACAGGATCCGACTCATGGTGGAGGGCACACGCTCAACCTTGTTTTTATCTCGGGACAGTGCTTTAATTCTCTGGGTGGGGGATCACCAACTATTCAACTCCTGTCATGGACCGATCATTATCTCCTATGGCTGGCCTTCCAGTATGTCAACCCTCATTGCTGGGAAGCGGAACCGACTAGGTGGTTCTGCCCCAGGTGCCTAATGGACCCGGAGAGGCTCCAGATGGCGCTTGGGTTGATTCCTGCCTCCCTTACCCACAGCCCAGCTGAGGTCCTGGTGGACACCTGGCAAAGGGCTGCCTCCGGGGCTCTTGACCGTGTTGTTCCTTTGTGGCCTCTGACCCGGTGCAGATCCCGATTGGCTCCCTGGTTTTCCGTGGAGCTCCGGGAGATGAAGCACCGGAGAAGGGGCCTAGAGGGCAGTTGGAGATCCAGCTGGTCCGAATCTGACTGATCGCAGTTAAGAACCTTCACTAGGTCTTATCTTGCGGCAATGGGAGCGGCAAAGTATGCTCTCATTGCATCCGCAGATAATTGCCCGGCCACCCTGTTCAGGGTCACCCGTTCCCTGCTTAACCAGGGGACAAGGGAGGACCCTTTGTGGGGGCGGGCCGAGGAATTTAGTCAGCATCTGTCGGACAAGATCGCTCAGATCCGGTCCGGTCTGGACTCTGACTGGTCACAGTCTGACGGGGGTGAGGTGACAGGTCTTGGGGATACCATTTGGGAAGAGTTTGATCCTGTGACTCCAGATGAGGTGGACAGGATCATGGGGAAGCTGAGTGCAACCACGTGTTTATTGGACCCATGTCCCTCCTGGCTGGTTTATGCCACCCAGGAGGTTACACGAGGCTGGTTCCAGGCAGTGGTCAATGCTACTTTGAGTGAGGAATCCTTCCCCTCCACCTTGAAGGAGGCAGTGGTGAGGCCCCTCCTCAAGAAGCCTGCCCTGGACCCAGCTATTTTGAACAACTTTTGTCCTGTCTCCAACCTTCGCTTTGTTGCGAAGGTTGTTGAGAGCGTGGTAGCCCGACAGCTCCCAATGTTCCTGGAGGAAACTGATTATCTGGATCCATATCAATCAGGGTTCAGGCTGGGGTACAGCATGGAGACGGCATTGGTGGCACTGGTGGATGATCTCTGGACGGCTCGGGACAGAGGTTATTCCTCTGTCCTGGTCCTATTAGATCTCTCAGCGGCTTCGACCATGGTATCTTACTGCGACGCCTCGGGGGGTTGGGAATGGGAGGCACTGTTTTATGGTGGTTCTCCTCCTACCTCTTGTGTCGCTTGCAGTCGGTGTTGGCAGGGAGGCAGAGATCAGACCCAAGTCCCCTCCCTTGTGGGGTGCCCCAGGGGTCGGTTCTATCTCCCCTCCTGTTCAACATCTATATGAAACCGCTGGGCGAGATCATCCATGGTTTTGGTGTGAGGTATCATCAATATGCTAATGATACCCCAGTTTTTATCTCCATCCCAAACCAACCCAGTGATGCCCTCAACGTGATGTCCCAATGCCTGGAGGCGGTATGGATATGGATGTGGAGGATCAGGCTTTGACTCTACCCGGCCAAGACCTAGTGGCTGTACGTACTGGCATCTCAGGTTATCCAGGATGTTCCATCCTTAGTTATGGGTGGGGAGAGGTGTTACCCCCCGTAGATAGGGTGTGCAACTTGGGCATCCTCCTGGATGCATGGCTTAGTTTGCAGGATCAGGTGGGAGCCGTGGCTAGGGGGGCATTTGCCCAGGTTCACCTGGTGCACCAGTTGCTCCCCTATCTGGACCAAGATGCCTTACCTACAGTTACTCATGCATTCGTTACCTCCCATATAGACTACTGCAATGCTCTCTACATGGGTCTGGCCTTGATGACCACTTGGAGGCTTCAACTGTTCATAATGCGGCCACGCGGGTTGTGATGGGAGTATCCCGATACTCCCATATTACACCCCTCCTGCATGAACTGCACTGGTTGCCGGTTGCCCTCCAGGTGAGATTCAAGGTGCTGGTAATCACCTATAAAGCCCTACATGGCTTAGGGCCAGCATATTTGCAGGAACATCTACTGCCGGCAACTACTGCCCAACATCCCTGTGCTCCCACAGACAGGGCCTCCTTGGGGTGCCCTCGGCCAGACAGTGTCGGCTGGTGACCTCCAGGGGCAGGGCCTTCTCTGTGGGAGCGCCTACCTGTGGAATCAGTTGCCCCTGGAGCTTCGGATGGCTCCTGACCTTTGATCCTTCCGTCGTGACCTGAAAACATGGCTCTTCCAGCTTGCCAACCTGGACTTATGGGGGGGAGGGGTTTTTAGTGGTGGTTTATTAGTTTTAATTAGTATATTGAGATGTTTGTTTAATATTTTTTTAAGGTTTGTATTGTATGTTTTAATTGTTGTGAGCCACCCTGAGTCCTTCGGGAGATAGGGCAGCATAGAAATCCCAATATAAATAAATAAATGCATAGATGTGAAAAATCCTACTTTCAGTTTAGGAAATAAATTTTGGGCAACCCTTGACTGAACGACTGTTGCACATTTTGAATTAGCATACAATCTTATTCCCCTTGATACTTGGACACGATTCATTTCTGATATTCTAGTGACTTTTTATAATGTGAAAAGAAAACAAGGATGGAGCAACTTCAGGACCAGAGAAGTGGAGAAGCAAACAGAAGCTTCTATCATTTATTCTTCATAGTTTCTCTCTTAACTTGGCTAAAAGCATGTGGGATGATAAACTTTGTACCATGCACTTTGTGCTGCTCCATAACTTAAATCCTCTGTCTTTCTGCCTTGCATTTTATTTGAGAGCTGCACTTTCTATAAATAGAGCTGTTTTTATTTTGAGACATTTCATACTATGGAAAAGCTCTTCTCCAACAGAGGTGATATGATGATTCTTACTGAATGAATGAAATGTGTTAAAGTTAGTCAATGATTTAACCATGTATATTTAACAAGAATATTTTTTTTGCTTGTTATACAATTGGCAATAAGCAGATGGCAACAGTGACAGTTACAGGCTAAATGAAAAATGTCAATATTGAAAGAGACTGTATTGATGAATAATTTCCCACTACTTGCTAATCTAATTATGACCTCTAAATGCATAATGTATGTGTCTAACACTATGTTAAAAATAATATCTATTTTGTCAGTTATGATAAAAATGCATTGCATGGAAAATATATAGCATACTGATTTGTATTTGAAATGGCTGGGGTGCCATATAATCTGATATTTATAAAAATGTATGTAGAAATATTATTTCATATACATTAATCACAGTGGCATAATTAACATGCATAGCAACACCCTTTATATTGCTACTATTTCGGACCATCCTCTTGTGGTGCTAATAATTAACAGTCACTTTGACAGACATGGAATTAAAACTAAAGATATTAAATCTTTTTGATTTGGGGAAAGATATATTTAAGCATGTGTTTAGCTGAAACCAAACAGAAGTTTTGGCTTTCAAAAGATTTAATATGCCACACAGGGGAATTTAGAAGGTATTAGTCTTATACATCCAGATTGAATGAATTGTTGTGATTTTTTTTTCTTTAAAAACTGTCTGTAGAATGAGGAGATATATTATATAGGTAATCCATTTGGGGACAAAGAAATAGAAAGTGTTTGCAGCAAAATCTACCGCATTTCAGTCAACATTCATTTCAACTGACAATGGCATGCTGTCATATAAAATTGTCAATAAATCACCATTTATCCATTCAATTCAACATGCTGATTGGGCATGTTACAGGTCCTGTCAGTTAAAAAACGTTGGCTGGTGGGAACTAGGAGAGGTGTCTTCTCCCCTGCCCTTTGGAATTTTTTTCATTCAGAGATCAGGATGACTCAACACTGTTGGCCTTTCTTATGTCTGGAAATATGTGGTTGTGAATGTGTGAAGGGCTCCATTTCTTGGCTATATTAACATCCATAGTTACCATTTTACTTGAGTGCCATATATATAACAGCATTCTGTGTGCCCCAGCATATAGTCATGCTGGCCACATGACCACAGAAGTGTCTTTGGACAACACTGTCTTCCTCAACTAAGAAGCGGAGATGAGCATGTCTGGCCCAAGAGCCAGACATGAACAATCAGGAAAAATCTTTACCTTCACTTAATCATTTTAAATTTGCTTTTATGTTCTATGTGTACACCACTCAAAATAATCTGATGGACCAGAGAAATGCCATGGATATAATTTACTTGGACTTCAGTAAGGCATTTGATAAAGTAGACCACAACCTACTAGATGATAAGATAAAAAAATATGGGTTAGACAATATCACCACAAGATGGATTCGTAACTGGCTGATGTGCAGTCCTCAATGGAACTGCATCTATGCAGAGAGAAGTATACAGTAGGGTACCCCAAAGTTCTGTTTTAGACTCAATACCCAACATCTTCATCAATGATTTGGATTAAGGGATATATGAGGAACTCATCAAATTTGACACCAAACTGACCAACACAGAAGATAGGCAGGAATCCTGACAGACTAGGCTTAAGATACAGAAGGATCCTGACAGACTTGTACATTGGGCGCCATCTAACAAAATGAAATTCAATGGTGAAAAAAGTAAGGTTCTACATTTAGGCAAGAAAAACAAAATGCACAGGTATAGTGTTGGTGGTACGTAACTCAATAATAGTAACCATGAGATGGATCTTGGAATTCTAGTGGACAATTACTTTAATATTAGCCAGCAGTGTGCTACAGCTGCCAAAAAGCCAACACAGTTTGAGGCTGCATTAACAGAGGGATAGAATAAAGATCACATGAAGTGTTAATATCATTTTATAATTCCTTGGTAAGGCCACACTTGGAATACTGCATCCAGTTTTGGTTGCCACAATGTAAAAAAGATGTTGAGACTCTAGAAAGACTGCAAAGAAGAGTAACTATGATGATTAGGGGACTGGAGGCTAAACATATGAAGAACAGTTGCAGAAACTGAGTATGTCTAGTTTAATGAAAAGAAGGACTAGGGGAGACATAATAGCAGTGTTCCAATATCTCAAGGGTTGCCACAAAGAAGAGGGAGTCAAGCTATTCTCCAAAGCACCTGAGGGCAGGACAAGAAGCAATGGATGGAAACTAATAAAGGAGAGAAGCAAACTAAAACGGAGATTAAAATTCTTGACAGTTAGAACAATTAATCAGTGGATTATGAATATAAATAAATAAAAACTAGATGGTTTACAAACCTACAAGATTTCTGAATTATCAGTTGTGGTTGAATAGTGCTCACGGCTCCCAGTGTTAAAGCATTATCAGAATACACAGATAGAAAAAGCTGCCTTTATAATAGCAGCTGGGGTTACGTAAACATAGACATAAAAGATACAAGAATAGTATGAAATTTAATAAAGGAGCATTTCCAACCCAGGCTCCAATTGTGTTGAACCAGAGATGAGATGAGATGTCTTGTAGCTTAATGGACATGGATGACAATAGTGCAGAGAAGGCTAATAGGAATTTTCATTAATCCTGAATAATATAGAAATTACACATTTTCATATAGAAAGTACATGTTTGTAGTTTACATATATTTTTGTGTATGTTTATTAAATGTATATGTAACCATTTTACTATGTATTGGTATCTATATTTATTGATGTTTTCATTGTTTTCTACTACATAGTGAACCATTATTTATTAAGATAAGCAGTGATATTAATTTCATAAATAAAGAAAAAATGTATATGAAAAGCCACCAAGAAATGTCAAGCCTATAGGCTGGACCACAAAATAGAAAAGCATCCTGGAAGAGGGCATGCTTCCATACTGATCCTTTCCAAAATATCTTTGTGGAAATATCGATAAAGATGCTAGTTGACTTGAGCAAGTTTTTACCAATGCCACTCATGAAATATAACTAATTACAAATTGACATACAGAGTCAATGTGTTTTTGCTTTTGCTTCTATTGCTCTGTTTTTAAAGCATGCACCAAGGATCTGATCATTCTTTTCACAGAACCTATGTTAATAACTTCATATTATCAGTAAAAAAGATCTTGAACTACCTCCAGCATGTCTATTGTTTTTGCATGATTACCTTCACTTATTAACAATTCTCTTTCATGTTCTTCTAACACATACGATCCCACAACTTTTCAGCTCAAGAGAAAGGAATAATGCAGAACTTGTTCGCATGTTTTTTTTCTGTACAGTAATGATCTCATCTCTTAATGGAAAGCTTTGCTCCTGCAGTCTGTTTTCCCCTTTTTCTGCATTATTACTTCGCCAGTCTTTATTTTAATTACTTTAGGTTTCCCAGGTCATGTTCTAAATTGAACCAATCATACTTCAGTAAGATGGTCCCTCCAAACAAAAAGGCAGGATTGGTTTCTTAACTTTACCAAGTTTTTGTGTCTGCTTAGACCAAAAGTCTTCATTAAATGAAAGAACTTGGCTAGAATTGTAAAGTTGCAATTGCAACAAAATCAATCTCTGTTCTTTACAGAAAAATACTATAGTAACGTTTTGCCATTTCTTACTGTAAGTTTGAGCATTCTCATCAATGGATATGCATGATTATTTTTCCGTTCATTGTGCATTTTAATAGTATCTCAGACAAGAAATTGTGTATTTGCAATCGTACTATTGAGCAGTATTGCTTTATCCTTGTGTCTGCTTTGTTATATTTCACTGTAGGAAATTTTCCTAAAATGCCATTTTGCAGTGTTTTAGCAATTATGTGGTTTCTAGTGCTGTTTTTCTTTTTTAAAAGAAGATAAATAAACACAGATTGCTATGTTCATTCTACTTTCTTTGGTACAACCCCTCAAGTCCTCAGTTACTTTTATGGTTGGAGAAAAAAGATTTGGAAACACAAGACTAAGAGTCCAAACTGCAGTTCTTCCTTTATTTTTTCAAAACCTCACTGGATCTACAGCAATGGCAAACTGCAATGTGTAGGACCTCAGGGATTGTATAAGCTTTGGATAATCATTATTTGAAAAGTGTGTTTTTAAAGAAAGTTCAGTGGTATGTGGGAGCTTTAGTTTAATCCACATAGCAAATCCAATAAGCCTTGTGAAATTCAATTACAAGATAAAATAAAATTTGATTTCTAGAATACACACACATACACATAAACCTAATTTAGGGTGTGTAAAAATGATCAGTGCTAACTCCAGTTTTAACACCATCTGAGGAAATATGATCATTTTCAATTCTCAATACTAGACTTGGGTAACAAGAGCAGCGGCACTAACACTAGGAGCAGGAGCATCTAATTATACCTGCATCTCTGAGAATCCCTTCAGGACATTATTTTTTGGGGGGACATCATGGACATTAAATGAGAAGTAAACTGTTTCCAGTGGTGCATGGAGTATTACAACAGAAATAACTTTTAAGATTGACATAATCATTAAGTCCTACCATGGCATGAGAATCCTAGTAGCCCACAGTGATTCCTAGTTCTGTTGATAGCCATGGGACTATTTCTATGGCCTTCTATCCCTGCCACAGAGTTGAGGTAAAATTTAGAAGCTGGTACTCTGCTATTACAAGACCAATATAAGACCTCTTGAATGGGATAGTGAATCACTTGTTTTTGTTTTAAAACTCTTCCATTCTCGGACTTATTATTACACTCCAAAATGCAGCAAAATTGTATTGACCAATTCTGTCAACAACTGCATCCAAGGAATGGATGACCAGCATAGTTTTCCTGGAATCAGGCAAGGGGCTGTCAAGCTTTATTACAATCTTTCTATTGTGGTATGGGGTAACTTGTCACAAAAGTAACTTTGTTTCAGGAATGCAATCTAGTGGGAGATAGAATTTCAGAATCAGGGGCTTCCGGCAGAGAGAGGGATTGACTTCTGAGCATTTGGTATTATACTGTGAATCAGATAATGCCTCCAGACTGATCAAGCTCTAATGTTTCAAGAGCAGATGGCTTCTTGAGTAGATTAGAACAAGATTACCAACTGCTTTATAGACTAAAGTAAGAGTTTGGGCACTCATTCTCTGAATTACAGGCATCAAGAATAAGTTAATGCTTTGGTGAGTTCTCATGATAATTCACAACTCTGTCAGGAAGCCAATAAACACTGAAAGTTTGACTTTGCAAATGTTGTACTAATCTGTCAAGTATAATACTTGCAAAGGTTTTCTTTTTCTTTTTCTGCAGCACATAAAGGCCATGTGGAATGCTAACATTTTATCTGTTGCTTCAGATTTTTCAAATTCCAGAGAAAATCATTATGTGTAATTTCCATTTAATAAAAATTATTAGTCTGATAAGACTCTATCAAATGTCTTTTTATTTTTAATAAATAGTTAAAATTCACAATTGGTTTGACACCATTTGTAAAGCTAAAATTTTAGGACTCTCTGTCAGTTGTCTGTGGATCAGAAAAAAAGCAGAAAATTTCAAATGTATTTTGAATTTCAAAATTAAGCTGCTTATTTTTTGAAAGAATGCTCTGACGATTTCAAGAATAATGTTCAGAGCATTCTTTCAAAAAAAACCAAATTCCTTGATTTTTCAAAGAATTTTAAATGTTCAAAGTTTTAGGAGGTCCACCGGATACTTTTAACTTTTTATTTTTAACCATCAAACACTTTTTAAAATTTTCCCCAGATTGGGAGAATGGCTTCCACAATGTCTAATATCTAAGAAAAAGCTGTAAAGAAATGGAATGAACTAACAAAATACTCTACTCCAAATTAAAAATATGTTTCAATAATTGTTTTAATATGCAAATTTGCAGAACTCTTTTTTAAAATACACTGTTATATTTTCATTCACTTTTCTAATGTATCACAGACTTACTTTTTTGTGCCTAATTAATGGGATGCCAAGAATGCTAGCACCATTGATTAGCAAGCTTGGTCCATCATCCCAACACCATCCACATAGGTGTGCTAATTTGACCAGGGTTTTTTGGCAAAGTTTAACTTCTTCTGTTCAGAACTTTTAAGAATGAAAACTATTTTGCCCTTAAAGTGATGAAACTTTGCCAACTGTAATCGGCAGGGTTTTTTGGAGTGCCATAAAAGCTGATATAGTTACTAAATGATACCTTTAAAAGTATCTATTCATTTGTTCCGATACTGTGTTTGTTTTTAAAAAACTGTCCCATAGTGTTTCTGCATCTTTTCTTTATTTATATACTGAGCTACTGAGTTGCTCCTAATAGTTGAATGTAATGGCAAAGGGCCATCCTCTTGATCTATTATGAACTGTAATCCATGGTTCTTTGAAGGACATTCCAATGATGTCCTTGATCACATTCATCAATGTATCCATTGTCCTTTCTTTCTCCTTTTCAAATTTCCATAGTATTTTTTTCTGAATTATCATCCACTAACTTTATATGCCTATAGTATGTGAATTCCTTCTTGTTATTTATCCCCTTAATCAATTTTTGTGTGTTCCTGGATCAACTGATTAGTTTTTGCAGTCCCTGGGGTCCAAATTGAAGGGATTTGTCTCTTTTCTTTTATTCTCAGTATCAAGATTTAACAGGCATGTATTACCATTGTAAAACCATTCCATTAATACAGGATTACAGAAATAGCCCTATCCTTTAAGATTTTCCCTAATTTTTCTTTTGGGTCCTCCTAACTTATTTAACACACTGTCATTTTTATCTATTCTTGAACCCAAGAAAACAAATGATGTACTGCCTTCACATTTTCACTGTTAAATATACTTCATGAAGCATGTTAGTTAATATTACCTTAATGTCAATAACCCCTTTTTTTGCAGGTTTTGTTTACTTTTAGAAAGAGCTTTTCCCAGTTTCTTCACTTTCAGCTGATCAAGTAGTGTCATATATATATTTGTTTGTACGTTAACACTCATTTTCAATTTTAGCTGTCACTTCTTCCAATCTTGCCATTATTATAATAAATTTGCTTACTTTTTTTAAAAAATGAGAACAATATCCATTCTTGACTCACTGTGGTATGTATTCTGAACTACTTGTTTTACCAAAATGGGTTATTATTTTAAAGTTTCTTCAAAAAAATTTAAGAAGGCGTTCCGGCAAATTCTACTATATCGAAGTCTTGCTATAGTCAGTAAAGTGAATATATTAACTTGCTTTCTCCATTATACACATGCACTATCTAATCTCTATCTTTATATGGTGGCAATGTTCACTAGCTTCAAAGATTCCAAGAGTGATGCTGATGGGAATTCCTGGTATAGACATATATTTGCTTTTGACAAAAGGCAATTGATAAAGTTTATAAGATGAAGGCAAGTGAGGCTCAGCAACCAATCTATCCGGACAAAGGAACAGCCTAATTAAATCTAGAATATAACACTGGAAAATTTCTTCTGTTTTGTCATTAAAATAATCCTGGACAAGAATGAAACATTTAAATTTGCTTGGAGGGCAGATGATGCTGGAAGGTACTCTTCTAAATGTTAGAGAGGACTTTCATGAGTTAAAATGCAGACGATGACATGGCCAGGTCAACACATTAAGGAAGTCTGGTCATCAATGGTATTAGTATGGAAAGAGAATTGCTTTATTTTATAAGGACACATAAAATAAATGTGGAATATGAGGTGCCTCAGTGAAGTCAAAGTAGAAATGAAGCATATTAATTGGATGTTTTAGGACAAATTAGATGGGCTGGAATGGTCTATTTTATATCAAAAGATCATATTATATATTATTCAGGCATTGAGATCATACAAAGAAACAGAACAGTAATTATGCTTTAAAAAGGATATAACTAGATTTGAAGTCAGTGACATCTCAATGATTGATATAATCATACCAGTTAGGATTACTGTGCACAGACTATAGTATTCAACAAGTTTATTTCCATACCACATATGCAAAGATAGAATCCATTAAAGATTCTAAGGTATATTAAAAAGGAACTAAATACTATATCAGGAAAATACATTGTACCACTAATATGTAGTAAATGTGAACACTGAAAAAATAGAAAAATCTGCAATGATAGGAAGATTTGGATTAAGTAAATGCAATACTTCAAGAACAGGTTATTAAAATTTTGTGAAGATAATTCTTTGTTCATTGTTAATAACTGCATTAGGCATAATAAATACAGATGCTATATCTGTTACCATTACCCAAAGTGACTTTATTTATTTGTTTGTTTGTTTATTCATCCATCCATCCATTCATTCATTCATTTAGTTTTTTATTTATTGGCCATCTATCTTACCATAAGGTAGCTCTGGTGGTTTACAGTCATAAATATATAGCTACATTAAAATATAAATAAATTAACACCAAAGATTAAAATCCAAGGACATGTGAGGAGCCTGGGGATGGAATAACTTAATTAATCCCCTCAGTCATAGAATTCCCCATTGTGCCCCAAGCCAACTGGCAGAACCAGGTCTTTGGGCCCTTATGAAAGGATAGGAAGGTTGGGTCAATCTCACATCATGGGGCAAGATGTTCCAGAGTGCTTGAGCAACAGCAGAAAAGGCCTTCCTCCAAGATCCTGCTAGCTGGAATAATTGGGCTGATGGGATATGCAACATGCCTCCTCTGCTGGCATGATGGGCTAATTCCAGTGGGATGAGATGGTTCCTCAAGTAACCAGGATCCATGCCATGAAGGGTTTTAAAGGTGATTACCAACACCTTGAATTGCACTCAGAAGCAACCGGCAACCAATGCAGCTTGCTTAGCAGTGGTGTTAGAGCCATTCATCAGGTACCCAAAACTGTTTGCACTGCTACACTCTGCACTAGATGTAGCCTCCAAATGTTCTTCAAGGGTAGCAGCAAGTAGACCTAATTACAAAAGTCCAATCATGAAATGTCTAGGAACTGAATGATTGAATGTAAGGACTCCTAATCCAGAAAAGGCTGCAATTGGCACACAATTCCAAATTATGCAAAGGCTGTCCTAGTCATGACTACCACTTGCTCCTTGAGCAGGAGTCACTAGTCCAGGAGAACCCCAAGTTTTGGACCAAATCTGTCAGGGGCAGTGCCACCCCTCCAGAATCAAAGATAACAAAATCCCAGATCATGAAGCCCCGTGTAGTCAAAGCCATTCAATCTTGACAGGATTCAGGCAAAGCCAATTGTTCCCCCATCCAATATCAAATAATCTGACTACATAAGAAGAAGATAGAGAGATATAATCCAATCATCAATGCATTTTCAGCTGTATGTCACAGAATAATTTAATAATTTATCAATTATTGGTATTAAATATATGAATTACGCTTAGAAAATTAAAAAGAATAATTCTGACAGTGAGATTTCAGGTGAGAATATATAGTCAGAATACAAGATGAATGAAATTCATTTAGTTCTTAATTTATTTGAAGGAATATCTAAAGATTACGTGAAGATATAAGAAACATTGTAAAAATCAAAGCAGACAAAAGATAGAAGCCTTGATCTACAAGAAGGTTATACAATGTCTAAATGAGCATTTTCCATGTGAAGCAAGGAAGACTATGGAAAGTTCTCAGTCAAAAAATGCCAACAAGTAGGTAAAAATAGAAAGAAAATTAAAAGGAAGGGGGTTTTATTAGGAAAAGCAGGCAGCTTATAGGTAAGATAGTATGAGTTTTTCTACAACCTGCAAAAGGAGATGATGTTTTGCAAATATTATATAGACAGAGCATTACACATTTTTCCATTATCAGAAAAATAGGTACTTAACATAAAAATATTAAAAACCGAATGGATATAATCAAATATACAATGGGATTAATGGAAAAAGCACAACTGGCACAAAAAATCAGGGTAACTAAACAGAACTTTTTTGAAAATGCAAACAAACCAGGTAAATGGCTAGCATATAAATTGGAAAAAAGAAAAAGAATCAAAAAGAATAGTACAATTAACAGATGAAAATGGCATGCTATGTTATGGAAGTGAAGAGAAGAAGAAAAATAGTGCTATAGTACATAGTACTATAGTACTATGAGAAATTATATGAGCAAGAGGCAATACCAAAAAGGATAGCTCAGCAATACCTGCAAGAGGCAGAACTACCGAAAATATCTGATGAAGTAAAGATTATGTTAGAAGAGAAAATAACAACGATGGAATTGACAGAAGCAATAAATAGACAAAACACTGGAAAAGCTCCTGGTCCGGATGGGCTACCAGCAGAATTTTATAAGGCAATACAGAAATCAACTATAAGGGAGACAACCATGCTTTGAATACGATGAAAAACCATCTGTATACTACTATAATGCTTGAAGTATTGAATGAGGTCCTGACAAAGAATAAAGTACCTGATTCATGGACAGAGGCATATGTTACATTTATACCAAAGGAAGATACTGACCCTCAAAAAATAAAAAATTATAGACCAATATCCCTGCTAAATGCTGATTATAAAATATTCACCTCAATAATGGCAGAAAGACTTAAAAAACAATTAAGTCATTTTATACACCCAAATCAAAATGGATTTCAGCCTAAGAGACAAATAAAAAATAATATGAGGATAATATTGAATACACTGGAATACTATGAATTACATCCAGAGAAACAAATGGCATTGGTTTTCTTAGATGCACAGAAAACTTTTGACAATGTGAATTGGCAATTTATGCTGTTGCAATTGGAGGAGATGGGCTTTGGAAACAGACTTATTAAGGCAATGAAGGTGATATATAATAAGCAAATAGTAAGAGTAATGATAAATGGAGAATTGACAGATAATGTTAATATTCAAAAAGGAACTAGACAAGGTTGCCTGCTATCTCTACTGTTGTTTGTATTGACTTTGGAAATATTGAATAGAAATATTAGGAAAAATAAAGAAATAAAGGAAATGAAAATAAAAAAGGAGAGTATAAATTACAAGCATTTGCAGATGATTTGGTCTTTATATTGGAAGAACCACTGGAAACAGGTCCTAAGCTGATTGAAAAAATAGAAGAACAATTTTAGCGAATTGTTTTTTATTAATTTTTAATTGATTATTGGGTTTTCTTTTTAATTTTGTATTGTATTTGTACTGTTTTTATGATTGTACACCACCCCCAGTCCTTTGGGAGATGGGGCGGCATAGAAATCAAATAAATAAATAAATAAATAAATAAATAAATAAATAAATAAATAAAATGGCGAGGTTGCAGGACTGAAAATAAACAAGGAAAAAACAAAAATTTTGGTGAAAAATATGATAGAAAAACAAAAGAAAACAATGGACAAACTAAATATTCAAATCACAAAAAAAGTGAAATACTTAGGGATACAAATGACAGCTAGATGTGGAACTCTTAAAGAGGACAATTATGATAGATTGCAACAACAGATTGTGACAGATTTGGAAAAATGCAAAAATTTACAACTATCCTTAACAGGGAGAATAGCGATGATCAAAATGAACATATTACCAAAAATACTATATTTATTCCAGATGATTCCAATAAGATTGAGAAAAAGTACATTGAGGACTTAAATAAAATGATGTTGAAATTTATTTGGCAAGGGAAAAAGACAAGAATTAAGATAAAATTGTTGCAGGATGCAAGAGAGTGAGAGGAGGTTTTGGACTACCCAACTGGGAATTATACTATCAGGCAGCAATATTGATGTGGATGAAAGAATGAAAAATGTTAGATTGTTAACATTGGAAGAACATGATTTGCAATTGGGATGGTATAATGAAAGCAGGGCACATGGATATTTTAGGAGACACTATGTCAGGGACGCTTTATTCTGGGAGAAAATAAGGGAATACCATTATATGAAAATACCAGTCTAGTTGTCAACAATAAAGGCATTTGCATATCCACATGTTTTTAAAAGAGAACACATTATTAGATATGAGGAAATTTTAAATGAAAAGGGTGAACTCAAAACAAAGCAGGAGCTAGAGGAACAAGGGATAAATATAGGTTGATACACTCAAGGTATGAAAAAGATACTAAGATGGCTGGGTTTTATAAGGAATTAACTGTACTAGATAAAATCCGAACAGGCACTGAAGAGAAGATGATTAAAAAACTATATGGTTATTTATTAGGAGTGAATCTAGAGGAAGAGCAAGTTAAAGAAACAATGATTGCATGGGGGGAGAGGAATTTTGGATATGGGATAGCTTTGGATAAATGGCAGACACTACTAGAAACTAGAAGTTAACCATGTCAACAGCCTATAAAGAGAATTTGTATAAGATGTTTTACAGGTGGCACTTACCCACAGCGAGAATAGCCAAGATATTCAAAGACAAATCGGTGAAATATTGGAAATGCCAGCAGACACCTGGATCACATTACCATATGGGATGGACATGAATTGATGCTAAAAAATATTGGACCAGAATACACATGTGGTTGGAAAAAATGATAAAACAACATATAGATTTAAAACCAGAGATATTTTTATTGGGAATCTTGCCTGAAGGTTACAACAGAGAGATAACATATTTGATTATCAATGTACTAACAGCAGCTAGAATCGTATTTGCACAAAATTGGAAAAACTAGAAAATTCCGACAGAGGAGGAAACAATTTAAAAAATAATAGAATGTGCGGAAATGAGTAGATCGACAATGGCAATTAGAGAACAGGAAAAAAAGATTATTATTTATTCTATGAATGGCTAGATAGAAGAGTAAGAAACTGAAACATGTGATAATAGTAATAACATATTATAACCTATTGATTTGGATTGAATAAGAGAATGAATATAATTTAGGTAAGGATGGAATATATTCTTGAAAGATAATTACAATATTAATGATAATATAACAATTCACCAATGTGATATAAAATATTGATTAGAATGGTTATAAATATAAACAAGTAAGAAATGTATGATAATATTATTATGTGCAAAGATATATGTACTCAACCGACACACTGTAGAACTGAAAGATGTTTTTATTTGGTTTTTTTTAAAATAAAAATAGAAAACTTTTTCAAAAAGAAAAAAGAAGAAGAAAAATACTCACTATTTTCAACTGATCAGTAACAGGATCAAAAATCTGTGCCCAAGTGAACTTAGAGTTATCTAAAATAAATATACCTATTAATTACATTTTCTGTAAGCTAATCACTTATCCTTTCAATAAATCTGCTTAAAGAAGACTATGGGAATCTTGTTCTTTTTATTGCAAGCAACTACTAGGGCTTAACAAGCAGGCTGTTCTTGATCTAATTGTTCGAAGTAGAAAAGTAAAAAACAGTAGAAAAGATCTAACAGAGGCAGAAGAGGTTAAAGGAAGATACAGAGCAATGATATGACCAGCTGTACAGATATATGTGAACTATTAATCTAAATTAAGAAAAAAATAATGTAAAAAATAGCATATAGCTAAAATCTGTATGAAAATGTAAAAGAGTATACAAATGATAGGATCACTAACATTCATGTCACCAAAATTATGAATTTGCGTAGATGAATACAACATGTCTGAAAAGAAACTTGGCAAATCAAGAAACAGGTTTCAGAACTAGTATAAGATGAGATCAGATAATAAATATGGATAGTAGAGAGAATTAGGGAATAAAAGACAGAGAGATCTACATTCATGAACTAAGCACAGCTTTTGATTATGTAGATCACATTTGAATATATAATATGCTTCTTTGATCTGATGTCATATAAAAGGGAAGTAATAATACTAATTTAGCAAGTCAACTTGGCTAATCACAGAAACTAAGCAGGTCAGTTCTTAATTTTTGGATAGCAGACTTGATTAAACTAATAAATTAAATAGCATCCTGGAAGAAAATGATGGCAAGCCATTTTTATAACCTTGCCAAGGAAATTCAATGGATGAAGTCACTAGGGATCAAGCTCAGTTCAGATCAAGTCCAGCTCAAGACAATCTTAATCTTACTTTGTAGATATATAAACTGCAATAAAGTTCATCTGAAAACAATTGATTAGTTTGAACTAAATTGCTATCTACTCTTTTTTTGAATGAAAAGTATCATTCTTACCTTGTGTTATAAGACAAAAGTTGAGAAATTATTAGAAAGTATTCAGAATTGATAGCAATGTCTTACTTAGCAATCATTCAAATGGTGATTGTTCACCTGAAAGTTATATCTAAACAAATGTAATCCCTGGGGGGGGCATCGAGGGGCATCGGGTTCTTTCCTGCCGCCTTGAAAGAGGCAGTGGTGAGACCTCTCCTGAAGAAGCCTGCTCTGGACCCAGCTGTTTTAAACAACTTTCGTCCAGTCTCCAACCTTTGCTTTTTGGCGAAGGTTGTTGAGAGCGTGGTGGCTCAGCAGTTTCTGCTTTTCCTGGAGGAAGCGGACTATCTAGATCTGTATCAGTCGGGCTTCCAACCTGGGTACAGCATGGAGACGGCATTGGTTGCGCTGATGGATGATCTCTGGAGGGCTCGGGACAGGGGATTTTCCTCTGTCCTTGTCCTATTAAATCTCTCAGCAGCTTTTGATACCATCGACCATGGTATCTTATTGTGGCGCCTCGGGGGGCTGGGAGTGGGGGGCACTGTTCTGCAGTGGTTCTCCTCCTACCTCTTGGGGCGTTCGCAATTGGTGTTGGCAGGAGGGCAGACCCCGAGGGCACTCACATGTGGGGTTCCTCAGGGGTGGTCCTCTCTCCCAACATCTATATGAAGCCACTGGGTGAGATCATCCATGGTTTTGGGGTGAGGTATCATCAGTATGCTGACGGTACCCAGTTATATATCTCCACCCCAAGCCAAATCAGTGATGCCCTCTCCGTGATGACCCGTTGTCTGGATGCGGTACGGACCTGGATGGGCAGGAACGGACTACAGCTCAACCCGGCTAAGACTGAGTGGTTGTGCGTACAGGCATCTTGGCCCAGTCAGTTGATTCCATCTTTGGTCATAGGGGGAGAGGCGTTGGCCCCTGTGGACTGGGCTCCGAACCTGGGAGTCCTCCTGGATTCACAGCTTAGTTTGGAGGAGCAGGTGGGGGCTGTGACCAGGGGCTTTGCCCAGGTCCGACTGGTGCCAGTTGCGCCTGTATCTGGACCGAGATGCCCTTACGATCACTCATGCACTTGTGACGTCCCGACTCGACTACTGCAATGCTCTCTATTTAGGACTGCCCTTGCATACCATCCGGAGGCTTCAGGTGGTGCAGAATGCGGCTGTGTTGTGATGGGAGTTTCCGATACTCCCATGTTACATCCCTCCTGCAAGCTGCATTGGTTACAGTTGCCCTCCGGGTGAGATTCAAGGTGTTGGTGTTAACATTCAAAGTCCTTTACGATATGGGTCCGGGGTACTTGTGGGAGTGTCTCCTGCCAATATCAAACACTGATCGCCCTGTGCGTGCGCACAGATGGTGACTCCTCGGGGTACCATCGGCTAGACAGTGTTGGCTAGTGATGCCCCGGGGAAGGGCCTATTCTGTTGCGGCCCCCGCCCTGTGGAACCAACTCCTTCTGGAGCTCCGGTTGGCTCCTGATCTTCGCTCCTTCCACCGCGATCTGAAGACCTGGCTGTTTGAACAGGCCGGGCTGGACTGACCTCCTGGGGTTTTTAAAGTATTTTAATGGGTTTTTAGTGATTGGGCTTGTTGATTCAATTCTGTTTTAAATATTTATTGGTTGAAGTACTGTGTTTTTTAATTGTGAGCCGCCCCGAGTCCTCATGGAGAGGGGGCGGCATATAAGTCCAATTATAAATAAATAAATAAATAAATAAATAAATAAATAAATAAATAAATAATTTTCCCAGCATTGGAAAAGCCTTCGTATCATATTAAAATTTAGATCATGCTCATCTAATACACAAGTCCATTGCTTTAAATGTTGGTAACAACAAAAATTGTCATCAGAAAGTAGGTTTACTTTAAAGAATTGTAACTCACCATTACTGCAAATGAAATCTTATCTTTGAACGCTGTCGTAGCTTTCAGTATTACGTTCAATATTTATCTGTTCTTATTTTTTTTAGAAATACCAGTAAATACTCAGAGATAACATATACTGTATCAACAGCAATAGCTTTTATGAATGCATGAAGGCTTATGAAACCATGCCAATTCCTAAATATAGAACAAAACCTTAGTATAATGGATCATTTAGGGAAGAGATAGTTAATAAATTTGAATTAATATTATCTGTGTTGATATTTTGCATGAATCATGTCATTTGCATAATTATGGAATTGACTTCAGTAAAATGTCAGAGGTTAAGACATAAATATATTTATTTTATGCATGCATTGAGATCAGCTAAGTATAAAGTGCTAATTTGTAGTAAATTATATATTTACTACAAATTATGCACAAAATTTGCTGATTACTCTGAGCTTCCTTCATTCCTTTATACCTTTTAACATTTCATGTATAATGTGCTGAAGAGTGGGTTATTTGGATGCTTTTTAAACAATCAGAAATTAGGACTATCATATCAGGCCTTAACATTCCAGATGGCCATAAGATAGCAAGAAACAAAGAAACAAACTTCCCCTTGGTGCCATAGGGATTCTTTGCTGGATGTGGTACTATTCATAAGTAAGAAATATTTTCAAACTTTTCCAAATCATACAAGAGCCAGCAACTCCTCCCCCTACTCTTCCTACCACCTTTAATTCAAGATTGCAAATGTATCTAATACTCCTGCCTCCTATGTTACCCACAATAATAGTCCTATGAGGTGACTTTGGTTAAAAGACTTTGGTCCAGTCATCCATCTGCCTTTCATGTTTCATCTCTGTATCCAATCATGGTTTCATCTCTGGTTAGCAGCATTTTCACCCATACCACCCACCACCCACCAGCATTTGGGAGAGAGAGAGAGAGAGAGAGAGAAGGGAAGGGAAGGGAAGGGAAGGGAAGGGAAGAGAAGAGAAGAGAAGAGAAGAGAAGAGAAGAGAAGAGAAGAGAAGAGAAGAGAAGAGAAGAGAAGAGAAGAGAAGAGAAGAGAAGAGAAGAGAAGAGAAGAGAGAGGCAGGCAGGCAGGCAGGCATGTTTGGTATCCAATAGAAACATAAAATATGCTTAATCCAACGGACATTAATGGGACATTAGAATATATAGTGCATTATTCCTATTAAAGATTTGGCCTATTGCATTTTCCCTGGATATGGCTTTTCTGTTTTAACTCCACAGCTTGTTCCATTACAGAGAAACCCTTTTGTGACTCACAGATGTAGCTTTTTATGACAGCCAGCATAGTGCAGACACTGGGTTAGCTAAGAAAGAAAGGTGAAGTTTAATCCCATTTAGTTACAAAGATCACTGAGTGTTTGTTTTTTACTCCTTTTCAGCCTGATCAATGTCACAGGATTGTCATGACTACAAAAGAAATGTTGCAATGCCCTGAAGCAGTTTGACTTTGTCTTTCTTGAACGTATTGTTTGACTTCTAAAACTAGACTGCATCTCTGGCAGTATCTAGACTGCATCTTCATTCAAGAAGAAATCAGACCAAATTCTGCTTAACTTTTTAGCTCTGACATGCTAAAGAACTTAAACCAGCCAAATCTACTAGCTGGGTAAATAAGAGCTGGTGTTGGAATTATTAAGAAAAATGAATAAATGTGTTTTGTTGGGCTTATATTTTAGAATGAAGTATTTTATTAACATTGTGAATTAAGATAATATTCTTCCATCTGCAGGAAAAGACTTTCATTTATCTTCTGTAATAAATAAATACATCCCATACTTACAATATTTTCTAAACCGAAACATTTCATTTTTGCTATGTATGTTTATTGCTTCTTCTGCATGCATGCAAGAAAGTGAATGATAGTCTAGCATGCATCTGATTCAGTTTAAGAGATGTAATAAATTGCAAATAACGTTTAATGCTAAGAAGAATACTGAATCATTAATATTAATAGCACATTATAATGAAAAGTTCATGCAATAAAAATATGGGCTTATGTTGTTAATTGTTTATTAGTTGGCAATTCACCATTGTTTTATACTAAAAGGTCTAGGAAGTGTTTTGTAATTCTAAGGGTATTCCCAATGATTCAGAATATTTAGAATGTAATCAAATTAATGAATATAAAATTTTGATGAAACATTATATATGAGCACCATTTTAAAAAAAATTCTTAAGCATATTAATAAAAAAAATATTGTGATATGCTTCTGTTGATTTCTTTCTGAAACAGCTTCTAAACAAAGTTGCTGTTTGGGAAAACCTTGTTAAAACAGCAAGTTGCTGCAGTTATCACTGGCTGTTTGATTCACAGAGTTGATCTTTCTATATGTTGACCTCTAATAATCATCTTTTCCAACAACTGAGGTTTCAATGAGTCATAAATACTGAGGTTGTAATTCTCCCAAAGTTTTGAAGACTTTTCATTACACAAGATAATTAATTTGTATTTCTTTTTTTCTTTCCCCCTTCATTTTTAGAATTAGAATTAGCATAGCATAGCATAGCATAGCATAGCATAGCATAGCATAGCATAGCATAGCATAGCATAGAACAGAACAGAACAGAACAGAACAGAACAGAATAGAATTCTTTATTGGCCAAGTGTGATTGGACACACAAGGAATTTGTCTTGGTGCAAATGCTCAGTGTACATAAAAGAAAAGATACATTCATCAGAGTTAAGAATCATAAGGTACAACACTTAATAATAGTCATAGGGTACAGTAAGCAATCAAATTAAAAAATATTACTGCAACTGAAAGTACAATTCCAGACTAAGGGGACTTTAGGTTGAATTCTAAATATTCTTTGTAAATAAGCTATACAGAAGCAGTAGCAATGATGTCTGAATAGATTAAGTAGAATTGTAGCACCCCTAACTTCATGGAATCAGATTGCTAAAAAAAATAATCAAAATTGCACAAGATAGCTAAATTTCACAATACTGTTTCTTCTATTTCATGATATTTTTTACATTTTTTATAAAACATGATTTTAACAAATAAATCTATTGTTCCATCTCCAACATCCCATGAAATCATGAAAGCTCATCAAATTGATGAAATAGCTTGATCTACTGGGGAATCCACATAGATTATTTAAGTCTTTTCAAGGAAATGAAATTTCAGTACCGTTATTCCTATGATGTGATGATAGGACTGACTATCCATTCAAAGAAAATAAGAACATGATCTTAGTCACATGTATTCATTTCAGATTAAATTTTTTTAAAGTTACTGTATACAAAACTGGAATGACATAACATTGCATTCTGAAATATTCGTGCAGCTTGATACTGATTAATGCTATATAGATACCATAGAAGACTATGGTGTTGGATATGAACACAGTGACATCGCAGAAAAATATCATATAGAAAAAAGAAACCTACAAAAATGTATTCATAAGATGTCTTTTCCTAATCACAATGTTTTCGAAATAATGAAATACAGATCATTATGTCAGAGATACCTGAAAATCAAGATAGCGATCATAACCATATGATCACTATTTAGCAAAAGTTAGGTTAGCGCATATTTGCAACACAAAAAAATGTGCGCAACTTTATCATTTAGTTGTAACTTCTGTCTAGAGCAGGTCTGTCAAACATCTTTATTTATTATTTTTATTTTTATTTATTTTTTATTTATTTGTCAAGCGATTATAAGATAATATGTATAAGTATAAACATAGTTATGAATAAATGAAATGGATACATATAAGAAAAATAAAAAGAAATAAAAAGAAACTGGTCCATGATCGGAAGCGTCACACGCTGGCCATGCCCACACTCAGTTTAGCGAAGGGGAAAAAAGTCCTGATACATCACGTGATGCCACCATGTTGATGTGAGTTTGACATCCCCGGTCTAGAGCCCTTTCCTACCCATGAACAGAGGTCCCTGTCATGATGTAAGCATATCCTTTTCATATATGCATCACAACATTGTACAACAATATGATGAGAGATTCTAGTGATCAACTGCTGTGATGTGGCCTTTTCAGGAGGGGGGAAGGTCACAGTAAAAAATGTGAATATGACTAGGACAAAATAGACACTGCTTGTTTTGCGCTGTTTTTACTTGCAATATTAAAAACGCTAACAATGAATGAAGTTAGCAGATATTTAAATTTCTATATGATTTTCAAATCCATATTATAATTTGTGGATATTTTTCATATTTTAGAATATCTATTTAGATTATATAAACTTTTTAAAAGTGAGTGATAGCATTTTAGGGACATTCTTTTTTGATTAAGACATTAGGCTAGAAACTAGGAGACTATGAGTTCAGATCCCATCTTAGGGATGAAAGCCAGCTGGATGACTTTGTTTGAGTTACCCTCACTCAGCCTAACCTACCTCACAGGGTTGTTTTGTGGGAAAAATAGGAGGAGGAAGAAGTATTAGGTATTTTTGCCACCTAGAGTTATTTATAAAAATTATAAACACGAGGTAAAAATAAATAAGTATCTTGCAGGTCAGTCAACTTCTTCTCTTAGTTTTGAAAGTGAAAACTCTTTCTCCAGAAAATAAGCTAAGAAAAAATAAGTTCTGTAAAGACAGAAAATAAATCCAGCGTGAAAAATGAAGCAATCAGAAAATCAATCCTTCATATATTTGGGAAGTCTAATATCTAACACTATTGCCATAATATCATTCTTGGCATTCTAATTTAAGAATTTGTCTGCACAGGAAGTTTCTAGCAAAGCCTAATAATAAGTTGCATGCTAGCTACAAAAATGGTGGATTTTGTTTCCTGCTTTATCTTTGAGAAACATGAAATTACTATATATTATCACAAATGCTGCACTAACCTAATCTTTTTATCATTCCATATTCTAGTAATGAGAATCTATTGTTAGTTGTTTATTTTTTAAAAAATGCATAATTTGAAACAAAAAAACCCTCTATTCCAAATATAATGCTTATATTATTATATACTTGCCTCAGCTACGGGTGACAAATTATTGTTCTATCTTTTATTTTGCAGTCCAAACTGAAACCTCGTAAACCCAGAAAGAAATATAATTGTTAGAAATTTGTTTCCTCTATGGTGCAGAGAAGGGTAAGCCTATTTGTAAAAATGTTTTTAGCATTCATGATTGTACATATATTTAATATCAGCAGCATGAAACCTTAACAGATTAATATTAATTATCTCATACAAAAGTCAGTTTTAATTATCAAGACCTGGATTGCATGCAATATTCATTAACAGGAAAGCAATAAATCAACTTAAGAAGAAGCATGCATTAAAACTTAAGTTATAGATTAACCCTTTGCCATCATTCTATGTAGAAATTCTTGGATATTCCTGTCAGTAAATGTGACAGGACCTTTAATTATGACACAACTGGGACCACAATTCCTGTCATAAGTAATGTAGTTGTTAAGTGAGATCAGCATATATGGGACTGATTGGGGTAGGTTGTAGGGGTGACACTGAAATATAATTTCATCATATTTTATTTATCCATATATTAAATTATTGTATTTTATTCCAATCTCATTTTAAATGGTATTTTATTCCAATCTCATTTTAAATGGCATTTTATTCAATTCCATTTTAAATTGTTTTTTTTCAGATTTTAGTAATAATTTGTGTTTGGAACTCTGCACTTTGATACAGCCAATGGGCTAATCAATAAAGTAAACTAACTAACTAGTTGTTAAGTGAGTCACACCGATTTTGCAACTTCTTTTGCAAAGACAGAAATTCCGATCCCAATTGTGACACAAGTTGAGAATCTCTTAAATTTATACAGAAGAAACCCAGCTGATTTTGCTAGATGGAAGCCCTGTGGAAAGGTAACAAACAGTGTTCATGTGATCCTATATATCCATCAAAAATACATGGCAATTGCCAAATTTTGATAATGTGACATTAGGAAAACTGCAACAGTTGTAACTTCAAACAGTTGTTAAACAAATGGTCATAAGATGAGGACTACCTGTATTCAGACAGAGGAGATTTTTCTGTACATAGAACAGTTGTATCAGAAATTTTCAGGATCACAAGGGAGTAAGTGCCATTGTGAGTATTATAAAATGTAATTGCTTATGTAAATGCCTAATTTTGCATGCATATAATGTGCATATATGAAATTCACCTCATTTGCATGACAAATCTAAGGTAATATTTAAAAAAAAACATCCTTATCTCTCACTCTCAATAAAAGATTATTAGGTTGTTGAATTAACCCTACATGCAAGTAAATTACCCAAACTAATCAAAATCATAGTAATTAATAATATACTGTAAAAAAATTATGATTTCACTTCAAAAGTATTGAATAAAAGCCCATTTTGGAAGGCAAGCTCAAGCAATAAAATGAAAAATGCAGAAGATAATGGTATCCATTTGGTCCCTAGAAACCCTTTCAAAACTGGTACTTTTGTTCAGCTGGAAATCGCTACAAAATTCCATATTGGTAATGTATCATATACCGAAGTATGAGATTCAAAACTATATTGTTGGAAAGATGAGTGAAGAACACTTGACTCATTATACTTCACTTTTTGTTGTTGTTCTTTTTAAAATATCATTTCTTTTTAAAACGTCATCCATAGCTCCTTAAACAGTGTTGAAAAATAATATTCTGGGACATGATTATTGTTTTAATAGTTAAAATGTCCTCCTGATGATTTGAGATTAATTTGAAAGACTGGAATTGAATGATATAAAATAATAATGCATTCATGTACAGTGAATTTAGCCATTTAGGAAACTTTGTTTGTAACAGACCAAATTTCATCCAGACGTGTTTCCAAATTAGAGTTAAGCTCACTGAATTTTGAGTAGTCCAACTAAGGCACTTAAAATAATGTTAAGTTTTCCTTAAACAGCTTAATGTTATACACCTCATGACATAATTTAAATGATATAAATCAAGGGTGTCAGATTCACGTTAAAATTGGGACCGTCCGATGGGGATGGCACATCTCCCTTGGAAAGTGTGGAGAGGCCAGGAGCTGGAGATAATTCTGTCCCAGACCCCTCAGGCATTGTGGGAGGGGGCCGACTGGATGGAGAGCTGCCTGCTTTCACAGAAACAGGGGAGGATTAGCTGCTGACAGAAGTAGTGCTGATAGGAACAGCTGCCTTACCCACTCGATCCAAGGACATGGAGAGCAGAGCATAGGCAAGCTCAGGGAAGGGCTGTGAGACTACTCAAGGTCGCCCCACCAGTCCTCCCAAGGAACACCTGGAGTGGGTTAGCTTAAGGAGAAGCTGAGGGGAGAGTCTTCGCCAGAAGCAATTGTTTGTTTTGGCTTAACACTTGCCAGCTTTTTGCTTTTTGCCTTGCCTTGCCTTGCCTTGCCTTGCCTTGAGAACTGCCTTTTGCCTTGTATCTTGCCTTTTGCAAGTATAATAATTTGCTTGCAATATAGGAAAGAATATTTTAGAATATAATATTTTAGAATAGAAAATAGCATAGCATAGCATAGCATAGCATAGCATAGCATCCTTTATTGGCCAAGTGTGATTGGACAAATTTGTCTTTTTAACTTTTTTCTCTCCTTTTGTGTTCAATTCTTAGAAACTGTTAGACAAGTAAGTCCCTTTTTTTGCCAAGATTTTTCAGAAATGGTTTGCCATTGCTTCCTTCCAAAGAGAGAGAGATTAGTCCAAGGGAGCCCAGTTGGTTTGTACCTAAGACAGGGACTACAGCTCAAAATCCGTTGTTTCCTAAAACCACTACATCAAACTGTCGTTCATTTTAGGATAGTCAGTAACTAATACCATGATAAATATTCCTTATTATTTCATTACTGAGCAATTCAAAGAAAAATGTTTTGCTTTGTATTTCTGTATCTTAATTGTTAACACAGCTTTATATTTCCATTTTTTAAAGAACATAATCAAATAATCTACAAGAGACTAATCTATTACAAACAAAGCATTAGTATACCAAATCACAATCTTACCTGTTAATTAAAAGAATGCTCACACTCCACAATGACATATTTGTCAATAAAGTATTAAACAATGACGTGTATGGGAAACATAGGTCCAGATATATTTCAAGTATGCTATTTTGTTTTTTTTTAATTAGCCTTAGATCAACAAATTTGCAGTAAGCATTCAACATCCTGAATTATCAAATTATAAGAATAGAGTGGTTTGCAAAGAAGAGAATATCTGTAACTCAGGGTTGAACTATGGAGTTTTTGATGCTTTTAGAATTTGGTGTTTCCTTACAGACATTTCATTGATTGTTTCAACTCCTACCCTCAAAATGATGCTACAGAGCACTGCACACGAGAACAACTAGACACAAGAACAGTTTTTTCCGAAATGCCATCACTCTGCTAAACAAATAATTCCCTCAACACTGTCAAACTATATTCAAAGTCTGCATTACTATCACTATTAATCTTCTCATTGTTCCTATCATCCATCTCCTCCCACTTATAACAGTATGACTGTATATTTGTTGCTTGTATCCTTATGATTATATTAATTATTTTCTAGTATGATTTGATTGCTTATTTGTACCCTATGACTATCATTAAGTGTTGTATCTTATGATTCTTGACGAGTATCTTTTCAATATCGGTGTTCACTCACATTGACATGCTATCTAGTTGTGTAGGTTACTACTGTGTATTACATATTTGTTTTTACATTCAACATAAACCAAATATTTACAGGCTTACAAACAGTATTTATCTCAACTTACTATAGCTCCTACATACCCTTCATCTATCAGCTTTGTGTCTACCTTCCAACCAATTGTATCATAAATTCCAAATCTCAAGCCTGGAGATAGCAGATATAAGGATTTGCTTCAGTAAATTAGCCAAAAATCCATCTCAGTGTGATATTTTAGGTAGGGTATTTTGTTTTATGAAGAAAAAATGAATCAACATGTAGAGAGTGTAAAGGAGCAAAAGGTTCAGAAAACGCATAGTGCAATATTAGCAAAGCCATTAATCATTATAGTTTGGGATAACAGTTAAAGCACCAGGATAGAAACCAGAAGATTGTGAGCTCTAGTCTCACCTTCAGCATGAAGCCAGCTGGGTCCTTGGGCCAGTCACTCTTTCTCAGACCAAGGAAGAAAGCAATGCCAAACCACTTCTGAAAAAAAAAAACTTGCCAAGAAAACTACAGGAATTAATTCAGGCAACCACTAGAATATGATACACATACACACATACATGGCTATGGGCAGCATATTGGCAATTGGGAGTTTGGTAAATATGTTTTAAAATATAATTGTCTCTTTCTGTCTATATACATTTATGTACAATATTGGCCAATATTTATGGGATATTATCCTCTTCATCACAGCTGTCAAACTCCAAGCCACGGACCGGATGCATCACACATTGGCCGTGCCTGGTTTAGCGAATGCCGCAATACTGCATGTGATGCCGCAATGACGATGTGAGTTTGATACTCCTGATCTACACTATTCAGTTTTAGGATGATATATTTTCTTATGAGAAAAAATCTTAGTGAGAGTTTTTGCTCAATGTTTTCTATATTATTTTTAATTGACTTTATTAATTTTATAGAGCATACATCTAAAAACTAACAAAGATAAATATTCAGAAAGAGGGTAAAGAGATAAAGAGAAAGAATAAAGAGAATGGGAGAGAACAGAAGTATGGAAAACAAAAACTACAGAAAAAAAGTATCAGAAGATAGTGACTTCCAACTTCTTTTACAAATGATATAAATGAAATTTAAATTCAACCTTTAGTTTAGGCTATACTGTAGCATCCATTTTTCAAATGGTCAAAGGTTTTTACTAAATATCAAATCCATAATTTGTGTTTTTTTCCCTAGTTCTTGCAAAAAGTCCACAAAAGGCTTCCATTTAGAATTAAATTTTGTCAGTATCTTTTCTTAATGAAAACCATTAATTTTATCACCTCTGCCATGTTCTGCTAATCATTTTTCCATTATCAGTATCCCAGAATCTTTCTAGCATTGACCATATAGGAATCTTGCTGTTGTTACCAAACATGATATGATTTTCCCTAGAGTTTTGTCCATCAATCCCAATAAGAACATTTCTGATCTAAACTATATCTTAAGTTTCAATACTTTTTGAATTAATATACGTATTTATGTCTTAAATTGTTTATATTTTTTACAAGTCCACTAGATATGATAGAAAATTCCTTTCTGATTCTTATATTTCCAACAAATATTTGAGGTTCCTTTATACACTTTTGTCAATTTATCTGATAAATTAAATATATACATCATTTTATAAACGTTCTCCTTAAGAATATGACATTTCAATTCACTTTTCTACATATCTTCCCAATGATTAATTTGTAGTGTTTGCTCAATAGTTATGATATTTAGTGCAAAAACAGAAGCATGTGCTGTTGGGAAGCAGTTCCTATCTATAAGTAAGCTATGCCATGGTGTTGTTCTTTTTTTAGAGCACATGTTAAACCCCGCCAATATTCTGACTCTGACTTTCTGAAGACTCATTTATTCCTATTGTTTGAATACTAAAACTTGTGGGTAAATGCTTGCAAGAGGTTTTGGGGTGAAATCAGGTATACCTAAGAGTGATGTCAAAGGAGGCACAACAAAAGGGAAGTTTTTGATTACCTTGCTCAGAATAAAAACAAAAATAAAAGGAAAGAACCAAATCAATGTGCTTTGATTTCTACACAGAATAAAAAAGTATAGTTGTGCTTTACATGTGCTCCCATGTCTTGCAAAATGCCTCTTTCAAAACCTTGTAAAATTTATGTTTTATTTCATATTGCAAGTTTATAGGAATCTGCCAGGCAAAACAAACCAGCTAAAATCAACTCAATGCTGCATGGCAAGGATTCAGTTCTGAATGCTGGGCTCAAAGCTCACCATCCTACTACAATGCTCAAAGCACAGGTCAAATACAGAGAGAAAGAAACAATAAAGTATCACTGCTTTCCACATATCAAAATACATAGAATTCTGCTGCCTTGTTTTCTGTAACAGCTTGTATTAAAATTTGCTTTAATGGCATGGTTTTGTGTTGAAAAAAATACTTGAAAAGCAAAAGAAATGATTAAATAAAGACTCAAAAGAGCTTTTTCAAGAGGCAGCAGGACTTTGAGTTATGATTAGTCAATTGCTTACAAGATAACAGGTATAAGTATAAACATAGTTATGAATACATGGATACATATAAGAAAATAAAAGAAACAGGGGAAGGCAATGCCACAGAGTCAATAGTAGACAGTCTAAGGTTAAAGTAAGAAACCACAGAGTCAGGTCCAGACATTGACCACTCTGTTGCTGAAGTCGTATATCCTGCAATCAAGTTTGGTGTGTTTAACCATGAATTTGTATCTATTGTGTGCTCTTGTATTTTTATGGTTGAAGCTGAAGTATTCATTGACAGGTAGGACATTGCAATGTATGATTTTATATACTATACTTATATCAGACTGAAGATGGCGTAGTTCTAGGTTTTCTAGGTCTAGAACCTCAAGTCTGGTGGCATAAGTATTCTGCAATGAGTAGAGGAGTGGAGAACTCTTCTTGTGAAATATTTCTGGACTTTCTGTACTGTGTTAATATCAGATACGTAATGTGGGTTCCATACTGATGAGCTGTATACTTGAATAGTATGGTCTAGCAAATGTTTTGTATGCTCTAGTTAGTAGTGTGATATTACCAGAGAAAAAGCTACGTAGGGTTAGGTTAACGACTCTTAATGCCTTTTTGGCTATGTAGTTACAGTGAGCTCTAGCACTTAGATCATTTGAGATGAGTACTCCAAGGTCCTTGACAGAGTTTGGATCATCAACAAGGTCTTGACTATTCAGCTTGTATTTTATTTTCTGATTTTTTTGCCAATATGTAAGACAGAGTATTTATTTGTTGAGATTTGAAGTTGCCATTTGTTTGACCATTCTGATACATAGTCAAGGTCTTTTTGAAGGGTAGCAGAATTATCTGTGGTGTTGAATAGCTTTACATCACCAGCGAAGAGAACGCAATTGCTCTTAATATGATCACAGAGGTCATTTATGTAGAGTATGAAGAGAGTTGGACCTAGAACACTGCCTTGAGGGACACCACTGTTGACAGGGACAGAATTTGATAGGACGTTTCTAATTTTGATCATTTGTTGTCTGTTTGACAGGAATGCTTCAATCCAGTTATGCAAGTGTCCAGAGATACCATAAGATTTTAGTTTTAATAGTAGTTTGTCGTGTACCACTGAATCAAAGGCTTTAGAGAAGTCTATGTAGATTGCGTCTATTGTTTTACTCTGATTGAGTTGTGTAGTCCATATGTTTTTGCAGTGTAAGAGTTGCAGATTACAGGATAGTTTTTTTCTGAAACCAAATTGTTTGTTAGAGAGTAGGTTGTTTGTCTCTAAGTGAAGAATGATGGATTGGTTAATAATTGATCCCATGACTTTACAGGTGACGCAGCATAAGGAGATTGGTCTGTAATTTTCAACTAAGCTGGGGTCTCCCTTTTTGAAAATGGGGATGACTGTGGCTAGTGACCATAGGTTTGGCAAGGAGCTGGTCCTGAAAGTTTCTTCAAAGATTATGCTTAGAGGTTTGGCTATGGCAGCGGATAGCTTTTTAAGAAGTAGGCACATATTCCATCTGGTCCAATCGATAGAGATGGTTTTAGATTGTGTAGTGCTTTTTCAACATTGTTTTCTGTAAAATCCGTATTTATTAGATCATTGTAGTTGTCTGTGGTTTGACTAGGAAATACTGGGCATGATCCATTGCTGTTTACAAATACTGAGCCAAAGAATGTGTTAAAGAGGTTTGCTTTAATGGTGTCATTGTTACAGTCTTTACCATTAGGTCTTTTCAGGGGTGGGATGGACCTTGAGTCTTTTAGTTTGTTGTTTACAAAATTGTAGAAAGCGCGGGTGGAATTGGTGCATAGAAAGTTTTCCTCTTGTTTAATGTGATAATTGGTGCATTCAGTCTTTATCTGGTGGCATAAATTTTTGTATTGGCTTTTGAACTTGATTTTTTATTTTTATTTTTTTATTTTTATTTGAAAACATTTATTATTTAAATTATTATTTGAAGATTTTTATTTGAAGACATTTCACTTCTGATCCAAGAAGTTTCTTCAGCTGAAAGAAAAAAACATCTTTGGGACAATGATGACCAGGATGTCTGAGAATCTCCATAGACAACTAAATAAAGAATTCTATTGAGCTGTCCTGCTATCAGCCTTGCTCTTCCACAAAGACCCTGTAGGAGAAGGGTGACAATTGTTGGATCTGGCAGAATGAGAGCTGTGGACCATAAACATGAAGCTGGTGTGTCCCTGAATAATAGATATGGTATCCTTGCTGAACTTAATGGGGATACTAGGGTAGAAGGTTCAGCTGTTTGTGATGACAAAGATGACTCAACTGAGGAGCTGATTGTGATCTATGAGGAAGAAGTTGTTTTGAAGAAAGAAAGATGTGAATCAGGCATTGCAAATCAGCCACGTGAGGTGAATAAGGTGTATAAAAAGAGAAGCCACTTTCAAGCTGGTGACTCAACATAAGAGGCATCAATTTAGGAAAGTGTATGGAGGTTTTGACAGAGGTGAAGTGTCTGCCTAATGCTTCTGCCAGCAAAGAAAGAGATGCATTATTAAGATAGTCAAGAATGCTAGTAATGCCTGTGATATTGATGTTGTTGTACATCTTGGCATTAATGAGCTGTCAAAAAGTACTTTCTCTGTGGAAGGATTTCCAGAGCTTGGGAATTTCAAGGATAGGCTGTTGTGCTGTCCAGCCAGTTATAGTTAATGGGAATTGGCATAGTTAGTTAGAATTGGGAGCTGTCCCCTTAAAGAAATGCATCATGGTAAATGTAGTTAAGGTATCCTGGGAAATGTAGTCCATGTCATGTGGCCACATCTGTAATCCTGATTAGACACTGAACTGACCTTTGTTGGGATGATGGGAGGTCCCGTCACTCTCATCTAGAGCTCAGCTAGCATGCTGGCATCTCTAAACCTTGCTCATTCGATATGGGATGAAAGGCATGAAAGATTACTATCACTTTACACCATAAATGCAGCTATGTAAAGAATTGGACATTTAGATGAATCTCGATGTAATTGTGAGTTATCTTGAGGATACCTGATGTACCAATATGTATGGATGCTTTGTGGAGTTATCTGTCTGCCTAATATTCAGCTAGTAATTGCAGCAGAACAGCTGTAGTCTTACTTTTTCAGAAGTTTTCATCTGTATATAAGGAGGAAGGAAAAGGCCACTGTATAGTGAGGTTCAATTTGTGATTAAAGCAGTGGTATGAAACAGAAAGCTTTGATTATGTTAGTTCTGATGTTTGCAGTTGATCTAATGAAAAGCTGTATAAAAAGAAATGGTTTGCATCATCATCATCAGAAAGGACTGAGCTACTTATTATTAAATTCAGGTTTTCTCTGGAGAATCATTTAAACTGAATAATGTGGACAGAGAGTTAATTGATACAGAACATTCCTGTTCCAGAAATCCAAAACTAATAGAGTTGTTAATGGTTATAATATAGATGCTTGTGTGGTTAAGAATATTGCTTGCTGTTAAGAAAACCAAGCTTTTGATAGGTGTACTACATGTGTCATAGGATGTACCATACCATGTGCACTGATCAATAAGTGATGAGGAAGGGTAACTCAGACACAAAACAGGTTATGTAGAAAATAAACACAAGGTCAGTCAAAAAGGACTCAAATGCCTGAACCCCAATGCACCTGAGGAATAAACAGGTGAAACTAAAGAAATCCAAGTACATGATGGGAGATATGATATTTTTTGCCATTATGGAAACTTGGTTGGGTGAAGCAAGAATGGAATATACAGCTAGAGAAATTTAAATTGTTTAAAAGAAACAGACCTAATAAATGAAGAGGAAATTCTTATAAGAAATAACTACATCTTTACAGAAATACAGCAGAATAATAATGAAAACCATCATGAATGCATTTGGGTCAATATAACAAGAAAAAAAGGGCATTGTTATAGATGTATGCTTCAGGTTACACAACCAAACAGAGGAAATAGATGAAAGTTTTGCTAATCAGTTAGCCAAGGTACATAGGAAGTAGATCACAATAGTAATAGGGATTTTAACTGCCCTGACATCAACAGGGAGACAAGCTTTTACCCAGTAGAAGCTCAAACAGATGACTGACAAACCTAGCAGACAACTTTGTCTTCCCAAAACAAGAGAAAGGAATTAGAGCCATAATGGACTTAATTCTTACTAACAGAGATAAATGATAGAAGGGGTTGAAATTACAGGAACCTTGGTGGAGAGTGACCATGCAATATTGATATTTCAACCTTATGCAAGCCCAAAGAATAGGAAAAAAAACAGTCAAACCAGAGTCTTGGAGACTTTAAGAGACTGATTTCAACAAACTTAGAGAGAGCTTGGGAAGCTGCTACTTGATGGATGAAAATTCTCAAGGGGAAAACAATTCAAGAAGCTTAGGAAATTTTGAAAAATGAGATTACAAAAATCCAGTCTAACACCACATCACTGAAGAAAAAATAAGAGATCTTAAAAGAAACCAGCAGGTTTCACAAAGAAGTCTCTGATAAACTGAAAGACAAAAAGACAAGTATAAAAAAATGAATACAATATCATCAAACAGCCTGAAACTGCAAAGAAGTTAGGAAAACTAAGGCTCAAAATCAACTAAGGTTTGAAATAAATGTCAAAAATAACAACAACAAAAATGTATTTCACCATGTAAAAAAATAAGAAAAAATCAAAAACTATTGGTCCATTAACGGAAGAAAGTAGCAAGAAGATGATGAACAACAGAAAGTAAGAGGAACTACTTAACTCACTTTTACAAAAAAAAAAAAAGTTAAACCAAACAAAAGGTTATGTTAGCAGATTAGCAATGCAAGTCAAAATAAACAATAAAATGAGAGAGCACTTCCTCCACTCTAGATAAGTTTAAATCACCAGGACTAGATGGATTACACCCCATGATCCTGAAGGAACTGGAAGATGTGATCTCAGAACCATATGCAAAGAACAGTTGCAGGAATTGGGTATGTCTAGTTCAATTAATGGAAATTAATCAAGAACTATCCTACAGTGTGGAACAGCTTGCCTTCAAAACAGTTGTGGGGTGTTCATCACAAGTGCAAAACACTGACTGGATAGAGAAAAAAATAAATGCAATCATGTTTTATTTTTTGGAGTTTCTGAGATTCCTTCTAACTTATTCTCTGAACACTGAAATTGGACAAGGGAAAAGTTAAATAAAGAGTGCTAGAGATGACCTCCTTCTAACTTATTCTCTGAACACTGAAATTGGACAAGGGAAAAGTTAAATAAAGAGTGCTAGAGATGACCTTAAGGCAGGACTCGGCAATTATTTTTTTTCCAAAGGGGCCACATGAAATAATGGGATTATTGTGGAGGGCTGAACCAATAGGACCAACACATTACTGTGAAGGTGCATAGGAACACATGCATGTATAGGTATATATGTAGCACTTGCCTTCAAAATAAAAGCAATGCAGTTGTATTGTGTGCCTGGCATTTTATTTATATTTAATTTAATTTCTGATTGACTCATGCAGACTGGCCAGTGACATCTGAAAGACTGGGTGTGGCCCAGGTACCATAAAATGCTCAGGTCTGCCATTGTTGGAAGTTATGATTCATTCCTCCCCTAGGAAAAGAAAAGAAATTTAAAATATTAAAAGGGGAAGGAAAATTCTCCTAAAAGAAAGGAGAAGTGGAAACACAAGCAGGAATTCAGCTTTCAGCCCCCACCCTTGGCCCCCCCACCTTGTCAAGTAAGGCCATTGAAATAATTGGACTAGCCTACTTTTCACAACAAAGAAAGGCTAAAATTACACGCATGGGATACAGAGAAAAGCCTACAAATTAGCTAAGATCCTTTCCCATAGAAATCAAATAGATGGCAAGCTATAAAACTTGTGAAAAACAAACTCAAAAAGGAAAAGGATCAAGACACATGAGAAAAGGAGATATTCATAAAAACACAGTCATAAAAAGCATGGCAGGAAGAAAAAGATTTAAACCCATGAGAGCAAACCAAAAGGCATATAACAGAAAACTCAGGATATTGCAACCAAATGCAAACTGATTAATTATAGTGAACAAGCAGCTACAAAGGATCAGGAAAACAGAGAGGGACTATAAA
>CM019155.1:28143218-28201281 GCA_009733165.1 Naja naja
TTATTTATTTATTTATTTATTTATTTATTTATTGTAATAATTGCTTACAAGATAACAGGTATAAGTATAAACATAGTTATGAATACATGGATACATATAAGAAAATAAAAGAAACAATAGGACAGGGACGGTAGGCACTTTGTCCGCTTATGCATGCCCCCTACAGACCTCTTAGGAAAGGGTGAGGTCAATAGTAGACAGTCTAAGGTTAAAGTTTTTGGGGTTTGGGAAGAAACCAGAGTCAGGTAGAATATTCCAGACATTGACCACTCTGTTGCTGAAGTCGTATTTCCTGCAATCAAGTTTGGTGTTTAACCATGAGTTTGTATCTATTGTGTGCTCTTGTATTGTTATGGTTGAAGTTGAAATATTCATTTACAGGTAGGACATTGCAATGTATGATTTTATATACTATACTTAGATCAGACTGAAGATGCATAGTTCTAGGTTTTCTAGGTCTAGAATTTCAAGTCTGGTGGCATAAGTATTCTGCAATGAGTAGAGGAGTGAGAACTCTTGTGAAATATTTCTGGACTTTCTGTACTGTGTTAATATCAGATAATAATGTGGGTTCCAGACTGATGAGCTGTATATTCAAGTATGGTCTAGCAAATGTTTTGTATGCTCTAGTTAGTGTGATATTACCAGAAAAAGCTATGTAGGATTAGGTTAACAACTCTAATGCCTTTTTGGCTATGTAGTTACAGTGAGCTCTAGCACTTAGATCATTTGAGATGAGTATTCAAGGTCCTTGACAGAGTTTGGATCATCAACAAGGTCTTGACTATTCAGCTTGTATTTTATTTTCTGATTTTTTTGCCAATATGTAAGACAGAGGTTTATTTGTTGAGATTTGAAGTTGCCATTTGTTTGACCATTCTGATACATAGTCAAGGTCTTTTGAAGGGTAGCAGAATTATCTGTGGTGTTGAATAGCTTTACATCACCAGCTGTATGAGAGAACGCATTGTTTTAATATGATCACAGAGGTCATTTATGTAGAGTATGAAGAGAGTTGGACCTAGAACACTGCCTGAGGGACACCACTGTTGACAGGGACAGAATTTGATAGGACGTTTCTAATTTTGATCATTTGTTGTCTGTTTGAAGAAGGCTTCAATCCAGTTATGCAAGTGTCCAGAGATACTATAAGATTTTAGTTTAATAGTATATTATTTGTGTTTGACTGAAGGCAAAAGTCTTTGTGAAAGCAAGTTTTTTTTTTCTTTTTTTTTTTGTTTTTTGATTGATTTGTTTTGCAGTGTAAGTGCAGTGCAGATTGCGTTACAGATAGTTTTTTCTGAAACCAAATTGTTTGTTAGAGGTAGGTTGTTTGTCTCTAAGTGAAGAATGATGGATTGGTTAATAATTGATCCCATGACTTTACAGGTGACGCAGCATAAGGAGATTGGTCTGTAATTTTCAACTAAGCTGGGGTCTCCTTTTTGAAAATGGGGATGACTGTGGCTAGTGACCATAGGTTTGGCAAGGAGCTGGTCCTGAAAGTTTCTTCAAAGATTATGCTTAGAGGTTTGGCTATGGCAGCGGATAGCTTTTTAAGAAGTAGGCACATATTCCATCTGGTCCAATCGATAGAGATGGTTTTAGATTGTGTAGTGCTTTTTCAACATTGTTTTCTGTAAAATCGTATTTATTAGATCATTGTAGTTGTCTGTGGTTTGACTAGGAAATACTGGGCATGATCCATTGCTGTTTACAAATACTGAGCAAAGAATGTGTTAAAGAGGTTTGCTTTTAATGGTGTCATTGTTACAGTCTTTACCATTAGGTCTTTCAGGGTGGGATGGACCTTGAGTCTTTTAGTTTGTTGTTTACAAAATTGTAGAAAGCGCTGGTGGAATTGGTGCATAGAAAGTTTTCTCTTGTTTAATGTGATAATTGGTGCATTCAGTCTTTATCTGGTGGCATAAATTTTTATTGGCTTTTGAACTTGATTTTTATTTTATTTTTTATTTTTATTTGAAAACATTTATTATTTAAATTATTATTTGAAGATTTTTATTTGAAGACATTTCACTTCTGATCCAAGAAGTTTCTTCAGCTGAAAGAAAAAACATCTTTGGGACAATGATGACCAGGATGTCTGAGAATCTCCATAGACAACTAAATAAAGAATTCTATTGAGCTGTCCTGCTATCAGCCTTGCTCTTCCACAAAGACCCTGTAGGAGAAGGGTGACAATTGTTGGATCTGTGAGATGAGAGCTGTGGACCATAAACATGAAGCTGGTGTGTCCCTGAATAATAGATATGGTATCCTTGCTGAACTTAATGGGGATACTAGGGTAGAAGGTTCAGCTGTTTGTGATGACAAAGATGACTCAACTGAGGAGCTGATTGTGATCTATGAGGAAGAAGTTGTTTTGAAGAAAGAAAGATGTGAATCAGGCATTGCAAATCAGCCACGTGAGGTGAATAAGGTGTATAAAAAGAGAAGCCACTTTCAAGCTGGTGACTCAACATAAGAGGCATCAATTTAGGAAAGTGTATGGAGGTTTTGACAGAGGTGAAGTGTCTGCCTAATGCTTCTGCCAGCAAAGAAAAGAGATGCATTATTAAGATAGTCAAGAATGCTAGTAATGCCTGTGATATTGATGTTGTTGTACATCTTGGCATTAATGAGCTGTCAAAAAAAAGTACTTTCTCTGTGGAAGGATTTCCAGAGCTTGGGCGGGAATTTCAAGGATAGGCTGTTGTGCTGTCCAGCCAGTTATAGTTAATGGGAATTGGCATAGTTAGTTAGGAATTGGGAGCTGTCCCCTTAAAGAAATGCATCATGGTAAATGTAGTTAAGGTATCCTGGGAAATGTAGTCCATGTCATGTGGCCACATCTGTAATCCTGATTAGACACTGAACTGACCCTTTGTTGGGATGATGGGAGGTCCCGTCACTCTCATCTAGAGCTCAGCTAGCATGCTGGCATCTCTAAACCTTGCTCATTCGATATGGGATGAAAGGCATGAAAGATTACTATCACTTTACACCATAAATGCAGCTATGTAAAGAATTGGACATTTAGATGAATCTCGATGTAATTGTGAGTTATCTTGAGGATACCTGATGTACCAATATGTATGGATGCTTTGTGGAGTTATCTGTCTGCCTAATATTCAGCTAGTAATTGCAGCGCAGAACAGCTGTAGTCTTACTTTTCAGAAGTTTTCATCTGTATATAAGGAGGAAGGAAAAGGCCACTGTATAGTGAGGTTCAATTTGTGATTAAAGCAGTGGTATGAAACAGAAAGCTTTGATTATGTTAGTTCTGATGTTTGCAGTTGATCTAATGAAAAGCTGTATAAAAGAAATGGTTTGCATCATCATCATCAGAAAGGGACTGAGCTACTTATTATTAAATTCAGGTTTTTCTGGAGAATCATTTAAACTGAATAATGTGGACAGAGAGTTAATTGATACAGAACATTCCTGTTCCAGAAATCCAAAACTAATAGAGTTGTTAATGGTTATAATATAGATGCTTGTGTGGTTAAGAATATTAAGCTTGCTGTTAAGAAAAACCAAGCTTTTGATAGGTGTACTATATCATGTGTCATAGGATGTACCATACCATGTGCACTGATCAATAAGTGATGAGGAAGAAGGGTAACTCAGACACAAAACAGGTTATGTAGAAAATAAACACAAGGTCAGTCAAAAAGGACTCAAATGCCTGAACCCCAATGCACCTGAGGAATAAACAGGTGAAACTAAAGAAATCCAAGTACATGCGGGGAGATATGATATTTTTGCCATTATGGAAACTTGGTTAGGTGAAGCCCAAGAATGGAATATACAGCTAGAGAAATTTAAATTGTTTAAAAGAAACAGACCTAATAAATGAAGAGGGGAAATTCTTATAAGAAATAACTACATCTTTACAGAAATACAGCAGAATAATAATGAAAACCATCATGAATGCATTTGGGTCAATATAACAAGAAAAAAAGGGGCATTGTTATAGATGTATGCTTCAGGTTACACAACCAAACAGAGGAAATAGATGAAAGTTTTGCTAATCAGTTAGCCAAGGTACATAGGAAGTAGATCACAATAGTAATAGGGGATTTTAACTGCCCTGACATCAACAGGGAGACAAGCTTTTTACCCAGTAGAAGCTCAAACAGATGACTGACAAACCTAGCAGACAACTTTGTCTTCCCAAAACAAGAGAAAGGAATTAGAGCCATAATGGACTTAATTCTTACTAACAGAGATAAATGATAGAAGGGGTTGAAATTACAGGAACCTTGGTGGAGAGTGACCATGCAATATTGATATTTCAACCTTATGCAAGCCCAAAGAATAGGAAAAAAAACAGTCAAACCAGAGTCTTGGAGACTTTAAGAGACTGATTTCAACAAACTTAGAGAGAGCTTGGGAAGCTGCTACTTGATGGATGAAAATTCTCAAGGGGAAAACAATTCAAGAAGCTTAGGAAATTTTGAAAAATGAGATTACAAAATCCAGTCTAACACCACATCACTGAAGAAAAATAAGAGATCTTAAAAGAAACCAGCAGGTTTCACAAAGAAGTCTCTGATAAACTGAAAGACAAAAAGACAAGTATAAAAAAATGAATACAATATCATCAAACAGCCTGAAACTGCAAAGAAGTTAGGAAAACTAAGGCTCAAAATCAACTAAGGTTTGAAATAAATGTCAAAAATAACAACAACAAAAAATGTATTTCACCATGTAAAAAAATAAGAAAAAAATCAAGGAAACTATTGGTCCATTAACGGAAGAAAGTAGCAAGAAGATGATGAACAACAGAAAGTAAGAGGAACTACTTAACTCACTTTTTACAAAAAAAAGGAAAAAAGTTAAACCAAACAAAAAAAGGTTATGTGCAGATTAGCAATGCAAGTCAAAATAAGCAATAAAATGAAGAGAGAGCACCACTCCACTCTAGATAAGTTTAAATCACCAGGACTAGATGGATTACACCCCATGATCCTGAAGGAACTGGAAGATGTGATCTCAGAACCATATGCAAAGAACAGTTGCAGGAATTGGGTATGTCTAGTTCAATTAATGGAAATTAATCAAGAACTATCCTACACATAAGGAGAAATTTCCTAACAGTTAATCAGTGGAACAGCTTGCCTTCAAAAGTTGTGGGTGTTCATCACAAGTGCAAAACACTGACTGGATAGAGCGAAAAATAAATGCAATCATGTTTTATTTTTTTTGGAGTTTCTGAGATTCCTTCTAACTTATTCTCTGAACACTGAAATTGGACAAGGGAAAAGTTAAATAAAGAGTGCTAGAGATGACCTTAAGGCAGGACTCGGCAATTATTTTTTTTCCAAAGGGCCACATGAAATAATGGGATTATTGTGGAGGGCTGAACCAATAGGACCAACACATTACTGTGAAGGTGCATAGGAACACATGCATGTATAGGTATATATGTAGCACTTGCCTTCAAAATAAAAGCAATGCAGTTGTATTGTGTGCCTGGCATACTCTTATTTATATTTAATTTCTAATTTCTGATTGACCTCATGCAGACTGGCCAGTGACATCTGAAAGACTGGGTGTGGCCCAGGTACCATAAAATGCTCAGGTCTGCCATTGTTGGAAGTTATGATTCATTCCTCCCCTAGGAAAAGAAAAGAAATTTTAAAATATTAAAAGGGGAAGGAAAATTCTCCTAAAAGAAAGGAGAAGTGGAAACACAAGCAGGAATTCAGCTTTCAGCCCCCACCCTTGGCCCCCACCTTTGTCAAGTAAGGCCATTGAAATAATTGGAGCTAGCCTACTTTTCACAACAAAGAAAGGCTAAAATTACACGCATGGGATACAGAGAAAAAGCCTACAAATTAGCTAAGATCCTTTCCCATAGAAATCAAATAGATGGCAAGCTATAAAAACTTGTGAAAAACAAACTCCAAAAGGAAAAGGATCAAGACACATGAGAAAAGGAGATATTCATAAAAACACAGTCATAAAAAGCATGGCAGGAAGAAAAAGATTTAAACCCATGAGAGCAAACCAAAAGGCATATAACAGAAAACTCAGGATATTGCAACCAAATGCAAACTGATTAATTATAGTGAACAAGCAGCTACAAAGGATCAGGAAAAACAGAGAGGACTATAAAACAATTACTCCTACCAAGATCTCAGGAAAAGATCCCAATCTCAAGAGACAGGATTCAAACGCCATAAAAAACTCATCACAAATCAAAGAATTTAAGGGGTCACCCGTACAAATCAAAGACTTCACATTCAAATCAAAGAACCTGAAGGGTATAAGAAAGAGGTTTTTCTACTTACAAAATTAGATTAATCTCAGGAACGCTATTCTTACTGCCTTCCTATTAATAAACTGATTCTGGCTTCCAATGCAGCTGACCAATTATTTTACAAAGAATGTCCCAGCCGGGAAAATTTGAATTCACAAAGGAGAGAGCTCTGCCTTTTTCTTAAAGGGCAAGGCTCCTTTTTCCTTTCAACAGCCTTAAAGAGTTTGTCAAAGGTATAAAACACGTTTTTTAATGATAAAGTAATATTTAAGATATATATTTTGCCATTCTTCTTCCTTTTTATTTTGCCAGTTAAGGAAGGCTAGGAAGATCAAAACTCTGTATGAAATAGCACACTCAAGGAATGTGAAACATAAACCATGTACAACTATGCAAGTCACACAGTAATCCCACAATTTGTGCAAATAAACCCTGTGAATTTATTGGAATATATTTTTAAATATATTCTGATGTATTTTCTGTATCTGATACCAAACTGTAGCACAATGAAATTACATTAAAGGCAGATATAACACTGTTAGTTTTAACAGATGGGATGGAACATTAACCGGATTAAATATCAGTATAATTTATTTCATAGTAAACTTAAGAATGTAATACCCAACAGCAGATACTCATGAAACACGTTTTAGTAGTCATTTCATGAAATTATATTTTTAGAAAGTCTACAACAGGTTCATTGAATGTATTCAAATAATGATTAAATTTTGAGGAAGCTATCATTGTCTCTCCAACTTATGATTAATAAAAGAGTACATTTCTTGAATAAATGTTAAGCTCTGAACATATTTATTCTCTTCTACTTATTTGATAGGGCTTTTTTAAAAAATTGGTAGAATGAAAAATCAATAGAGGTTTTCAAATTTATGATTACTCTCATTAATCTGTCTCCCATTAGGAGTAGAAATCTGAACAAAGCTGCACATTAACATTTATGGAAGATCATTGACCATATAAGCCAACTCAGACATTGTGCTATGACCCAGATATGGTACTTACAGTTTCAAGTATTGCTTCTTCATCATAAAAGTGTTTTGCTATTGGAGTGGGGTAAGAGAAGGGGTTTCTTTACCCCTGAAGTAGTTTCAAAGTCAATTCCAGTATTGATTAAAGCACAGGGCATTTTTCTTTTAAGGTTTTGGAAGCTGGGAGAAGCATCAGCATTTTTTCAGAAAGTAACCATAGCAGCAAATTCTAAATATTTCTTTAGGAGCTCCTACCCGTATTTTATCAGTTCAGTTAGATTATCCTGTATTAGAGCCAATTATTTTTAGCACCTGATCCAAATAATTGAATCCTTAATGCAAAGGTAGTGCAATGCTGTTTGGCAAGGAAAAGAAAACATTAGAGACCAGAAGTGAGAGTGATGGGAAAGCTGAGGAAAATGCTTGAGAAGGAATATACCTGGCAAAGCTGAAGTTTACAAATCATTTTATAAGACTTTTTGGGTAGGCTGCTTCTATCCTTGGGGTACTGAAAGCAAAACATAAAACATGCTTGATAAACACTTGCAATTTTGCTTGGAATTTCACAATCTGAAATTGCAATCAATGAAACAAGCAAGCCAATTCTATTTTAAAAAGTGGGTAGGGTTTTCTAAAAAGAGACAGAAGTGGAAAGTAAATCTATAAAAGCATAGGAGTGCCTTAAACATGGTCATTTTTAGGGGCATTCTCTTAGATCTCCCTGAACTTAGGCATGGTGGGAAGGATATAGCACTGGGTCTACTGGGTATTGCATATTTACTGTAATGATCAGTGATGTTCAAAAAAGAGTACTTACAATTTGAGAAGATTATTTTATATGAAAGAATGGCTGTTCACACACAGAGAGTGAAGGCAGATTCATTATTTAATATAATTAATTTAGTCCAACAACAATT
The DNA here is from genome assembly GCA_009733165.1 of Naja naja. NCBI lineage: Eukaryota > Metazoa > Chordata > Lepidosauria > Squamata > Elapidae > Naja > Naja naja. The sequence goes on from CM019155.1 coordinate 28,151,390, forward strand.
GATTATGAAAGGAGATGTTTTAAAACAGCAGTAGAGAGCAGATGTCCCAAGAATTGGGGGATGGTTTGTATTTTTGAAATTTTTAGAGTAACACTGTGAACATAGTTAAGAAACAATGCTGGGGAAAGTACTTCTTTGTAAAAACATCCACTCCTACTCTGATGTTCATCCTACTTTTCTGAGTCTTTAATTTTTAACCCTAAGCAAGCAGGCTAATTTACAGGCAGAACACTGAGCTGTGATTCCCCTTCATTTTTATTTTTAAAGAAAAAATAAGGTATCCTTGTTTTAAAGATTTTAAAATGCAGGCAACTTGGCAGGTCCCAAGGAAGGACTCTGTGGTCTGACACCCCTGGGATTTCTTACTGACAGTCAAGACTAGGAAACCTGGAGGGAAAGCAGTCAAAAGCACATGCTTATATAGAAGAAGAAATTCAAACTGGGAATTTGGGACCAAATCTGTCATCGTTCCCAGGTATACCAGGGAACCAGACCAGATGTGCTACTTCTATTTTAACAGAAACTCGAAAGTCTGAAAGTACGAATCTCACACTGTTTCCTTTTTAGCCTGAAAAATTAGGGAGGGTCCCTTCTGAGCCTTTTATTCTACATATTAAGCAGATCTATTATTTTGACCATTCCCTAGGCAGTATATCTTTTATCTCTTCTCATATACCATTACAAACTTAGCCAATGTGATAACCAAATATGGATCATTTTGTTTTATTTAAGCATTCTGCCATTTATTTCAATTTTCTGCTTGTTTTTCATCCTTCTATTTATCCACCATCTCTCATACTTGTAAGCAGAAGCACAGATCATTTTGAAGATCAGTACAAGTCAGAACAGGATAGAATTTTAGCTGGAGTTTCTGATTTGAATGTATATTAATAATGTAGGTTAGCAATATCAGAAAATCAGTTGTGGAATACAATTAGCCCTCTCGGTCTCAGGATGTTAATGTGCCAGTGAGGAACACAAAATTGGCAAGAGGGGATAGTAAGTAACAATGTGTAGCTGCTGAAACATAAGGCAACAGACCAGTGGTGGGAATCAATTTTTTTTACCACTGGTTCTGTGGATGTGGCTTGATGAGTGCGTGTGTCTGTACACCAAACATGTGAGCGCAGAGGGTTTGCTACTGACCTTCTCCTGCAATCCTGCACCCTCCCTGTGTGTTAAACAGCTGACGTGTGGCAATCCACTGTGCCGCAAGAAGCAGCTGAGCCTGAAAACCAGGAAATAAAGGTCAGAATAAAGCTCAACAGCTGATCATTGGAGCAAACCGGTTTGCCCACAGATGATCCTCAGAGCTACCTGTTCAGCTGAACTGGGATGAACCAGTAGAATACCACCCCTGCAACAGACCATAGCCATTTTTTAAAATCAATCACTAATTTATAATGATCTTACTGGATTCAAGAATTAAGGATTATTTTAAACAATACAGCCAAAAGACAAACAGAGGTAGAGGCAAGCATTTCATATTGACTCATCAATACTTACATTACAATATTAAGGGTTACTTAAAGGTTTCTCTGACCAATTCAAGGGGTGGTGCTCATCTCCAATTCTCAGCTGAAGGAGCCTGCATTATCTGAGACACGTTTCTATCATCATGTGGCCAGCAGGCATGTAGTAACCTTCCTACTGGAGCAGTACTTACTTATCTACTTACATTTATATGCTTTCGAATTGTAAAGTTGGCAGGAGCTGGGGCGAGAAACACGAACTTATTCCATTGCGCAGTGCTCAAACCTGGACTGTCAGCTTTCCAGGTGACAAGCTCAGTGTCTTAACCACTGAGCCACTATGTCACCCTCAAAGGATTAGTTAACATGTGTTGAAATAATGGCTTTCTGTTAGAATGTCATGGGATCAACAAAATGCCAGGACAAAACTTTCATCTGAAAGACTACAAATTGACTTCTATTTGCAAAGACTTATGTTTTTGCAGATTACTCAGATGAACAAGTTGGTCTTATTTAACTACATAGGAACAATGTTGATGTTTTGTGAAAATGACTAATGTTGCCAGACAAAACTGTAGACAAAACTGTTGCTATTTACTTTATACAGATGTTTTTCATGTGTTCCCCTCTAATAATTTTTAACTAATAAACATATACAGGTCTGGCTGGTTCACCAGCTACGCCCATTCCTGGACCGAGATGCCTTGCATACAGTCACTCATGCACTTGTTACCTCACAACTCGACTACTACATCGCTCTCTATTTAGGACTGCCCTTGCATACCATCCGGAGATTGCAGCTGGTGCAAAATGCGGCCACATGGGTGGTGATGGGAGTTTCCCGATTCTCCCATGTTACACCCCTCCTGCACGACCTGAATTGGCTGCTGGTTGCCCTCCGGGTGGGGTTCAAGGTTTTAGTGTTAACATTCAAAGTCCTACAAGACATGGGTCCAGGATATTTACGAGAGCATCTCCTGCCGATATCGAGTGCCAACCGCCCTGTATGAGTGAGTACACAGACAGGGGCTTCTCGGGGTGCCGTTGGCGAGCCAATGCCGGTTGGTGGTGCCCTGGGGTCGAGCCGACTCTGTGGCTGTTCCCGCCCTGTGGAATCAACTACCCCTGGGGCTCCATCTGGCCCCCGTTCTCCGCACCTTCCGTCACAATATGAAAACTTGGTTATTCGAACAGGCCGGGCTGTGCTGATCTCCTGGGGGGGGGGATTTTCTAAATTTTAAATTTTCAATGTTTTAATTTTAATTGGGATTTTTGCTATACTGGGCTTGTGTTCATTTAATTTTCTTTTAATTAATTTATTGTTGTTTGATTTTAGTTGTGAGCCGCCCTGAGTCTTCGGAGATGGGGCGGCATACAAGTCCAAGTAATAAATACATAAATAAATAAATATACCATTTGACTTCTTCTTTTTCTTTAGATGTACATTTCTCTAAATTAGTAAAGAAGAAAGGAGGCAGGAGCTACATGTTTTGTTTTATTAATTATAGTATTGCACCTTGAGAAAAACCCCAGGAACTGCACTGATGCAAAAACACAAATGTTTTTCTATATAATGACTTTCATAGCCAGTACTCTGAAAAGAAAGCCTCACATATATAAGGCATTCAGAGTGTAGGTCAAACAAGATGGCCAGGACTGTGTAATCCAGTTCTGTCCCTGTTATATGCACATAATATATGCAACACATGCACAAAAGGGAGTGATTTCAATGTAAGCATTTTTATTAAGTTATAAAATATTATAAAATACAAAAGTAAATAGAAGAGCAGTGAGGGGGAGGGGAAAGTGGGAAAAAAGTGAGGAAAGATAGGGAAAAGAAAAGAAAAAGAAGCATTGACTTCTGACTCTACTACAGTAAAATAAGGCATTAACATCAAATCACAACTTTTTGCTTTTCCAAAATAGTATAAACAAGCCATTTCTATAAAGGTCTATGAGTCTAATCTGTAAAACCCAAAGTCAGAGTTTCATTCTTTTCCATACTGAGCACAAAGTTCAGAAGCAGTCTCCATGTGGAAACAAAAATACCTATGTTCTTTTCTTTAATCAAAGTAGTCAGTTTTGCCATTTCAGCCAACTCCATCAACTTCTGCAACCATTCTTCCATGGTAGGGATCAAAGTGTCCTTCCATTTTTGTGTGTACAATAGTTTGCTGTTGTCAACATATATAATAACGAAGTTCCAAAAAAATTTCCAATTCTTTTTCCATTAAGCCCAAAAGAAAAAAGTTCTGGTTTCATTTTTATCTCCATTTTCAAATTTTTCTGTATTAAAATATGAATAATATTCCAATTTTTTTTGCTTTATCACATGTCCACCATAGATGATAAAAATCCTTTCTTTGATTTTACACTTCCAACATTCATTTGACATACCTTATGCCTCTTAGATAACTTATCTGGTATTAAATATCAACATCTTATCAAAATTTTCTTCTAGATTATAATTTAATGTAAATTTTAAACCCTTCATCAACAAATTTTCCCATTGTTCATTATAACCAAAATTCCTTTCCTATTGAATCATACAATTTATTTCATATGTAAGAGGGGAGGGATTTCAATTATACAGTCAAGACAGTCAACTTGATTTTTTTTTAATTCTCTCATCTACCCAATGGATATCCCTGCTTATATGTACCTGTTTTCATTTATGAAGCCAATCAACCCTGAATGTCTACAGACAGTGAAAATTAATTAGATTTTATTCACTATGCATTTGGATATGCTTAAATATCACCAGAATCAATGGATGCCCTAACATACTTCACTCCTAAAGTATCAATAAGATTTAAGTTTGAGTAACTTTTCATGACACTACATTTAGTGTTTAGAGATAGTGTTTGGTGATAATTTTATAGGCAAATGTTATGTAGAATTGAAAATATGTTTATTATTGAACTTTATGTTTGCATTGTTCCATGAGTCAAGAGTTGTTGTTTTTCTTGAATTTTGAGATTCTTAGATTTTTGAAAATACCAACTATGTATTTTGTTATCGTTTCTTTAACATGAATTTTAGAATGTCTGTACCAACCCTGCTTGCTGCACAAGTTCAAGATTATACAAATTTACAGAAAGGTGTTGATTTATGCAGTTAATTCTGAAAGTAATGGTCTTGTAGGCAGACTGAATAGCCCTGGTTATTCTTTATAGTCAGTTACTAGAGGAAGGAAAAAGTGAGAATTTGCACCAAGCAAGAAATGTATTATCTTTTGCTGTAAGCTTATGGCTCCACAATGCTGACCTCTGAACAGCTTGTCTGCCCTTATTAGAGTCCCTGTTGGTTCAGGATTGGCAAGCTTCTTGCAGTTCTCTGATCCTACTTTACCATTCTTCCTGCTCAAACAGCAGGAGCTCCACTTTGTGAGAATACAGGTCTTTATGTTGTTGCTTATGTTGTGACCAAGGTATCACAATACGTGCAAACTCTAGCAAATTAAGCAAAATGTCTTGTACTTTTCCTAACAGATGATCATGCTGACAGACTGATGCAGGTCTTTTGAATGTTGATTTTATAGAAACACATAAAAATACACAGAACATTCCTCATTATTTTGATATGCTGTTTAAAATTGTGAAATTGAGCTAATGAGCCCTGTTAATAGAAAAGATGTAACATTGGGATTTTCTCAGATACCAGTATACTGAATACAAATCCTTCACCAATGCTACATGCCACTGTTGTTACTTGTAGCAGTATATTAATTTTGCCCTGAATTTAGATATAATTCCTGGAGGATACATCAAGTCCATGCAATTCTCTAGACAGTATTTTATAAGTGGTTTTTCATTGCCCTCTTCCTAGGGCTGAAAGAGAATTACTGACCCAAAGTTAGCTAGCTGTTAGGACTAAAACTCAGGTTTTCCATCTCCTCTCCAGTACCTTAACCTTTATTAATTAATTAATTTATTTATTTATTTATTTATTGGATTTCTAGCCCTCTATATTGGTCCTCTAGTAATATCTTTGTCAATGACATTTTAGAAATTGAGATTTTTCATGCAAACAAAAGTATACGTTACCCTACAGAGAAATTGTGTACAAGCACAATTAATCAAACAATTAATTTGTTTACAGCTAGCTTCATTATACCAGATGTCAAAACAAAGCACCATGTAAATTGTACATTTGTTTTTAGTAATGAGTTATACTCAACTAAAATACTCAGTTAAAATTATACTGGAACCTTTGTTAGGCCAAACAAATCTACATAATTTTTCTCAGGGATTTCCCAGTAATTGCTCAATCTCAGTGTGAAATTCCAGAGTTTGAGGTTTGAAAGTGTTTACTTAAATGCAAAAGTTCAGCAAGATTCCTGAAAAATATCAAGATCCAAAATGATCTACAGGATCAGATTAAATATGGTCCTAGGTTGTTTGTTTAGGCAACTAGTGGGGAATATAAAGTTCTCATTATGTATTTTTGCTGCCAGAAAGATTTTGTTCTGCAAACTTGTTCTAAAGATAAAATAATGGTGACTTTGCACTGTCAGTTGATGGGTAGGATCATGGAATGTGTTTTGGTTGAATTTGAGTAATGTATGCTAAAGGTTGCTCCAAAATGTTTCTAGCTTCTGCCATCATCACACATTGCTTTGTAATGAGTGAATAGGGCCTGTAAGACAGGGATCTCCAACCTCCAGGCTATGGCCCACTACCAGTTCTTGAGCCATTGGAAACTGGGGTGCAGAAGTGGTGGGCAAGTGGGCACATGCGCACATCCCCAATTGCACAAGTAGTGGACAGCATGTGTGCATGAAACCATCCCCTCCCCCCTGCCTGTCCTCAAAGCTGGAAAGGTTGGGAAATTCTGTTGTAAGGAATGGATCCCTATGGATCCCTATGAAGCCTGTTGTGATGTGAAAAGATTCCAGATTGGCCAAGTGAGAAATGGATCATTTCAAAGAGTACAGATGAACTTCCTTGTTTCTTCTCATTAACCAAGCTTTTCATTACTCATGAATGTTTTATTGGTCCTTTATAGTTCAGTAGCTTTTACTGAACTGATTAATAAATAAATTATTGAAAGTGACCCTGAATTGATTTTTTTATTTGGGAAAGGCATGAAAGAAACCAGTTAAGAACAGAACAGAATTGAATAGAAATGGGGCCAAAAACGTGTCAGGAAATAATGCCACTTGTTATTCTTCAAATGGCAAAATGAAGTGTTATTTTTCCACTTCATTTTGCCATGTCATAAAAATGCTTTTGATTTTGTTTAAAAAATTTGTAAACTTTGCACTTGAGTGTTAAATCCCTTTAGCTTTAATCTCAGAAAGCAGCCTAAATACCCTTTTGTCCAATACTTCCTTCCCAGGATTTAGGACACTGGAATGTTGTATTAGTTGTGGATTGTGGACTACAATCTTTAGGTCTCACTGTTTATAATGGAATACAAACATGCAGGAGATCACATGATATAATAGCTACAAAGTTGATAGTCATATTACGATAAACCCACACTTGCAATGGTTTTGCTGTTGATTTTTTATTTCCCAGCTTTGAATGAAAATTTAAAAGAAAAAATTTCACTATTCAGAGTTTTGTGTTTTTCATTCACATTCACTATACCCCCATGTACTGCAAATGTTATTAAAATAAATAAATACAAACTTTTTGAATTAAGAAGTGTCCTATTACTTTGGAATTCTTAAGAGGAATTAAAACATATAGCTTCTTAAAACTTCATGTAAAGAGTTAAAGCATAAAATTAGGAGCTGAAGAGTTGTGTGTTTCTTCTTACATATTCCTCTCAAAATAACACCACCTATTCCAGTTTTATAAGGGGTTCAAATTAAGTGTTCTAATTATGAAATTTAGTCTTGTTTGTAGCCTCCAGTCAACATTATTGGATATAAGCTTATTTGTAGCTGAAGTGGTTTGGAGACAGGAATTAATGCAAAAAATCAAGGCTGAGCAACATTTATTTTATTCAAAAAATGAATTATGTCTTTTTTTTTTTTAATTACATTTATATGCCGCCTTCTCCGAGACTCAGGGCTGCTTACAATTTTTGGGATGCAACCCAGTGTGTTCAGCAATAGCCTTCATTCCATTGTATATGCCTGCTTATTACTAAGCGGCATTTTTACAAGGTCAGCTAATTGCCCCCAACAATCTTGGGTCCTCAATTTACCTACCCCGAGAGGATGGAAGGCTGAGTCAACCTTGAGCCTGGTGGGATTCGAGCCTACAGCAGTTGTAGGCAGCTGGATCTTAAGTGCAGGCAATTAACAGCCTGAGCCACCAAGGCTCTTTTGCAGAAATCATGGCCAGAAAATCACAAAACATTCGTTAGCATCTTTTGAGAGGTGATTAATAAAAAAATTGTGGCTGGCCTTTTTCCATTTCAGTGTAATTACAGGTTTATTGTAAAGAATTTGTCATGATTTAAATTCTTTAAACAAATCAGAGTTCAGAAAAAGTTCATGGAAAAAAACCCACAATATTTTACAAATACCTTCCTAAATGGGGGCCAATTGTTAAAGTGAATTCTCAGCCACCTTAACAAGGTGAAATGTGGTGGAGAAAGGAGCAATGTTAAAATGGGAAAGAATTATTGTAACATTAATTTGGTGCATAACCAAGAACTGAAGAAATTTGATTCCCACTCAACTTGCAGTGTAACTTCCTCCATGAAATGTTTTAGAGCAGATATTTTTCAGACCAGTGAGATGTTCCCAAAGAAATCTCTGTGCTGCTGGTGCTTCTTTTCCTCTTCTCTTCCACCCTCCCCTGATCTTTATCTTCCTTTTATCTTTCTCTTTTCCACAGTTCTGTGTCACTAACATTTAATCCATCTCCCCTTCTTTCTTACCCATCAAATTCTCTCATTTTACACACTGAGAAAGAAATTGCCCTGGAGCATAGCAAGGAATGTGAACAATCTTACAAGTGAAGGAGAATAAATTTCTGAATTAACTGATCACAGCAAATGTGCAGGTGTGACATGGTGGCCTGGAAGGCAGAGAGCTTCTGATTTAGAGCTTTTTATAAGTAGTTTTTAAAGAATTTACGTAAAATACTTGGAGCTTTAGAAAAATACTTTTGTAACAAATGGAGCATTTGTTAGTCTTGAGCTCTGCCAGCTGCGTCCAATTGCAAATGATTCTCAACATGTTTTACATCCAACTTGTGATTTCTTCTGCTTGGCCCTCACCATCCTTGGAGATTTAGCATAGTCACAGATTTGAAGAGAAAAATCTCCTTTAGAATTCTCTTTTAGCACCAATCTGCAATGTCCTGGACTCATGCAGCTCTCTTCTATAGCTGCTATAAAATCTTGGGAAAAGACCCCTCAACATAAGGAGTTGCCAGTGGGTACTTTGTGTTTCCCCCCATGTGCTCTGAATTACATCTTTCCCTTCAAATTCAAAGTGCTAATTACTAATTAAGAGGGGAGCTCTGAGAATGTCAGCAAATCAGTGCTCAGTCCTTTTGCGCCCAGCTTGCCAGCTGCTGAGCTTACAACTCCTCTCTTTTCTTCACAAAAAGAAAAGGAAAAAGAACAAAGAAAAGAAAACCTTTTGGTTCACTATTCCACTAAGCTCTGTAAATTGTATTATCCCAGCAAAGACTTTTACTGGATTTAGTAAAATTGGGGTGGGGAAGGGGCATATGGCAAACTGCCTGTTCAGGAAGCAATTGAACATCTGCAAACACAGAGTCACCTATTAGAACATGAATTTCTGTCAAAGCTACAACTGGGTTTTTAGCAGAGGTGGTATTCAGCCAGTTCGGACTGGTTTTGGCATACCGGTAGTGGAAATTTTGTGTAGTTCTGAGAAGCAGCAAATACCACCTCTGGCTGGTCTCACCCCTGCCCGCTGGCTCGCCAGCTCACTGCTTGCCCTGCCCAGCCGCTCACCCCACCCCACTTCATCCCATTACTCCTCATCTCATCTCCCCGGCATAGCACACTGTGGCTCCTTGCTTGTGTTGACCACACAGTCTCTGAGGCTTGCCTGCCTTCCCACATGGTGCCTGAGGCCCAACTGAGTGTCTCTGATCTGCCTGCCTGGGTAAGTAAGCCTGTGAGTTGAGGCCTAGCTAGATGCCTAGCCCCCTTACTATTCCCATCTGCCTTCCCTACTCCCTTTCATATGGCCCACAGCCCCATCATGCTTGCCTGCCTTCCTTGCAGTCCCCATGGCCAGGTCCACTTGCCTGCCTTCCCTACCTTCCATGCAGCATGTAGTCCTGCCATGCTTGCCTGCCTTCTTTGCGAGGAACGGAAGCAGCTGAACTGCCACTGCCTTTCATTGGGGTGTATGGAGTGAGACGGGGGCAGAAGAGTTTGTGGGCAGAAAAGTTTTCCCCACACACCACCACTTAGATTCCCTTGCTTTCCTCAAACATTTTTTTGCCTACCTGATTTCCAGTTCCATCGCGTTCTCACCATCGTGTGCAGGGAAATGAAAGTTTGTGTGGGGCTAAAAAAAAAAGTTCCATCAATCAATTCCAACTTCTCATGAAAGAAAAAGATTTTGCAAGGTTGGAATTCATTGACTGAATTTTTTTTAGCCCCACACAAACTTTCATTTCCCTGCATACAATGATGAGAAATGCAACAGAGCTGGACATCAGGTAGGCAAAGAAATGCTTGGGAGAAGTGAGGGCATCTGGGCAGTGGTGGCTAGGAAAAGCTCTGGTGTGTAGCTACAATGGCAAAATGGGAAACAGAGCAGTCATCATGAGATAAGGAGGAACAAAATAGCCCCATCGCACTGTGCCCCTTCCTGCTGCCAAGCGCGCTCAGCTCTGCTTTGACTTTCTTTTGCCGATGCCATTTCACATGCTGTCCAGGAGGCAGGCCATTCATCCGCATTGCTTCCGGGCACTTCCTGCTACATCCTGGGGCTTCCCACGCTTCCCACCAATTCCTGCTCTGCCCAGGAGGCAAGCCACTTGTCTACACCACTTTCTGGAGGTTCCCACACTTCCCACTGCTTTCCACGCTGTCCAGGAGGCAGGCCGCTCATCCCAGCTGTTTATCATGCTTACCGGAGGTTCCCACTGCTTCTGAATGCTGGCTGAATGCTTTTCTCCCAGGCCTCTTGCCGATGGTTTCCCAGCACTTCTTCTCCTTGTAGCACTGAGCTGCTTGGCTTTTGAAGCTGTTGAACCCAAGCACTCTTGAAATCCAAGAGTGCTGGATTTCAGAAGCCAAGAAGCTCAGGGCTACAAGGAGAAGTGCTGGGAAGCCATCGGTCAGATGCATTGCTGGAGCTGAATGGCCGGGCTGTTGCTGGCCAGGAAGACTCTGAGGTCTGCACCTTCAACTTCCATTTTTCAGTGCAGAAAGTAGAGCTGTGAGCTGAAATCCCAAACATAGAGTTGAGATGCTGCTGCAGCACTCAGAATAACAGTAGCCAGAGTGGGGTGATCTTTTTTGTCATTATAGCAGAAAGGTAAGGCTAGCAAAAAAATGGTAACAATGTATATTTTAATGAAGTTAATAAAGCCTCTGAATAGTTAAGGCAGGCAGGCTTTTTGTCACCAAGCATGGAGAAATATATATGCAATTATTAATAATAACAATTTATTAAATATGTATGCCACTTGACTCCAGCAACTCAAGAAAATCTGTTTCGTCTAAGGTTTTCAATAGTTTCACATTACATGTATATAAAGTATGTGTGCATATATACAGTATAAGTTCTTTTTTATCTAGAATGGGAAGGTAACCCTGTGCATGTATTCTTCCTGATTGTGTTCAAAAGTGTAAATAGATTCTGAAAAATCAATACAATTTAATGAAAATGTTTGTGCCATTTTGTAGAAAAAGCAAAAGTCCACATTTCTGGAAAATATCAGAATTAGTCCAAAACAATTAAAATCCAAAAATCATGGCAAGAATTAAACTGGTCAAAATAAAAACAAGGTTAAATAACCGCAGAGTTGTAAAACCTATACACAGAAAAGTGAGAAAAAGATTTTATTGTTTGCCAACCTTGAAGGCCAGCTCCAAACCTAGCTACCTTCATCCTGTTGACTGACTTTCTGGAAAAAAACATCATTTTAATGCTGGCTAAGTAGGCTCCAATTTCCTCCAGAGTAACTGGTAATACACAATACACAATTAAGAAATGGTGTTTGAGAGATCCGGTTTGAGCGGCTTCAAGAACGGATGCGAAATCCGTGATTGTGCGTGGTTTCGGTCTGTGCTTACCGCTGGAAGACCCCGAGCCGGCTGGCTCAGGGGTTAAAACCACCCCGTAGAGGTGGTGAAGAAGGGGGAGCTGTTGGCTGGGTGGAGGAGAGCCGCATCTCTCCCCCCCAGTCGATTTTCCCTTTCCCGAAGGCGGCAAAGCGGTGGTCAGAAATGGCCACCCTGAAGAAGTCCTCAAGCGGACAAGAACGTGCAGGAGGAAGTTGCTGGGAGAAAGTGTAGCAGACCGGGCTGGAGTTGGAAAACATCTGTTTGAAGTGCCCTAAGATGAATAGTAATTTTTGTTTATTTTAAAAAGAAAGATTTTTAAAGAAGCAGAGCTAGAAAGTGAAAAGACAGACTTTTTATCTTTTCCTCCTTCGATGCAGACAGCTTGGAAAGATAAGAGAAAAAGACAAGCCTGTAAGAAGGTTATTAATTTGCTTGGATATTAAGATTGATAGGCTTTTTATAAGCTGAAAATAAAGTGCCAAGTGAAGAAGAATCTGTGGAATTTTTGGAATCTTAAAGAACTTTGTATATAAAGAAAAGAAAGGAAGCAGACAGAGGAAGGGGAAAAGAAAAAGTGAAAGTAGGGTGTTATTTGGAACTGAGGATACCACCCGGACTTAAAAGGACTAAGAGTGGATTTGCAACATCATTTGGAAAAAGATACGTTATAATTGAAACATTGTTGCACCCCCAGAGAAGCGAAAGGAGTAAAGAAGCAAAAGACAACCTTGGACATCTAGAGGTTTTTGGCTTTTTTTCATAGAGGACTTTAAGTGGACTAAAACTAATTGGGGGTTGTTTTAAAAGGAAAACCTCTTTCAAGAATGTCATCATCTGTGGGAGAAGTTAAAACGCTATTTACACAAATTAAAGAAGAGCTACAATGGGTAAAAATGGAGGTCCTGAAATATATAAAACAACAGGAAATGTCGGCTGAGCAAGAAGGGCGGAACAAAGAAGAGGATGCCATCTTAAAGAACCCAGAAATGGCTGGTGTAATTAAGAAAAAGTATAAGGGGAAAAGGGGGAAAAGAGGGAAGAGAGTTAAGAATTTAAAATTTGAATTAACACTCAAAAAAAAGCTTGATCTTAACCTTATATGGAGCCAAAGGATAGGACTTCAGAAGGGGAAATCAGACAGGAAAGGGAATAGAAAGAATAGAAAGGGAAGGGAGAAGAAAGGGGGGGTGGAGTACAAAAGAAAGCTGTAAATGGAAGCAAGATATATAGAAGCAAGAGAAATATACTAAGTATAAAGAATTTATCTATCTAGGGGGATATCGAGATAACAGTTAATGTAATTAGATCAGGGTGACTTAAAGTAATTTGTAAGAGTACCTGAAATATATGACTATTTTAGAAATGAAATTTAGAGCTTTTTTCTTGCCTTGGCTTTTTTTCTATATGAGATGGATTTAATATGGGATTAAAATGGAAATATTTTGAAAAGAATTAAATCTGAATAGAAAGAATCACCTTTGTTATAATCGTCACAATGGTTCTAGATATTACTGTTTTTTATTATAAAGGCTTAATAGAGATAATGACTTTGAAAGACTGTTTTAAATATTTGGTAAAAAAAGATGGGGTGCTATCCTCAGATTAAGGGCAAAAGATGTCTTTTAAGAAGAACGATATTGTTGCTATAAAATCATTAATTGCCTTTGTATCAGCCATTATGCAGGCTTCTGTAAAAGTTGAGCAAAGTTAGCAGCAAAGAACTGTCTATTTGTTTTTACATATCTTGTTCCAACCATGTAGCCACAGAATGTAACATCTTTGCTCCACACAAATTGTAACTACCTTGCTTGCTTCTCGCACACAAACTGTAGAACCTTGTTTGATGCTCGCATAACTTCTGCATTACATTTCACCAGTAACTAGATAGCGCCTGCACCCACCACTGATAAGGTGGCTAACATGATTGATATATCAGCAAAAGTTACATGCTTCTTACAGCTGCTTTTCTTCCCTTCATTATATCAAAATAGCCAAATATAGCAATGTGTAACCAATAAGAATGAGCCTCCTGTACTGTAACTGCTTGCTTTAGTAAAAAACCTAATAAAAGGGGCTGAGTCCACTTTTCGGGGCTCTCTCACCCCATGACAGAACTGGAGAGGTTTTGTGTGGAATTGGCTCACCGTGGGAGGCCCACCGGGCAAAGGGTAAAATATTCCCTCAACTGGTGACCCCGACGTGATCTGTAAAACAACGGATACATCTTGGACCGCTCATCTCACCAGCCGGACGTGCCAGCTGCAGCTCGGGGGACCGCCATGGACTAGCGACTACCCTTCTTATCGTGAGTATGGGCGGAAAATTCTCTAAGTCACAGGCAGCCCTGAAAGAACTTAGGAGTTAACCAAAAGTTCAATTGTGCTTATCAAAAATCAAGGGAAAACTTTACTTTTACCCTCAAAAAAAGATTTGGTCGAATTACTGAGTTATGTTTATGCTAATTGTCCGCTTATCCGAAAGGGGTTCGCTCAAGGTGTCAGTATGGATAAAATTGGGAACTCATTTCCATGGACACCCAAGAGCCCCACCCAAAATTTTAACGACATGATGAATTATCATGGAATGTCTAATGATTCACCATAAATTCGATGTTCCTTAAGATCTATGCCTTCCCAATTTAACTGAGAGATTTATTGTGGGAATGATCAGTGTGTGTGTAAACCTCAAAAGTTTTGTTTTCCTCTGTGTCTTTGTGTGTGTGTGTGTGTGTGCGCGTGCACATGTGTGTGTCTAAGACTTTGTGTGTCCTAGAGGTAACTGTTGCAACTGTTAAGTGTCTCTGATCCCTTCGGATATTAAATTTAAATTGTTAAGAATTAAAAACACTGAGAGATTGTCTTCTTCTGGTCTGATCTGGCCAATTGGACCGGATGAGGAACAGAGTTAAATTTTCTCTCCTCTCTGTGCTTTTAAGAAAAACCCAGGGTTATTAACGAATGTTCTAAGTTCATTTACAAGAAAAGTTTCATTCTTGCATTTACTGTGTGTTTAAATGCTTTTACCTGTTCATCCTTTTCCTGAAGCATTTGAATCCAGTTTTTCCCTTTCTCATCTGTTGTGTCTCTATTTTGTTGAAACTGATTTATCTGTTTAGTAACTGCAATACTGATGTGTTATTTTTCTTTCTCCTGAAACCATACCTGCAAGCTATCTCCAAACCCCTCTCTAATCCTTTTAAGACAAAAACCACCACAAAAATCTGCAGCGTGCTGAATTGGCCGCTGCAATTTTGGCTTTTCAGCTTTTTTCTAAAGTCCCAATTAATTTGATTCTTGATAGCTTGTATGTTTCTCAAATTGTTTTAACAATATTTGGCTCATACCTATCACCATCTATTGAACCTGATTTATTGGCATTATTTTGTACTCTGCAGTCCCTAATTGCAGAACGAAATTGTCCATTTTTTGTTGCTCATATTAGGAGCCACCAACCTTTCCCTGGTGTGCTCCAAGAAGGTAACAATAGGGCAGACGATGCAGCCGCGCATTTGATCTTGCCTTTACAACCTGTAACACCTTGGGAAAGCCACTCATACTTTCACCAAAATACAAAAGCTCATTAAACAATTTGGTATTACAGCTGCTGAGGCAGCGGCCATACGGCAGCAATGCCCCACTTGTAGTCAGCAGGCTATTGCTATTCCTATGGGAGTCAACCCCAGAGGCACACAGGCCTGCCAAATATGGCAAATGGATGTTACCCAATATGCTCCTTTTGCCCCCTGGAAATATCTACATGTTTCCATAGATACATTTTCAGGGTTTATTATGGCCACTCCTCAGAGAGGCGAAGCCTCTAAACATGTGATCAACCACTGTATTCGAACCTTTGCATCGTTGGGACGCCCAAAAGAGCTAAAAACTGATAATAGTCCGCATTACACAAGCTCTGCCATGTCAGAGTTTTGTAATCGATGGGATATTATCCACAAATTTGGAATACCTTACAATAGCCAGGGCCAAGCCTTGGCAGAGCATGCTAACCAGACACTTAAACATGCACTCAATCGATATTTGAAACAGGGGAAAAATCCCCCTGGCCTCCCAGCGATACAAAATACCCTGAACCTATGCTTATATACTCTGAATTTTGTTAATCTAACCGGCCACCTGCTAACTACCCCTGCAGAGCGCCATTTTTCCTCTCCCTCTTCTGCAGATTTACCCAAACCACAGGTGTACTATCGTTGCTTACCTGACCTGACTTGGAAAGGGCCTGCCGATCTCATTACTTGGGGTTGAGGTTACGCAGCCATCCAACTACCTGACAGAGTGCTTTGGGTTCCTGCCAGACACACCAGACCCTACCTTGTGAAGTAACCTTGAGCCACAAGCCACAGCATTTGGCGGAGATGCTTCCTGTACTCCTGTGCCTTCTGGTCTCCTCTGCTGTCCTGCTTGCCGACCCTGTTCCACATGCCTCCTTCAAGCTAGGAACCGAGGAAGTCACCTGGTCGACCTTGTCCATCTGGACCTCTCAGCCCTCTACTGTCTCCATCCACTGCCCCGTTGCTCGCCCAGTATGCAGCATGAACTGGTCAGGCCCCCGCGGATGGTTGCCTAGATCATCTTACACCGTGACTTATTCCAGGTGGACTTGCTGTTTCAATCCTGGAGGCTGTTGTATGGCTTATCTCTCTTTTCTCAGCATGCCTCCATTACTTGGACGTTATGTATGTTCTGGTTTTGTTGATCACACTTATTTTGCTATTGAATCTTATGTATTTGGCCCCCCTTCCCTGCTGAAACCCCTTGATTTTTGTGCTTCTCTACTGCTGTATCCAATGTATCCCCAATATTGTGTCTATGGTTATGTCCTGGAGGCCTACCTAACCCTCCACTTCTGTCCAGCTGCTTCAGCATGAATTAACTGCCCCCATGTTGAAACCTCCTTGTGATTGCCTATCCTCTGATGAGGAAGGCCCTGACTGAACTGCCGTCAGGTCTGCTCTGACACCATGCACTGGAGAGTGTATGGTCTCATGAGGATCCTTAGGCATAGGTCAGTGCTGATTACCTTCAAAAACAAAAAGGAGGAGATGTTGCTATAAAATCATTAATTGCCTTTGTATCAGCCATTATGCAGGCTTCTGTAAAAGCTGAGCAAAGTTAGCAGCAAAGAACAAAGCCGCACTGTCTATTTGTTTTTACATATCTTGTTCCAACCATGTAGCCACAGAATGTAACATCTTTGCTCACACAAATTGTAACTACCTTGCTTGCTTCGCACACAAACTGTAGAACCTTGTTTGATGCTCGCATAACTTCTGCATTACATTTCACCAGTAACTAGATAGCCTGCACCCACCACTGATAAGGTGGCTAACATGATTGATATATCAGCAAAAGTTACATGCTTCTTACAGCTGCTTTTCTTCCCTTCATTATATCAAAATAGCCAAATATAGCAATGTGTAACCAATAAGAATGAGCCTCCTGTACTGTAACTGCTTGCTTTAGTAAAACCTAATAAAGGGGCTGAGTCCACTTTTCGGGGCTCTCTCACCCCATGAAAAAACTGGAGAGGTTTTGTGTGGAATTGGCTCACCGTGGGAGGTCCACCGGGCAAAGGGTAAAGTATTCCCTCACAATATTGTAAACATGATAGACAAAAGTGTTTTAATAATTGTTTGGAAAAATGTCGGGGAATAAAGGGAAATAGTACAAATGGTTATGATAAATGAGATAGAATGTAAAAAGTGAGTGAAAGTGTATAACTGAAATTTAGTCGCAAAGAGAAGGGAGGGTCTGGTAGCACACTGTTCTCAAAAGAAGACTTTTTTGTTTTTAATGTTTAGTATACTTGTTAGTATGTGTTTGTCTGCCGGGAACAGCCTTGAAGTAATAATATGAAGGGATATAAGATACATTAATTTAAAAATATGGAATATGTTATATCTGAGAGTATATAAAAACAATCTATAGATGAGAATGGAAAAGATGTATAAGGAGTTTTGAGTTACCGGCATATTACATGTTTTCTTTTGTGTATGTCTGTTGTAAAAATAAAACTTTTTTCAAAAAAAAAGAAATGTTTGAAATAGGTGCTTTGTAAACTTATCCTTCGCAAGTCTTCCCAGCCACTGTTTTGTAAAAACATTCACAACAATAAATATGCATTAGAATCCAAATAAAGGGTTCCAACTTTAGGTGACATTTATGGCTGCTTATTTTGTTTCTACTACTAGTAAAGAAATTAGTGAGAAATCATCATTTTTATAATGATTCCTGAAGCGGGGTGAGGCAAGACTCCACTCGACATGAGTGATGTGGAGTTGGCCATGCCCACCTGCTCACATGCCCACCCAGCCACACCCACCCAGTCATATGGCCACTAAACCACGCCCACCAAACCACGCCCACAGAATTGGTAGTAAAATTTTTTGAATCCATTGGTTTTTAGGGCTGTGTGAAGCCCGAAATTGACATATGTTGCCCACCCCCCAATAATTTTCATGTGGTATTATAAACATGGCCATTTTGGCTCAATGATTTGTTTTCCTTTTTTCCCATTTCCCAGAGTAAAAGTGCCTTAATAGAAATGATATTCATTCAAAAGAGGACTTCAACACATTCACACACAGAATTTTACATATGGGGTGCCAATAGTAATCTTTAAAAAAAAACATAGTGCTTTACTTCTATCATGCATTATAATACCTGAAGAAGGAATTTCTAAATTTCTGTTGTAGTCCTAAACTGGCATAAAAAAAAAAAACAATATAAAGCATTCACATATCTTTCTGCTTTTATTTTAAAATGTCCATCATCTGCACCATGTAGAAAGCTGCTTTGTGGAAGCTAATGTGCTTGAAAAACAGTTTCTTCAAACCACATAAGGAGGGTAGCCTACTGTGCAGAGAGAAAACGGTCAATAAATTTAATTATTTAGCTACACCATGTTCCAAAAGGAGAAGTTGTGAGGGATTTTAAAAGATCTTATTTTATAACTGAGCCACATTTTGGCTCTTTGGATTGTACATCTAATTTGTACATGCTTCTCTTAACTAGGATATACTCACATATCACTAATTTCCAAGGTATTTGTATTCTTCTATTTCTTGAGTTCCAGCCTAAACATTCTTCTAAACATTGTGTTCAAATAAGCAGAAAATAATTGTATTGTCTTGATATAAAAGATATTTGCAACACAAAACTGCCATTTGGTCTTGTTAACAACACTGCTGTGGAACATTTATTAGCAACTCATACTCTAACTAGTCTCAAGCATTGTATTATTTCTCTTCCTATTACAAATCTCAAAGTAGTTCACATTCAATAATTAAAATATGCAAGATCCTGGGATACGTATATTTGTCTTCATTTGTAATTAAAATATGAATTGAGATTGAATAAAAATATTCATTTAGAGTAACGAAGGGAAGAGAAAACAAGT
This sequence comes from Naja naja, assembly GCA_009733165.1. NCBI lineage: Eukaryota > Metazoa > Chordata > Lepidosauria > Squamata > Elapidae > Naja > Naja naja. The sequence continues at coordinate 28,170,463 of CM019155.1, forward strand.
GAAAAGCCTTATAAAGATTTCACAGATATCTTAGAGATGCAATCACAGACATCAGAAGAATTTGAAGAACAATAGGAAGGAATTTGGAGAAAAATAGAAATATCAATAGAAGAAATATTTGTAGCTTGGGGTTGAAATGTGAGTCCTTGTTCTCTGAGGTCGGCGATTTTCAGGCAGCTGTTTCATTAGTAGGTAGCACAATCAGTGGCAGAAATAATGCAAATGCTTTCTTTTTAATATGCTAGTAGCTTGTCATGTCAGCATTTATAGGAGTGGCCTTGGTGGTTCACTGTTTGTCTGAGTTGGTAGTTCCTTGATTAGGGTATTGTTTACTTCTTGATTGTCAATCTAGTATTAATCTTAGTGTTAATCTCTGCTTATCTGAGTGTTAATTGTTGATGAGGAATTTGGTCTTTTTGTTTCCTTGTTGGCTTTTTGATTTTCTCTTTTGAATGATTATCTAACAAAATGAAATTCAAGGTAGAGAAAAGTAAAGTCTTACACTTAGGCAAGAAAAACCGAAAGTACACATATAGACTGGATGAAACCAAGCTTAATTAACTGTGAGTGCTCTTGGAATCTTAGTGGACAACCAATTAAATATGAGCCAACTATGTGCAAAAGCAGCCAAAAAAGCCAATGCAATCCTAATTGCATTAACAGAAGGATACAATCAAGATCAAGTATAAAGCCTTAGTAAGACACCACACCTAGAGAACATTTGCAGGAACTGAGCATTGCTAATCTAGTGAAGAGAAGGACCAGAGGAGACATGATAGCAATGTTCCAATATTTGAGGGGTTGCCACAGAAAAAAAAGGGGAGGCCAAGCTATTTTCCAAAGCAGCTGAAGGCCAGACAAGGAATAATGAATGGAAACTGAACAAAGGGAGATTCAACCTGGAAATAAGGAGACATTTTCTGACAGTGAAAGCAATCAATCAATGGAACAGAAGTTGCCTTCAGAAGTTGTGGGAGCTTTATCACTAGAAGCTTTCAAGAGACTGGACTGCCATCTGCCAGAAAAGGTGTAGGTCTCCTGCTTGGGCAGGGGGTTGGACTAGATGACCTATAAGATCCCTTCCAACTCTGTTAATCTGTAATCTGTAATCTGATATGTAGATGTTGTTTATCTTTGTGTCCATTAATAGCTGATATGTCTGAGTGCCAGACTTCCAGGAATTATCATTTCTTGTTGGGAGCAAGATATTGACTCAGTAAACTGCTTAGAGCAGGCTGTGAAGTCTAAGTGCTATTGCTATTTATCATGACACACAGAGAAAGGCATTATTGCATGATCACAACTTGGTCTCTAATGTCAAAAGATCTATTACATTGCTTTCTCCCAAGATGTTTAGAATCTTATATGTCAAAAGCAAATCTTAAATCTAGCTCAGCAGCCCTGGGGTTGCTTCAAAAGATGTTAATCTTTGCAGATGTTAACCTTGTTCAGGGATCCCTCTCAAGGCAGCCTTTACATTGCTGCAGATTCCAATCCAGACACTGTCTATATATAGACACCTTCTATATATAGTTTTCTAAAAATGAGGTTATGATGCTAGAAGCTTTGTAGCTAAAAATCCCCATCCAAGAAAAGGCATAGTTGATGATAGGCACTGTCCACCACAGAGATGACCTAGGTTGTTTTAGTGACAGTGATGACTCTAAGACTATGCCCTTATTCTTTATGAGGAATGTCATTCAGAACAGGTAAATTCTCCACTTTAATTATCTTTTTAATATCAAAAAGATCTTGGCAGTTGATAGTACTTTTCTGACCTTGTTTTCAGCACTTGTAGCCAAACACAATCTATTTACATTCAAAAACTTCTTCCATTCCTTCTCTAAAAACCTGCAGTACTAATGCTTTTCTTTCCTCTTTGTCCAGCATTTAAGTCTTTTCTTCTGCAGCTGCTTTGCAGAATTGTGGAGTTTCTTCAGCTGCTCCTACAGTATGCAGATTATTATTATTGTTATTGTTATTGTTATTATTATTATTATTATTATTATTATTATTATTATTATTAATTGGATTTATATGCACCTCATCTCAGGGGACTCGGTGCTTACACAAAATGTATAAACAATAAATACAACTGTATCAAATTCTGTAATCCAATTATAAAATCAATAAAATACCCTTAATTAAAATCCCCAACCCTGCTCAGTCCAGGCCAGCCTGTACAAACAGCCAAGTCTTGAGATCATGGCAGAAGGAGCGCAGGTCTGGGGCCAAACGCAGCTCTAGAGGTAGCTGATTCCAAAGGGTGGGTGCCCCCACAGAGAAGGCCCTCCCCTGGGGGACCGCCAACCGACATTGTCTGGCTGACAGCACCCCCAGGAGGGCCCGCCTATGGGAGCATACCGGGCGATCGGACCTTGATGCTGGTAGGAGGCGCTCCTGCAAGTACCCTGGACCCGAGCCATGCAGGGCTTTATAGGTTAATACCAGCACCTTGAATCTTATACGGAGGGCAACCGTTAACCAATGAAGATCGCGCAGGAGGGGTGTCACATGGGAGAATTGGGCCGCTCCCATCACCGCCCTTGTGGCCGCATTCTGCACCAGTTGAAGCCTCCGTATAGTCCTCAAGGGCAGCCCCAGGTAGAGATCATTGCAGTAGTCAAGATGGAAGGCAACGAGCGCATGAGTGACCGTGCGTAGGGTCCAAGTAGGGATGCAACTTGTGTACCAGGTGAACCTGGGCAAAAGCCCCCCTGGCGACGGCTCCCACCTACTCCTCCATACTGAGCCGTCCATCCAGGAGGACACCTAAGTTGCGCGCCTTATCCACAGGGGGCAACACCTCTCCCCCTATGGTCAGAGATAGAATTTCTCGAAGCCGAGATGCCGGTATGCACAGCCACTCAGCCTTGTCTGGGTTGAGCCGGAGCCTGTTCCTCCCCATCCAGATCTGCACCGCCTCCAGGCATCGCGAAATCACAGGGAGAGGGCATCACTGAGGTGGTCCAGGGTGGAGATGTAAAGCTGGGTATCATCAGCATATTGATGATACCTCACCCTGAAACCATGGATGATCTCACCCAGCGGCTTCATGTAGATGTTGAACAGGAGAGGAGAAAGCACCAACCTCTGGGGAACCCCACAAGTGAGGGTCCTCGGGGTCGATCTCTGCCCTCCCAACACCGACTGCGTGTGTCCTGAGAGGAAGGAGGAGAACCACCGTAAAATGGTGCCTCCCATTCCCAACTCCCGCAATAAGACGCCGCAATAAGATATCATGGTCGATGGTATTGAAGGCCGCTGAGAGGTCTAATAGGACTAGGACAAAGGAATATCCCCTGTCCCGAGCCCTCCAGAGATCATCAATCAGCGCGACCAATGCCGTCTCCGTGCTATAACCAGGCCTGAAGCCCGATTGAAACGGATCTAGGTTTCTTCCAGGAAAGCTGGAAGCTGTTGTGCCACCATGCTCACAACAACCTTCGCTAAAAAGTGAAGGTTGGAGACTGGATGGAAGTTGTTTAAATTGGCTGGGTCCAAAGCAGGCTTCTTAAGAAGGGGTCTCAACACCACCTCTTTCAAGGCGGCAGGGAAAAACCCCTCCCACAGTGAAGCGTTGGTAACTGCTTGGAGCCAGTCACATGTCTCCTCACGGGCAGCATAAACTAACCAGGAGGGACATGGGTCCAATAAACACATGGAGGCACACAACTGCTGCATTATCCTGTCCACCGTATCTGAGGATACAGGGTCAAACTCATCCCAGATGACATCGACAAGACTCGCCACTGACTCCATGTCCGACTCAAGCCAGTTGGTGTCCAACCCGGTCTGGATCCGAGCGATCTTTTCCAACAGATATTGACCAAACTCCTCGGCTCGTCCCTACAAAGGATCCACCCCCACCTCCCAATTAAGGAGGAAGCGGGTGACCCTGAACAGGGCGGCCGGGCGATTATCTGCAGATGTGATGAGAGTGGCAAAGTAAGATGTCTTGCCACTCATCATCTCCCAAATAGAGTCCTCGAAAAGCACCTCAACTGGGCTCGGACCGGGAGGACCTCCAACCGCTCTCTAAGCCCCTCCTCCGATGCTTCATTTCCCGTAGCTCTGTGGTGAACCAGGGGGCCAACCGGGATCTGTGTTGGGTTAAGGGCCGCAGGGAGACAACTTGGTTGAGTGCCCCAGAGGCCGCCCGTTGCCAGGCTTCCGCTAGGGTCTTGGCCGAGTTGTGGGCCAGGGAGGCAGGTAATGTCCAAGCGCCATCTGGAACTGCTCAGGGTCCATCAGGCGCCTGGGGTGGAACCACCTCATTGGTTCTGCCTCCCAGCGGTGGGGAGTGGGATAATGGAAGACCAGCTGAAGGAGATAATGGTCTGTCCATGACAGGGGCAATAGTTGCTCCCCTCCAGACCATTACACCACTTTCCTGAGATAAAAACCAGGTCTAGAGTGTGTCCCCCTTCATGGGTCAGGCCTTGTATAATCTGGGTCAGGTCCATGGCTGCCATGGAGGCCATGAACTCCCGAGCTGCCCCAACCCCTCCCCCAGGGAGGGCAAATTAAAGTCCCCCAGGACCACAAGCCTGGGGAACTCCAATGCCACCCCCGAGAGAAGGTCAAGCAACTCGGGCAGGGCCGTTGCCACACAGCTGGGAAATAGGTACGCCAGCAACAGACCCCACTGACCTCTGGGCCCCACTTCATGAGGAGGAGCTCACATCTGCCTATCTGCGGGACAGCGATCTCCATCGGACATAAGGTCTCCCTGATGACAACAGCCTCACCCCTACCCCAGGCCCTGGGCTGGTGTAGCACCCAGAAACCTGGCGGGATAATGATCAGGATTCAGATAACAGATAATCAGAGTTGGAAGGGACCTTGTAGGTCATCTAGTCCAACCCCCCGCCCAAGCGGGAGACCCTATACCATTTCTGACAAATGGCAGTCCAATCTCTTCTTGAAAGTCTCAAGTAATGGCATTTCCACAACTTCCAAGGGCAAGCTGTTCCATTGGTTGATTGTTCTCATTGTCAGAAAGTTTCTCCTTATTTCCAGGTTAAATCTCTCCTTGTTAGTTTCCATCCATTATTCCTTGTCTGGCCTACAGGCGCTTTAGAAAGTAGCTTGACCCCTTCCTCTCTGTGGCAGCCCTTCAAATATTGGAAGACCGCTATCATGTCTCCTCTGGTCCTTCTCTGCACTAGACTAGCCATGCCCAGTTCCTGTAAGCTCCCCCCGCACCACCCCTGCTACTCAGCTTTTGGCTTTATAGATTTAACTGACATTTCAGCTCTAGAAGAACTGCCTTAGTATCTAGAAGACGATAAAATAACTTATCCATACACTGTATATCAACCCTGAAGCTGGCCTGAATGAAGCCATTTTGTCCGCTTCAGTGCTGCCAGACTGGAGCTGAAGGTCAGGAAGGGGGGATTTGAGAGAGGGATTTTTGTAGCCAAAACAAAATATTTTCTTTTGGAAACCAAGGATATTCTCACACGTGGTTGGAAGAAGACAGAGTGAGGCCACCCAGTTGATGGACTGAACTGTGATTCAACCATGTGACTAAGTGTTTTGAGAAAGTAGAAAACATTTTATTTTTAATAAAGTGAAAACCACGGAAGCTTTCCGAGTTGGTTTTTGCCAGATATGTGCCGATATGATATTTCCAATTAAATGCAATTGTTTTTGAGTATTGCTTCCAATAGATTTATTACTTGGAACCCGGACACTGTGTTCTCACAGTCATATGCCTTTATAATTAACTGCATTTCTACCCTTTAAGAAAACTGAAAAAAAAATGGATAGTTTGCCTCTGATTTCAAAGGAAGAAAACTTTGTTCTGACAGGCAAGCTACTACAGGTAGTTCTTTTGTTTACTGACATTTGAAGTTATAACAGCACTGAAGAAAATAATTTACAACCGGTCCTCACACTTAACAATTTAATCCATATAATCATGGGATAGTAATTCAAGCACTTGGCAACTGACCCGCATTTATAATGGTTGCAGCATTCACTGTTTGTCTCTATATTATTAATTTGGCCTTCTCTTTATGAAAGAGCATTGGACATAGAATGAAAATGGCCCAACTCTTTTGTAATATTTCTGATGGCCTAGTTTCGCTACTATCCACATAGAATATCTGGACATTTGTGAAAAGGGTGAGCTAATTCCACTGTTGTGCACATCCAGCTCCAGTGTCCGGAGGAAGTAAGAATGTGTTTCAGATTGCAATGAATCTAGACTCTAGTCTGTCCAGTGATTTTGCTGAATCCAGTCTTTCTCCACAAATAATAATTTAAAAGAGAATATGTGTAGCTCATGATTGAACTCTGAGGTTGTTGGTGTTCTCTGAGCTTGATTGTTTTCTTGCAGATATTTCATTACCCAAGTAGGTAACTAGAGGGAAGTGTGGTTTGCTCTTTGTTAATATACAAGTAGCTTATCCTATCAATGCATGTGGGAATGTTCTTGATGGTTCTTTAATTAGGCTGAGTTGGCAGTTCCTTGATTGTTTGAGTATTGTTGCTTGATTGTTGGTCTGCTATTAATCTCTGCTTATTATTAATTTCTGAGTATTGATTGCTCATGAGGGCATGTTTTAGTTTTTTAGTTTTCTTTTTAATCTTTTGAATATTATGTAAACGTTCTTTATCTATATGTGCCTCTTAATGCTTAATATGCAAACATGGACAGTCTCCACCATAGTTTCAATTGAAAACTGTGAGTATCCTAGCCCAAGCTATATCCAAAACATTAGAGATTTCTTGGAAACCAGGCACAAACACAAATTAGCATCAACAAAAGTAAACAATACCCCAATCAAGAAGTAGATAAGCAATCAAAAAGAAACAACAGCCTAATCAGAACCACCAATGCCCCTGTCCCCAACACTGAGAGAAAGCCAGTTGTCTACAGTTGTATAAAACAAAAAGCAAACACCACTAGGATGATGTTACCTAGTTGGATAATAAAATGTTTGCAAGAAAACTGTCAAACTCAGACAGCACCAAGAACCCCACACAATAATTAAAAAAAAAACAGATAGAGCTATTTACACAGGGGGCTAGGGAAGATATAATTCTACTCTATAAAAAGTTTGTAGCTGAAAATAATGCTTTCAAAGGGGATACACATTCTGCTGCTCAAGTGACAAAGAAGACATAACTTGCTTTAAAAGAAGGTTGAATACTATTCTTAGATATAGGCTGAAGGAAATTAAGAATGCTGCTTCATGGGACTGCTATAGTAACTGGTTACTGGCAGATACTGGTATGATGTATTCTTTTTCTAGGTCCTGCTGCACAGTCAATTCAATTATTATGACCAATATATTTTTGTTCTTGGACTCCAATTTCCTTTTTTAATGTATAGACTACTGTATGCACATTGACTTATATACTCATTGAATTTTTTTTTATAATTGATAGATTTATATTCCTTTTATTTTAGGAGCTCAAAGCAGCACAAATAGCACCCTCTTCCACTTATCAACAAATCTTGAACTGGGGTGAGATAAAATATAACAAAAGATATATGTGAAGAGAGCTCTTACACACACACACACACTTTTGGGGAGATTCCTTGAAACCGGCTCCTGTCCTAAAGCCACAGGAGATGTTAATACACTGCACACTGTCACTGAATCATGTTTTTGTCCCTTGTATCACAGCATTCAGGCATTTTAATAGTTTGCCAATAATTATCTTGCATTTGATCACAAGTATTACAAATCCAATTTGCAGAATAACCTGTTGGTTTCAGGACAAGGTTAGATTTAGCAGCCCATTATAAAAAGATGTTGGTTGAATCAGATGCAGTACTTTACTGCAGGGATTTTCAAACCTGGTAGCTTTAAGACTTGTGGACTTCAACTTCCAGAATTCTTCCTCCAGTCATGCTGGCTCAGGAATTCTGGGAGTTGAAGTTCACATGTCTTAAACTTGCCAAGTTTGAAGACCCTTGCTTTACTGGAGAAAACCCACTGAATTAAATGAGATTTCGCATGAACATGAACATGTTTCAGTAACCTGAACATGAACATGTTTCAGTAACCAGTGTATTTTTTTAATGCCATGTTCTGATATTGCCTTCATCTCATCTTTCAAACAGTGCAGCTTAAAATCAATCTTAGGTGTTTCAAATTCAAAATATTGTTTTCTGTCCTCCATCAGTAACCTACTATCAATCTAACATATTTCATTGACTATGTGGTTGCTGCCACCTCCCTATTGGCCTTTTTAGATTGCTGTGAACATCCCTTCTTTCTTGCAGTCACTGGGATCTTTCTTCCATGGTTATTTTAATTTCAAGACAGACCAGACTCTGTCTTGGCATTTAACCAGGTAATGCTTGATTGATGCTTCCCAAAAGTCTGGTTTCATTCTTCCTCCCTCCTATTGCCCAATAAATGTTAAATTCAATTCTAAATTACAAGAAAAAAATAGGAAGATAAGCTTTCCTTTGTCTTCTGCTTTATCCCAAGCGAAAATAGTCTCAGAAGCTATTGTGTAATGTTCCCGTAGAAGACAATTTATATTTGCAGAGAATAACAACATGATTTATTCTCTCTGATATACACTGCAATCTACTTGCCAACCATAATGTCCTGTGCTGGCAAGATGCATGGGGAGCAGAGAATTTCAGGTGATAATAGTACCATGCTAGGAAAGACAGAAAGAAGGGAGGGGGGAAAGCATAGAATTTCATCACAACATTGGTTTTAGGAGAAGTGTAGCAAAATGCATACAATGAAAGAGCTTTCTTTTTGAAGCCTATGAAATAACTGTTGAATTTTATCACATCTTTGCAGCCATCCACAGGAGAGATTTCACAAGGTAACTAATGTTGGAAATCAGATCCATGACTGAAATAAATTATCTTTTTCAGCTTTCCAGAATCCTATTCACAGATATGACAAGCAGTGTTTAAATAATAAAGCACTTATTTGCTATCTGCTTTACTGGTAACCAGCCACATGACACATGATACTTGGGAAACCAATAAATGTAAGTTAACAAATTTCAATAAAATTGCAACCTCAGAAACAGCTACTTATAAATTGAGCTAAAATAAAAGGGCAATTATGTGTTATAACCAAAACCACTAATGAGAACTTGGCACAGAATGAAACCAAGAGTGAAGCTATACAGTCTATGTGGAGTATCATTAAGCACAACTTTTGCTCACCAGGATGAGTAAGTGGGAAGTTGAGTCAGGTAGAAGCAAACAGCTATCTATTTCCTCTCATTACTTGCATGACTACACTGATTTTTAATAACAAGAATATGGCAGCTTGATAAATTAATAAGTTATTTTCTGGCAACAGACCATGTAGGGGACTGGGGCAATTGACAACAATATATAAGTTATTCCATTTTATTAGATTTTCTTCTCAAACTAGCCTTGAGCTTGGAGCATTTAATTAGATAGGGAAGGCTGAAATTTCAGAGCTGAAGGCAAGACTAGAAAGTTGGAAAAAAATACACTTGGTTTTCTGAGCGATCCAATGTGAAATTCACTACCTGTTTCTAATTTGGTAACAACCCCATATTTTTGTATTTGGTCATAGGAAGAATTACTTAGTGGCAGCTATAGGAGTCTCAGAAAATTATGAAGACATCATAGCTATTACATCAGATAGAACCATACTGGCTAAAGGACCAAATGTAATGCAAACACAATACAAATGTATTAAACAGGATTCTGTACTGCTTACAGTACTCAGATAGCTTACATGACTATTTTGCTAAATTTGATCTGTTTATCATCACCTTCAATTCCTGCACTAGCCAAGATTAGAAAAATATTGTGTAAGGTGATGTAGGGTTAGGGTTAGGGTTAGGGTTAGGGTAGCAGCTTATTGCTACTTAATCAAATTTGTATAGCTGCCCATCTTACAAAAAACACAATGTTATATAGCATAAACAATCCAATAAAAACACATACATAAAATCAATGTAAAAATATAAGAATCCACATTAAATATACTTACAAACCCTAGGCAATGAGAGAATAAAAACAATTGCTCCAACAAGCCAGCCATCTAATCATATCTCCAGTTCCTTGGGAGCTCCCAGCCTTGAAAGATTTCCAAAACTTCAAAACCTTCCTTACCAGGTCTTGAGGGACTTCCAGAATATCAAAATAGATAAAGCTAATCTAACTTTGGAAGTAAGTATGTTCCTTAGGGCAGGCACACAACAGAGAATGCCAGAGTTCCATCATAGCTGACAGATACCACAGCATGCTTTCTTTGCAATATCTAAAGGGGTGGTCTGATGTAACCAGGAGCTAATGAACCGATGACTGACATGATCAGTAAGAAGTAGAAATGGTCTGTCAGCATTGCCTTTATAAATTAACAGCCACATATAAGCTTCTGGACATCATCCTAAGTACTGTGTTACTTTACAACCTGGATTCTATTGACTTTGTAGTAAATGTGCCTATAAAACTTTTATCTCATAATTTTGAAGGAAGTTAAGTCATGTGATTGGAATTCAAAAAGCAATCATGAATGTCTCAATTGAAGTGGAATTGGCTTTCCGTGACCTTTGAGTGTTAATGAAATGGTGTGAAAGCGGAAATATGCTGATATAATAAGCACTATGATTTACAGAACAGATTGATAATATCTAACAGGAGAGAATCCTTGTAGTGTGAAAGAATGCAGGGGTACCATAGTAAAGTCTGTCACACACATACACACACACACACACACTCACACACTCCAGTGATTCCTTTAGTTTATGCACACAATAAACATATAGTTTGTTACATGTTTCTCTTAGCATTTTGGTCCTTCATTTAAATGTGTTTTTCACTCAACACAATGTTTGCATTGATTAGGAAGAAGTGCTTTATATTATAGCAAATTTCTTCATCAGGTTTTGTCTGGCTGGTGCCTTCTGAAGATAGCAATATAAAAAATATCTGGAGAGCTCTAATTTGTGAAGGTTGTTCTACCTTAAAGTCATTACAGCCACCGACAAAGGTGCTTTCTGTAATTTTGTGACATTTATTTATTCATTCATTTAACATTAGCATTTTAATTGTTTCAGCCTTGTTTGTGATTTGTGATTCGGGTTTGTGATGTATTCTATATTTTATATTTCTTAATAGTTTGAGACTTCAGAGATATATGCTTATCTTTCAAATTACCAATCTCACTAGTCTTTTAAAAAATGGTCTTGGCAGTCATGTGGTCGGTTGAAAACTTTTTTCATAATAATTAAGGGACTTACTTCATAATGACTGACTTTAAACATTTCTTCAAGAAGTCATATTTTTCTATATGACAGTTTTATTAGCACAGGCTACTGTGGTTGCATGCAGAACTTTGTTCCCATTATGTTTATGCTTCTGAAAGCAGAAGCTTCAACTTTTAAATCTTCAGGAATCTATGAGACTTTGTGGGGAGCAACATTTTGCCAAGATGTATACTTGGAAACATATTGCACAAAATCCTTCCTTGGGCTTACAAATTAAAGATCATCTTTCAAATGTTCATTGGCAAGGCAGTGTACACTCTTTGTCATTCTGTTTACCCAGTCTGCTTTTTAATGTTACTTTCCCCCCCTATTTTATCTGTTCATTGCAAATAATTTCAGGCTGCTCTCCCAAGATCTTCCTGGGGAATTACAAAAAGGCTGAAACAAATAAAATGTTTATATTGAATGAATGAATGAATGAATGAATGAATGAATGAATGAATATCACAAAATTACAAAAAGCAGCATATTGCCATTCGCTTTAAAATCTTCAGGAAGATGAAAGTGCCAAAAAGAACATCCATTCAGTGACAGCCAGGAAAATAGTCCTTGGGAAAACATTTTCATAATTCAGTTGCCACCACCAAGTAGATCCTGTTCATAGTAGCCACATGCAAAAGACGCTCCCTTTTTAAGATTTCATCGTTCAAATAATGGAGCCTTGCAATGTTTTAAGTGCTCCTTGGATATTATAAGACAGTCACTGCTTCGTTTGGGCTTTCAAATGGACTGGAAATAGTAATGTTAGTGTGAAAATGACTTCATATGATAACAATACTTGGTCCAGTCAGTAATCTAATCTTGCTAGTTTTTTAAAATATTGCAAAGCAGTCTCATATCTGGGATGAGTCAGCTACATCTCTGCTGGGGTAAATTGCCTTTTGATAGCTTGTGGCATTATAGATAACATAACGATAAAATAATAAATAATAAAAATGATTTTTAAAAGCATAATTTAATAATGGTTGAGGCCACCAGAAGAGTAAGAACCAACATTTTATATATCTCTCAACAAGGGATAAAAGAGGAAGTGAAAAAGATAACGATAAAAATGTTCCTAGTTTTTCTTTCATCTACCATGGCCTTGTTGAAAGATAGAAGTATATTGGACATAGAAATACTTATCATAATCCTGGTTCAAGTAGCTAGAGATTCTTGTGAACAATCTGTAGCAGTAACTCACACCCATATCTCTATGTATTTAGTCCTCTACATGGACCTGCTTCTGAAGGTCTATAGAATCATCACATTGCTATTAACAGGCATGAAGCATAACACCAATACTGTGCTTGTGAATTGACTGCCAGTACTTTTCAAGTCAAAATCAGAGGGCTAGTTTTAACCAATAAAGCTCTGCATGGCTCAGCTCCTGGTTACATTCTTGCCAAATTAGTTCTACCCATGTGGTATAGTGATCAAGGCAGAGAATAGCAATAAACCAACCCCAATAAAGAAATTGGCAGCCTTTTTCAGTGGTAGCCTTAACCTTCTGAATTTCTCACTTCCTGAAGCTATATTGGACCCCACCATGACAGGCAATTGAGAGGCTATGAAATCAATTTTCTTTAAGTGGTCATTTATGTAGTAATAGTGGGGGAAGCGAATACAGATTTTTGTTTTTGTTGGTCTAAATGTTTAGTTTATGTTACTGAATCTGTGCGTCACTGATTTATATAGTTATATGATTTGATTTGTAATTATGTGTCACTGTTGTAAATGTTGGAGTTGATGATTTCATAATTATAATAAATACAAAAAAAATATATCGCAACTTCAGATTACAAATAGATGGCATTTATGCTGTAAAATACTGTTATATAAATTGCACGGCTGGTACTGTAGTCAGAAAGCAACTAATCCAGGCAAATTAATTAATAGTATTTAATGAGGAAATTTGAGAGCTTTGTGGCCTGGGATTTCTCTGAGAACTTTTGACAATAGCTTGCCTTCAGAATAAATTGGACACTGAGAGGAAGGCTTATTAAGGAACTTTCTCTTTTTCTCCCTGTATATAATGTTAAAAGATTACACAGAAGGGACATGCTTGGACATCTGTTTGGAAGTTGTTTATAATATTTATGTGCTATCAGACTCATACTTAAAAAATGCACCCCAACAACACCTAGGTGGTTCATTTTCTTTTTGGATGGGTTTTAAACATTGACCAACCATGATAAGGGAAGGAAATGTGAGTTGTTGAACTGATTGCTCAACAGTTGTATGGTAAAAGCATTAAATCAACATTAGCTAATACTTCTGTGTACATCTTAATATAGGACAATTGTCATTTTAGTCTGCAGTTCTACACAGATCAAACAAATGGGCCTTGGTGGCTCAGGCTGTTAATTGCCTGCACTTAAGTTCCAGCTGCCTACAACTGCTGTAGGCTCGAATCCCACCAGGCTCAAGGTTGACTCAGCCTTCCATCCTCTCGGGGTAGGTAAATTGAGGACCCAAGATTGTTGGGGGCAATTAGCTGACCTTGTAAAAATGCCGCTTAGTAATAAGCAGGCATATACAATGGAATGAAGGCTATTGCTGAACACACTGGGTTGCATCCCAAAAATTGTAAGCCGCCCTGAGTCTCCGGAGAAGGGCGGCATATAAATGTAATTAAAAAAAAACATTTATCATGTCTGTGTCAACTGCATTCTAAAATAATTTATGTCCATTTCCACATGTATGAAGGAACAAATAAGATATCATATAATAACCAATAATAGAACAAAACTAGATAATCTTGGGGACTAGGAAGATTCTTTAAAGATTTGATGTGAAATACCATTTTTTAATTTTTTCTGCCAGTAGAATAATCCTTTCTCTTTTTCTGCAGATAGGCTATTTGTACACATAAATTAAATATCTCAGAGAAATCCTAGTTCTGCAATGAACTTTCTTGCAAAGAAGGTGATTTTCTGGAAGGATATCTTTTATTATTGCTTGGAAAGACAAGGAATATGTAACATTGTTTTCTAATAATTCAATTTCATGATCTTCATTTAAGGGATACAATGCAGGCCTGAATTTATTACGCTCCTCTCTTCTTCTGCTTCCTTTCTCCCTCCCTTCTATTTGTTTCTAATTTTTATTTTTTGCAAATTTAAAGATGATAATTACATTTTGCTGCCTTTTTGGAAGATTTATTCACTCTGTGTGTGTGTGTGTGTGTGTGTGTGTGTGTGTTTTCTTCTGCCCTCCTAAAATACCACCCACTTCATTCATATTTTCTCTTTTTTCCCCATTGTTTCCCCTTAACATCCGCCTTCTCTTACTTTGCCCTTTCTGTAATTCTTTCCCTGATTCATCACTGTTCCACCCAGTCTCCTGTGACTGTTTCTTTACTTCTCTTGCCAATTTCCAGAAATGCACTTTTGTCGTTTTCTGCTTGCTTAGTCTTTAATCCATTCAGCCACATTTTCTGCATTCTAAAACAATATTTTTATGCTTTGCAGGAAAATACATGATAATGGAATTTCTTTGGTACTGAAAAAAATGGTTTGACTATAACTGAGTTTGTTATTACACAGGAATCAACCTTTGGTATGGAAAGATAACATTGGAGGAAAACAACTGGTAGCAGAATTCAAAATCCTTAAATAGAGAAATGAAAAATGTCTTGGGTTTTTTTTTCTAATTCATTTCCTAAATTCCCCTATGATAAAATGGAAATTTAACTTTAGTCCATTTGAAAATATCTCTTGTATAATGCCAGAAGCCACAGGCTATGATTGCAAGGGAGAAAAGGCTATGTTACATTTTACAAGGGTTATTAGGCTTGACAGCTCAGGACAAGGAAGTGAAATTCTTATATTGGAAAATAAAATCAAAAATTTGAAATGTTTTCCTCCTGAAGGATAAGATTACTATTGCTTTTTAGACAGTTGATTTTTTTTCTTTATTCAATACTTCAAAATGCCAGGTGGTATAAGATTATTCTATTTAGTTCTTTTTAAGATGAATTTCAAGGCATCCTCTTTGGGACTTGAGAGAAAGCATAACTAGCTATTAAAGTAAAGGTAAAGGTTCCCCTCGCACATACATGCTAGTTGTTTCCAGCTCTAGGGGGTGGTGCTCATCTCCATTACAAAGCTGAAGAGCCAGCACTGTCCAAAGACATCTCCGTGGTCATGTGGCTGGCATGACTAAACACCGAAGGCGCACGGAATGCTCATACCTTGCCACCAAAGTGGTCCCTATTATTTTACTTGCATTTTTACATGCTTTCAAACTGGTAGGTTGGCAGAATCTGGGGCAAGTAACAGGAGCTCACTCGGTTACACGGTGCTAGGGATTCGAACCATCAAACTGCTGACCTTTCTGATCAACAAGCTTAGCATCTTAGCCACTGAGCTGCCGTTTTCCTGAAACTAGCCATTAGGGCAATGCAAACCAAGAAGTCACAGGCAGCACACACCCTGGGACAGAAGACATACCCCAAACTTCCTCCTGAGTCTGTCCTCCCATCCCTGCCTACTATAACAGATACAAAACAGGGATGCACTTCCATGTTACATGATTAATAGCTGTCATCATGACTATTATCATTTCTTTATGGATGCTCTCAGTTTGCAACTATTGCTCCAAAAGGATTGGCTTCTTGCTAGGCTTCATCAATTAAAGCTGTCATCACTATTTTTTTTAAATAACCAGTTAAATATGAATAGAGTAACAAGCTATAATTCAATGCCGTCAATATTGAAAAAATATTTTTTCCACTCCTTTTTTTTTGTAAAAGTTTTATTTGGGTTTTCACAAAGCATAATGAAAATAAAACATCTTTTTTTGAGAACAGCATGATTCCAGGTTATCACATCTCCATACAGACATAATCTCAGTTAGATATTCAACTTATATATTCAATTTCATATCTTGTCACTATTTTATCAAGTTCTCAATGATTTTTCCCTTCCCTTACTTTCCTCAACCTTATTTTATGATTGTATAATTCCTTTCTAATTCAATTACGTATCTTTTTCTAAATTTCTATATCTTTCTAGTCATTATACTTGTACTTTTGTCTGTCCTGTTTACAATTTCATATATTCTTTTTCCATCAATTATCTTTTTTTAGTAATTTCTTTTATTTTTTGAAAACAGACTAGACAAACAAATACATAAAGAACATAAAACATCTTTTTTTGAGAACAGTGTGCTCCCGGGTTGTCACTTCTCCATACAGACATAAATTCAGTTACATATTCATCTTATGTATTCTAATCCATATCTTATATCCATTTTCAAGATTTTTTTCCATAGCTTTTCCATTTCTCTACTTTCTACAATCTTATTTTTAATTATTCCATTCTTTTCTAATTTCAATTACACTTCTTTTTCTAGTTTTCCATATCTTTCCATTTAATATTTTAACACTTTCATCTGTCCTGTTTACAATTTCATACTCTTTTTCCTTATACATATTTTGGCTCAGAATTGCTAAAGCTGGAGTTATAACACCTTTATGTAGGGATTCAATAACCAGTCATTTCAGTGTCCAAAGATGTCTGACCACATACGTGGTGTTTATTACTTTTATACCATTTTTACAAGCAGAAAAGAACAGCATAGATACAGCATTGGGATTGGAGAATAGATCCACATGGGTGAAACCCCTCAATCACATTGGCATAACCCCTCAACCAATCCTTGAAGTTAGTGGTGATGTTAGTAAATGATATCATCTGTACACCTGGAAAATCAGAGACATCCCATCCTCATCCCAACAGATAAGAGAATGAATAGAAGATGAGCTCATGGGATAGCAAAAGAGGCCCCCTCCACCAGGCTGCAGTGTGCTGCCAGCTACTAGTGTCATCCAGGGAAACTCAGTGGCCACCACACCTTTATATCTTTTAACTATTATCTATTCAATTATTACTCAACACTTAAAGTACACCTTCACAAATCATTTTCTAACATAGCTATCAACCGAATTCTGCTTGGTAACATTCCCTTACAAATACACATTAAATTCTTTAATGAGAAACAAAAAGAAGAAGATATACATATATATAAAATACATATTTCTATTTCAAATTCAGCTCCACCTTTAATATTAATATCCATCTTATTAATAAATAACATCAATTATCATTCATTTTGATCATCTGTATTTCATGTTAACTTATTACTATATTTAAAAAACAACATTAAATCCTTTCATGTTTCTTTTAAATTTTTAAATAATTAAAAACCTTATTCTCTTATCCTCTTTACATCATTTAATTAATAAAAAGAAATATTCCATTACATCTAACACATTTTCTAATAATATAGCAATATTATCCCATGCAGAATTCTCTTTTTAAATTAAACTTCTAACCATTGTCTCTGTGTCTCTTAAATAAATTAATCCCTTTAATCCATGTACGCTTTCCCTGTCTCTTGCTATCTTGTTCCAATCCTTTATAGCTTCTTTTCTTTTCCATCCCCCCCACTCTTCTTTTCCCTCTCTTTTTTGTTCCCTTTTCTGTTCAAATCTCCCTTCTGAGATCCCCCCTTCTGCTTCTTTCTGGCATTATAATTACTTTTCAAATTGCACTTTTTTTGGTTGTTGCTTCAGATCTTAACTTTTTAACTCCCTTTCCCCCCTTCCTCTTTTTTACCACACTTAAAACTGCTTGGCCATTAAAGATGGCTTTTTCTTCATCCTGCCCTTTTTGTTCAGCAAATGTTTCTTGTTGGTTTTGATATTTCAGAATCTCCATTTCCATAAATTGAAATGCGGGGCAAAAAGTCTCTCCTTTCATTTGTGCTTCTTCTTTATATTCTTTAAGTATCATTTTCAGTTCTTCAAGGAGTGATGGCATTTTGAAAAGTTTTTTCATTTTTTAAACAACCTCCAACTAATTTTAGTCCGTTTCACTAGGATCCACTGCCAAAATTCCAGGAATCATACAATAGTCTATAGTTGTTTCTTGCTTCTTTTCTCACTTTCTCTTTCAAGGGGCTTTGTTATCTTGTAACATGATTGCAGCTAAGATGTATCCTTCTCAAGTCTTTCACTCTCAATACTTTTTAGCTCCAGGTGGTATCCTCCATCTTTCCAGATTCCACCCTCATTTTGTTTTCCTCCTCTGCTTTCTTTCTCTCTTTTTAAAAGGCTTTTTGATTATTCAAGAATCTTTATCCCTTTGACACTTTATTTTTAGCTAAGAATAGCCTATTGATGTCAAACAGGATTAATATCAATTCTTATTCAAATCTCTTCTTCTTAATGTTTAAGGTCTATTAGAACTGTCAATTTTAAAGAGGAAGAAAAAACAATTCTTTTTCCTTCACTTTCCTTTCACTGCTTTAGAAAGTCTTTTTTAGGGATAGTATTATTCTTTGTTGCTCAAATTCCAGGTACTTTAAATGTGTGATTTCTCTGTTCAGCCCGGTCTGTCAAACTTTCTCTTTCTAACTTCCTCCTGTATGATCTTGTCCAGTCGGGTTCTTCTTTGAGATGGCCATTTCTGACCACCGCTGCAGCCGCCTTCGGGAAAGGGAGTAAAAGCCAGCTGGGGAGGACAGATGCAGCTCTCCTCGACCCTGCTAGTGGTCTCCCCCATCTTCACCACCTCTATGGGGTGGCTTAGCCCCGAGGTCATGACTTGTTGCTGGGATAGCATGCCTTCTTATGGTACAAGGGGACTAAAACACATGGGTACTTTAGGAGGCACTATATACGAGAGGCTTTATTATTAATATGGGAGAAAATTAAAAGACAACATTATCTAAAAATACCAGTCTGGTTGTCAACTATTGAAGCATTGGCATATCCAGTAATTTATAAAATGGAACAAACAGTTAGATATGGTGAAATACTTAATGAAAAGGGTGAACTTAAATCTATGCAAGAATTAGAGGAACAAGAAATAAGGATGAATTGGTTTTCATATGTGCAAATACATTCTAGATATGATAAAGACCCTAAAATAGAAGGTTTTTATGATAAATTAATTGAGTTAGACAAAATCTTGACAGGTACTGATAAAAAGATGATTAAAAAATTATATGGATATTTATTAGAGGTTAAACTGGAAGAAGAACAAGTTAAAGAAACAATGATAGCTTGGGGAAACAATTTTGGATATGGGATAGACTTAGAAAAATGGCAAAAATTATGGTTTCGAAATTATAAAATGACAATGTCAACAGCATATAAAGAGAATTTGTATAAGATATTTTACAGGTGGCAAGAATAGCAAGAATTTTTAAGAACAAGTCAGAGAAATGTTGGAAGTGTCATCAGATACCTGGATCATACTATCAAATGTGGTAGACATGTGCAGAAGCTAAAAGATACTGGACTAAAATCCACACATGGTTGGAGAAAATGACAAAAAAGCACATAGATTTAAAACCAGAGATATTTTTATTGGGCATTATACCTGAAATATGACTCCATTACCACAGTAAGAGACTATCATGTTTACCGATCAGATCATGAAATCCGTAGAGGAGGTGGTGTTGCTATCTTCTATAAAAAATCCTTACATCTAAAAAACATCCAAGTCACCCAGAAGCTTGCTCTTCCTGAGACCATTGTCTGTGAACTGTCCTTAAATATCACATTTAGATTCTTACTATGTTACAGAGCTCCTTATTATGACATAGAACATGTAAACAAGCTAAATTCACTACTGACATGGGCATCATCCTGCCCACATGCTTTTATCTTTCTTGGTGACTTCAATCTACCTCATATTAACTGGACCCTAAACAAATGTAATACTGAACCCATACATGCAACCTTCTACAATGCTGTAACAAATCTAGGACTGGAACAACTAGTAACCAACAATACTAGACTTAACAACTGCCTCGATCTCATCTTCTGCAATAGTTTGACCTCAATTTATGGAATACAAATTAAAGAACCCTTTTCCAACAGCAACCACAACATGATTGACTTTTGTCTCAACATACGTCCAAACAAAAATCATCATAACAACTTGATCCCCAATTATAATTTCAAAAAAGGCAACTATGATCTTATAGACAATGATCTCTCATCCCTTGACTGGCAATCTCTATTCACTGGATGCAATACTGTTGAAAACCATTACAACGTATTTTTACATAAAATCCAAAGAGTCATCAAACTATATGTACCAATAACAACTCCCAAAACCAGAAAAAACAGATTACCCATAACAGTAAGGAAACTTCAATCCAAAAAAAGATCACTTTGGCGGAAAAACAAATCTGGTCACGCTGCCAACTTCAAAAGCCAATACAAAAATTTATGCCACGAGATAAAGACTGAATGCACCAATTATCACATTAAATAAGAGGAAAACCTTCTATGCACCAATTCCACCTGCGCTTTCTATAATTTTGTAAACAATAAACTTAAAGACTCAAGATCCATCCCACCCCTGAAAGGACCTAATGGTACAGACTGCAACGATGACACCATTAAAGCCAACCTCTTGAACACATTCTTTGGCTCAGTATTTGTAAACAGCAGTGGCTCATGCCCAGTATTTTCTAGTCGAACCACAGACAACTACAATGATCTAATACATATCGATTTTACAGAAGACAATGTTGAAAAACCACTACGCAATCTAAAACCATTTCTATCTACTGGACCGGATGGAATATGTGCCCACTTCTTAAGGAAGCTATCCACTGCCATAGCCGAACCTCTAAGCATAATCTTTGAAAAATCTTTCAGGACCAGCTCCTTGCCAAACCTATGGTCACAAGCCACAGTCATCCCCATCTTCAAAAAGGGAGTCCCCAGTCTAGTTGAAAATTACAGACCAATCTCCTTATGCTGCGTCACCTGTAAAGTCATGGAATCAATTATTAACCAATCCATCCTCCACTTACAGACAAACAACCTACTCTCTAATAAACAATTTGGTTTCAGAAAAAACTATCCTGTAATCTGCAACTCTTAATGCAAAAGCATATGGACTATACAACTCGATCAGGGCAAAGCAATAGACACAATCAACATAGACTTCTGTAAAGCCTTCGATTCAGTGGTACATGAAAACTACTACTAAAACTAAAATCTTATGGTATCTCTGGACAACTGCATAACTGGGTAGAAGCATTCCTGTCAAACAGACAACAAATGGTCAAAATTGGGAGCGTCTTATCAAATTCTGTACCTGTCAACAGTGGTGTCCCTCAAGGCAGTGTTCTAGGTCCAACTCTCTTCATACTCTACATAAATGACCTCTGTGATCATATTAAGAGCAACTGCGTTCTCTTCGCTGATGATGTAAAGCTATTCAACACCATAGACAATAATGCTACCCTTCAAAAAGATCTTGACTATGTATCAGAATGGTCAAACAAATGGCAACTTCAAATCTCAACAAATAAATACTCTGTCTTACATATTGGCAAAAAAAAATCAGAAAATAAAATACAAGCTGAGTAGTCAAGACCTTGTTGATGATCCAAACTCTGTCAAGGACCTTGGAATACTCATCTCTAATGAACTAAGTGCTAGAGCCCACTGTAATTACATAGCCAAAAAGGCATTAAAAGTCATTAACCTAATCCTACGTAGCTTTTTCTCTGGTAATTTCACACTACTAACTAGGGCATACAAAACATTTTCCAGACCAATACTCGAATATAGCTCATCAGTCTGGAACCCACATTACATATCTGATATCAACACAGTTGAGAAAGTCCAGAAATATTTCACAAATATTTCACAAGAGGTCTACACTGCTCTACTTGTTGCAAATACTTTATGCCACCAGGCTCCAAACTCTAGACCTGGAAAACCTAGAACTACGCTGGAAAACAGAATACAAATCAGTCTGATCTAAGTATAGTATATAAAATCATACATTGCAATGTCCTACCGGTCAACCATAACAATACAAGAGCAAACAATAGATACAAACTCAAGGTTAACCGCAACTAACTTGATTTCAGGAAATAAGACTTCAGCAACAGAGTGGTCAATGTCTGGAACACTCTACCTGACTCTGTGGTTTCTTCCCCAAACCCCAAAAACTTTAACCTTAGACTGTCTACTATTTTTTTTAAATACTTTATTGATTTTTATTGCATTAAGAAAACAAAAAACATACATTGAAAAAAGACAAACTAGACGCACAAACACTCACCATTGAAACATTAAAAATATTACATTCATAACAACCTGTGGTGATATTTACATAATCATTTCTATATACTATTAACTCCTTCTCAAGTATATTTGCTCTGTCTAACTCTCTAATTAATAGTTCTTAATCCCATTACTTTCTCCGTTCTAACCAATTGTACCAACGTTCCCACACCATATAGAATAATGAATCTTCTTTGTCTTTCAAAGTCAATGCTAACTTATCTATCTCAGCACAGTTCATTATTTTTTGTATGATCATTCGGTCTCTTGGCATCTCAGACTGTTTCCAGCATTGCGCTAGAGTAATCCTTGTGGCTTTTAATATGTGTATTAAAAGATATTTTATACTCTTTTCATATTTCTTTCTGAGGATTCCCAATAAGAAAAGCTCCGGTTCAAAATCTACTTTTTCTTCAATGATTTCCTGCAACCAAATTTGAATTTTACATCAATATTTCCACACTTCTGGGCAAATCCACCACATATGATAATAAGTTCCTTCACTCTCCTTACACTTCCAACACATGGAATTCATTTTTATATATATTTTCACCAATCTCGAAGGGGAAAGGTGCCATCTATAAAACATTTTGTATGTGTTTCCTTTGTATGTTACCGATTTTGTTATTTTATAATTTCTGTTCCAAATTGTTTCCCAGTCCACTAAGTTTATATTATGTCCTATATTTTGTCCCCACGCAATCATACACCCTTTTACAATTTCTTCTAATTCCGTTTCTAATAAATATTTGTAAATTTTTGTAATATTTTTTTGGTCTGAACCTAATAAAATTTTATCCAGGTAGTGCGGTTTTAGTTGTATTCCAAATTCTTTAATATCTTTCTTGTATCTTGATGATATTTGAAGATAAGCCCACCAGTCTACTCATAGCCCTTGTTCCTGGAGTTCATTTATCATTTTTAAGTTTCCAGCTGTATCTAATAAGTCCTTATATTTTAACATTTTATATAAGTCTAAATTATTTGGGTGAATCATTGCTTCCATCGTGGATAACCAAATTGGGATTTTTGTATAATGTTTTTTTTTACCTTAATCCAATTGTACATCAGGGAGTCTCTGATTAAATGTCTAAGGAAATATTTTTGTTAAACTTTAACCTTACACTGTCTACTGTTGACCTCACCCCTTTCCTAAGAGGTCTGTAGGGAGCATGCATAAGCGCACCAACGTGTCTACCATCCCTGCCCTATTATTTCTTTTATATCTCTTATATATATTCATTTCTTGTATTCACAACTATGTTTATCCTTATACCTATTATCTTGTAAGTGATTGACAAATCAAAATAAATAAATAAAAAATATATAGTAGAGAATTGATATATTTGATTGTAAATGTATTAACAGTGGCTAGAATTGTATTTGCCAAAAACTGGAAAAATAAGAAAATTCCAATGGAAGACGAAATTATTAAGAAAATAATGGAGTGTGCAGAAATGAGTTGAAATGAGTTGAAACATTTGAAATTAGAGAGCAAGAAAATAAACAATTTTATAAGATATGGGATTTATTTTATCAATGGTTAGATAAAAAAAACAGGGAAATAAAATATTTTATAATGCTCTATAAGTATAATAGAATTGCAGAGATAAAGTAATGTAAGGATACATTATTATTGAATAGATTGGTGATGATGAAATGAATGTTATAAAGTAGGCCAAGTTAAAATGGTGATTTGCTCACATAAAATGATGGAATATTAGTAACAGTCTAGCAAGTAATTAACAATGATAATAATATAAATATATATAGTGGATTTAAAATATGAGGATTAATTTAAATTAGAAGGGAAACTGCAGAGATTGTGCACAAGAGATTTGTACCAACCAACACATTGTATGTCTTGTTTATGTTTGTGTAAAAAATAAAAAACTTTTCAAAAAAAGTGGAAGATTTTCCCAAGAAAATATGAGTGCAATGAAATCAGTAAGATAACTTTTGCCATTTTTATTGAAAAGTTTGTTGGCTTGTCACTCTTTTACTTGTCTCTGCAGGTACTTGGACTGGATTGGTGGCAGGATTAGTTTTGTTGATTGAAATTGCAATGACTATCCTTTCAAAGGAGAAATTGCCAAGAACACAAGTAAAGCTGTGTACAATCGAGCTCTAAAATGGAAGAAAACAAGGAGAAAATGGACTATTTACTTGGTTATGTTTTTAAATCTCACTTACCAACAAGAAGCACATGAAATATTTCAATCCTAGATTATTTTAAATGGAAACATCAAAATATAGGAAATTGCTTCTGTACGGCTAAATACAATCAGTAATATGAAAAACATTACACACATAATCCAACATTAGTAGAAATTCAGTGATTCAGGGAAGAGCTGTAGTTTTTAACAAAACATTTAAAAAGATGAAATGAATACCACCTTTCATAGATATTTCTGGGAACTTATTAATATTACTGGCAAAAGAATTGAATACAAAAATACAAAAAATATTTAACATTTAAATCCTATATTTTTTAAAAAATGACTCCCAGATGCCAATGGATTCTATATTGCTGAATTTTTTTCTGTTAAAATGATTTTGCATAATGTAGAAAACTTAAGTTTTCAAGAATGGATCATACTGTAGTCAGATCATCTCTTTTGCTTCATTATGCTTTCCATCTTTTATCTTTATCTTTTATTGATTATATAGTAATTTCTTTGATTGTTGCCAATAGTCATTCAAAGTTGACAATGTGATGATGCTAATGCTGATGTTGATGAGCATCTTCTTTTAATGGCTAGAATTTTTGTTTCTTAGGTTAGAAATGACAAGCAGGAAATTTCACTTTCTAAATATACATTGGTCATGACATACACTATCAAACAAAAAATAGCAATATCTGCACATTCCTGACACATCCAATAACAAATCTTAAGCATATATAAAATGGAACTATAGAATTTGTGGGAAGATTTTTAGGATCAGTGTTTATTCAGTTATTCCAGATATGAAAGTCCTTGTTCCCAATCCAAATAAGCAGTTTATCACCACAACCATTTTCTTACTAGCCTTCCTGCAATTTTTTGAAGTTATTTACATTGACCTGCTCTGACCTACAACTTTGTGGTTCAGTAATGTGGGAAAAAATATCCAACTGGTTAAGTTCCAAGCTGGGAGGAAGATGCTGGAAACAGAGAGGCTGATTGGAAAGATGGTTTATTGATAAAGCAGAACCACATGTGATTCTGGGCAGCTGACAAAATAGAGTTGAGAGTGGGGGGGATATCTTCTTTGGGCTTTGTATTTGAGCTTCCTGTTCTTATGCAAGAACATGTCCTTTAGTATTCTATTGGCTGTTGTCAGATTCCTATGGGATCATGTAGGGTTATGTAGGGGTCATAGCTGGCTCTATAGACAAAAGAGGAAATGCAAATCTTAGGTGCTGGTTGCAGCTAATCTGATCAACATTTGGCTTATTGTTGATCTGAGCCCCCAGGTTTCTGCGACTTTGAAGTTTGGACTGCAATGAAGGGGCTTTGTTCTGAAAGGATATTGGGCAATTCCTATTGTGGCTAATGGCTTTCATCCTGTGTTGGATCTTGGGTGAGGAGCTTCTTTCTAATCCTATTATTCTGCCTTTGTTAGTTGTACTGCAAGGAGTTTCAAAATATCCTGTCTTGAATGGATTACCAAATCTGAATTTCTAAAAGCTGGCCCCCTCAGTTTCTGCTTCGGGCAGGGAGACTTAAAGAGCATGTTTCTCCATTTCTCCCTTTGGGGAAATATAATATCTTGCCTTTTTAATATTCCTCAAAATATTTCATTCTTCTGGAGGGGATGGGTTTCCCGTAGTAAGTCTCCTTACAATTGTGTAAATTTGTAAAAGCTCTTATATTCCTTATAAAAAGGGTAGGAAAAAAACATGCCTCTTTCACAGAAATACTGGATATCACGAATTTGGGAGGCAAGGCCCAGCCAGGTATTAGCTTAACCTTGCAATATTGGTGAGGGTTGGTAATTGAGGAATGACTCTGAAATGGCAGAGGATGAACTTCAGTTTTGCATCTAGTTCATGGTTTTGTCATTCAAATACTGCTGATTTGAATGCCAAGTATTTTTAATACCCTAGCCAACAGTTTTGCTTCCTAAAAACTTTCACGTGTTTATACTGTGGTATTTCAGGCAATCATCTGGAAAAGTCATTTGCATGACTGGAACTCTTTCTGGAAAGAAGGTGATATAGCTCAACCATGTGTATTGTGCAACCACGTGACTTGGCAAGCAGAAATCTGTTTGCTATTATGTAAGGCAGAGCATTAACAAAGCAATTGTCCCAATGGATTCTATGCCATGCTCATGACATTTAAACTTCAAAGCTTTCATTTGGGAACAAAAAACTAGAAACTGCCAGCAGCTAACAGCACCTGTTTCTTTCTTTCCCTGGTGGCTGCCTTTCTGACTGACAGAGGCAAAGGCTCTGACTTTCTGCTGATTGCTATGTAGAAAGAAAATATTTATGACCATCCTGGTCTGATATGACCTAAGGGTTGAATTCTAACTTAAAAATCCAAAATAAATATATTTTACTCAGTTTAAGAGTAGGGATGTATGGGACTACAGTATATCTCTACTGAATAAGTTTTTAAATATGGACAATATGGCTTTACATCCCCAATGATTAAATTCCTTTTCTACATATATAGTTGTATTAATTTATAATATAATATACAAAGAGAATACAAAAGCAAATATTAGGGAAATTAGGGAAGGAAAAAGGTAAGTGAATAGTGGGAGTAGGAAAGGGAAAAAGAAAAAAAAAGCATTGACTTCCGGCTTCTTTGGTGCAGTTGAATAAGGCATTACAATCTATCCTCAACTTTTTACTTTTTCATAATAATAGAAACTAGCCATTTTTGTAACAACAAATGTATTTAATCAGTGAAACCCAAGATCAAAGTTTCATCTTTTTCTTCCTCAAGCACAAAGTACAGAAGTGGTTTCCAAGTCAAAGTAAAGGTATTTGTTTCCCCCCTCTTTTAATCAGAGCAATCAATTTAGCCATCACTAACTCCATCGGTTTTTGCAGCCATTCATACATTGTGGGGGTCAAGGTGATCTTCCATTTTTGGTACAGAGTAGCCTTGCTGCCAATTAAATTCCTTTTCTAAACTTAGCCTAATCTACTTGACTCAGCTAATGAGAAGACAAAAGATATTTCTTTTCTAAAATCTTTTCTTTACATCTCTTTGGATAGATCATAAAATATAAGATTCTCTTGGAAGGAAGAGAGATTAAACAGTGCATACAGGTCAAAGGATATGACTTTTCTTTTTGTAATCAGTGTCATCCAGAAATAATTATTTAATAGCATCTGCAGAGTTATTTCCTCTAATCTGAACAAAAAGGAGCATGTTACATATTTTTAGCTCTGGTTCCACAAAAAACAATTCAGTAGTGTTGGCCATACATTCTCCATGTAAGACATTGCATGTTTTGATATTCTAAAGAAAAGAGCAAAACTATTTGTATTAGATGTATTCAAGTGTGATAATAATGACTTATATACAAAGAAATAAAATGAAATAGTAAAAAGGGCCTGAAAATGAAGTGAAGTGCAGAACTACAGTAGATAGTTTGGCTATATGTTCAGAACCTAACCAATGTTATATAGAAAGCAACATATATGTATAGACATGTATTATAAATTTTAAACCAAATATCTAAGGGAATCAAGAGCTCTAAGGGACATTTCCATTTTTTTTTTCAATTCATGGTCATGCAAGAGAGAAAATGGCTTGGTCTATACCTCAAGTAGAAGTCAACACTCTTCTTCTCACCTTATTCTAAAGATCTGTTTGCAACTAGATGTATGGACAACTCACATGGGCAAATAGCCCACCCAATAGAGAGACTAAGATTTCTTCCATTTAAAGGACTGGAAGAGGGAATGGTGACACATTCCAGCATGCTGGATCAGGACTCTATTAAGTTTAGGGATGAAAAGGAGGCAGCCAATATGCTTGTGGCTTACTTTATTTTCTAAGTTGAATGTCTCCATTCTTTATTCTGTCTTCAAAAAGGAGCATTCAAATCTCATGGCAAAGAATACTGCTTTTGTGAAATCTATCAACAATACCAAGAAAAAGGAAAAATCACTCAGGAATCCATTGTCTTTGCTTGGAGTAAATGCCAAGCATAACTCTGTGTTCCAAATTGTGTTTCGTAATGTTAGTATTGTAGGTCCTGAACTGTCCTATTTGAAGACATTGATTCAAGAGATATAGATTTTCTATGAAAGTATTTACTAGTGATAGGATTCTCTATATAGATAAAAATTTTCATTCATTATAGTTCATCTGTACCACTTACCCTCTGAAAGCTCCATTTCTTATGTTTTCTTTGCACAACACATACACGCAAACACACATGGAGAGAATTCCCAGAATTATAGGGTGGACTTGTAATACAGGAAGTTCTGCCTTTTTTTGAATCAAAGCTTGTCCTATCAAATTCATTTTTGACCGGCAGTGATCACTAAACTTGGCGATTTATCATGGGAATCCTGGCATGTAAGAGATGTAAGGATGAAAAAGGAAGTTTTATATCTACATCATCCCATGTAGTTAATTCAAAAGAAGTATTTGTTTATTTTTCTGTATTAGCAGTCTGTTGTGGTTAGCCGGCAGCAGGTGCAGATGGCTGAGGAGAGCGATGACTCTGATGAGGGGCCAGGACCATCAGGGAGTGGACTGCTGCCTTCAGAGATTGTGGGGGCTGGCAGCAGTGATGAGGAGGGTCCTGAGGAGCCTGTGCCAAGTGCACGTGCATGAAGGATTACTCAGAGGAAAGAACAATTACAGCAGCACAGGCGACTCAGGAGTAAGGCTGCAAGGTAATGGCCCCTTCCTCAAGATGATAAAAGCCAGGTTTGGAAAAGTGTTCTTTGCAGACAGCAAAGAAGCTCTGAAACTCAACTGGTGGACATCTTAGTTCATGTTTGGAGAATTTTGTAATTAGTTCTTATCTCTGGGTTTTTGGCAGCCTTGACAAACAACTTGGCAAGGCTCTTTCTTGTCGGAGCTGATTAGTGAAAAGCAGCCTTCAAAACAGAATTCGTTATTAAACCTTAAAAGGTGGAGGCTGCTGCCTTTGTCTGTGTTTGTTCTTTGGGAACCCGGTTGGGTCAAACACAGTCCATCTTTGAAGAAGTCATGAAGCATTCTTGTTAAGTTTGCATGAAGAGTCAAACGCGAAGAGCTTCAGTAAAGAGTTTATTCAGTGACTACAGCTCGAATGGACCCGACTTGGCTGGGCTAGGGCTGCTTCTTATAGCCAGCAGCCATAGTTGCCAGCCAATGGGAGTGCAGGGTTTCTTCCCGCACTATTTAAACCAATACCATTTAACATTTTACAAGAACAGTTCAAATAAAACCAATAACATTCAAACCTACATACATAAACCCCTCCCCACTAGGTTCAGTCCATACCAAACCCCAACCTATCTAAGTATTCTTTTTAAATAAGTGGGGCTCTTACGTGTACGTTGAGACCTTCGTGGTTCAGAAGTTTTAACGTTCTCACCCAGTGAGAGAGGAAATGTGTTGCTGACATTTCCCTGCTGGGACTTCCTGTGAAAGGAGACCCTGTTAGACTGTTAGAATCTGGTCTCCCCTCCCAACCCATCTCCATTCCAATGTCAGCACCCCGTCAGGTAGTGATGTGCAATCTTCCACTTCTAAGGATGGATTTTGGCATTGTGACAGGTTTTGGGATGGTTCCTGTCATAATGGCTCGTTACACATGAGGTTGATTCTTGCTTGCTGATTTTCCTCCTGTTCCTCCCCTTCCCCCCTAGAAGTGACATCAGGTGAGGGAACCAGAGAGAGACAAGGGCGATGTTCCTGAGGGAACCTGGATCTAAGTTGATCAATGTGCCTGCTCCAGAGGACTCCATCCTCTGTTTGTACCCGTAAGAACGAGGCAGTGATTTGAGTTATTGCAGGAATCCACAAAGGCTCACCTATAAGGTTCTTAGCATACACAGAATCACCCACACTGAATGTATGAACTTTGGAAGTGGAATCCAGTGGTGCGTGGGTGCGTAAGTGGATGAAGGCGGTCAAGGGAAGACCTAAGTTCCTACCCATCAACAACTCTGCTGGGGATAAGTATTCGATGGGCTAGGAGTGATGTGTGAACACTAAGAAGTTTTTCAAGCTTCTCAGTGATGTCCCCAGGACCCAGTTGCTGGAGCTCTCTTTGGTAAAAACGTACCATGCGTTCAGCCGGCCATTAGCCGAAGGGTGCCAGGGGCAGTAAGGGTATGTCTGATCCCTTTTGTGCTAGAAAGGATTCAAAATGTTAGATGTAAATGAGGGCCATTGTCAGAGACAAGAACATCAGGTAACCGTGGGTTACAAACAGTTTTCTGAGCTGCTTGATGACAGCCTCAGGGTGGTGGATGTCATGGGAAATACCTCGAGCCATTGGAATATGCATCTACTATAATAAGAAAAGTGTGCCCT
>CM019155.1:28202281-28221635 GCA_009733165.1 Naja naja
TGATGACCCTCATGTAACATTTCCAAAACCTCTCTTGCAGTTTTGCAGGAATAACCACCCTGTTACACCCTGTTTTACAAAATACATCCTCTTAATACAGATAATTCAGTTTGCCTGGACTTAAAAGGTTGGGCAAGGTGAGGTAGATCTTGAAGCAGCCAACCTTTCTTAATCCAGCCTATAACAGGAGCCAACCCAGTGTCTTTGGCAGTCTCTCTGGCAATTTCAGCAGCATGAACTGGAAGCAACAGTCTAGGAAAAGGTGTGTGTTTCAGGTTCAAAGTCCTCCTTGTGGCAAGGCAGTGGGCAATGACTCAGTGCATCAGCATGTCCAATGTCCTTGCCAGGCCTGTGAATCAGTTTGTATGAATAAGCTGCAAGAAATTCAGTCCACCTCAGCATTCTTGGTGACAGGATAGTAGGTGTAGGTTTGTCTCCTGCCACAATGCCTAACAAAGGTTTGTGATCTGTAACAATGGTAAATGTCCTGCCATACAGATATTCATGAAATTTCTTAACAGCTGCAACAACTGCCAATGCCTCTTTGTCCAGTTGGCTATAATTCCTCTCTGCTTTGGTCAAAGTGCGAGAGTAAAATGCAATAGGGGCTTCTCCCCACTGGGAAGCCTGTGGCTCAACCCCCCACACTCCAAAAGGGGATGCATCACAAGTCAGTACAACAGGCAAATTCTCAGAGAACTGTATCAGTACAGCATCAGATGTGATTAGTCTCAATACTGTTAAATGCTGATTGTTCCTTCCTCCCCAGATCCAAACAGCCTTCTTATCAAGTAATCTGTGCAAAGGTTCAGCAATGGTTGCCTTTTGAGGTAGAAACATGTGATAAAAGTTAATAAGTCCAAGGAAGGCTTGCAAATCTGTTTTGCATTTAGGTCTAGGGGCTTCTTTGATTGCTTTAACTTTGGCATCTGTAGGGTGGATGCCATGCTTGTCAATCATGTAGCCCAGAAACTCAACCCTGTCTGTCTTAAGTGTGCATTTTTCTTCCTTGACTTTTAAACCCGCTTTCTTGAATCTGGTAAGGACTTCTCTGAGTCTTTCTTGTAGCTGAGTGTCATTTTCAGCAGAGATTAACACATCATCAAAGTAAGGCACTACCCTGGCAGTCCTTGAAGCATTCTTTCCATAAGGCTTTGAAAGATGCCTGGTGCCACGCTTACTCCAAATTGTAACCTTTTACATTTGAAGGCACCTCTATGAGTCACAATGGTTTGGGCCTCTGCAGTGGCATCATCAACTGTTAGTTGTTGATATGCCTGGGCCAAATCCAATTTGGCAAAGACTGTACCCCTGCCAAGTGAATGTAACAGATGATGCACAACTGGCACTGGATATGCTCTGCTGCAGCATGGTTCAGTGTCCCCTTATAGTCTCCACAAATTCTTACTGACCCATCAGCCTTGACTGGTGTGACTATGGGTGTTTCCCATCTGGAGTGATCAGTGGGCTCTAAAACCCCTTGAGCAATTAATTTGTCTAATTGTGCATCAATTTTTCCTTTAAAGCAAATGGAACCCTCCTGGGCTTTAAACGAATGGGGGCACCTTGGGATCTAGGTTGAAAGTGATAGGGGTCCCCATATACTTGCCCAGTCGCTGAAGACCTCTGGAAACTCAGACTTCAAGGCCTCCTCCCATTCAGAGTTGCTCACGTGATTGATGCCAGTCACCTCGATGCCTAGTGGCTTGAACCACTCAAGTCCCAGCAAGCTTGGGCGATCCTTGTCCACGATGGTCAGGGCAAACGCGTTTGGTGTGGCCTTTAAACTGCACATTGAAATCTCTTGCTCCAACTACTGGAATCTTGTTCCCTTGGTAGTCTTTAAGAGTCAGTGCTTGCTTCTGGAAATGTTTCTTCTGAATGTTGGGAAGTAGCCTGTGAATAGTGTCCCATGACACCATAGATAAATAAGAGCCTGAGTCCACTTCCATTTGGCAAGGCCTTCCTTCAATGAACACCTTCACGTGTACTTTTCTGCTTCTCAAGGGTGAAGAATGACCAATGGTGATTGTTTGATGAGTTTCATTCTTCCCATTTGCTTCTGAATTTCCCCATCTTTTCATGAAGTTGTTGGGCTTAAAATCCTTTTCAGGAAATTTCTTCCTACTAGGTGGAGTTCTGGATGATTTGCAGACTCTGGCTAGGTGACCTTTTCTCACAACGTAGGCAGATGGTGTCTAAGAACTTGCATTCAGTGCAGGGATGCCCCCCCCCACAGCCTCTGCAATAAAATTCTTGCCTCTTTTTTCCAGGGTATTTCCATTCTGAGTCTAAAAATTCCTTCCTCCACCTCACTGCAATCTGAATCAGAGTCTATTTGCTCATAATGGGTTGTTGTGGATTTTTCTGTATCAGAATGGCCTGAGGCCTGGCTTGAGGCCCTGTTAATCTTTTCCATGGCTGCTGCTGAGGACTTGGTGGCTTCCGCTGAAACAGCTTCTTCTATGGCCTCCTTAAACGTGATCTTAGGTTTCATTAACAGTTTGCTTTGTAAGACCTTATCTTTGAGGCCTAGGACAAACCGATCATGCATGGCCTCTTCTAAGTTGGTAAACTCACAAGCACCCCCCATGTCCCTTAAGCTTGCCATGAAGTCATTAACATTTTCGCTTTCCCCTTGATCCCGACGGTAAAACTAGTGTCTCTTAATGAGGCACGATACTTGTGGGGCGTAATGGGCTCTTAAAAGCTTTTCCAAATCAGGCCATTCCATTACCTTCAATCCTGCAGCTCCCGCCAATGCCTTCGCCATCTTGAAGACTGCCGGACCGCAGTGCGTTAGAAATACCGCCCTCTTCCGTCTCTCGGGAATATTGGCGAGGTCGTTTCCTTCCAGGTACATCTGGAAGCAATCCGCATATGATTCCCAGTCTTCCGCTGCCAGATCGAATGGGGCTGGGGGGGTGTTCAGCACAGCCATCTCGCTCTTCTGTTTGCCTTCCGCGTTGTCTCTTCTTCAGGGCAATCTCACCTTCGTCACCAGTGTTAAGTTTGCATGAAGAGTTAAACGCGAGGAGCTTCAGTAAAGAGTTTATTCAGTGACTACAGCTCGAATGGACCTGACTTGGCTGGCTACGGCTGCTTCTTATAGCCAGCAGCCGTAGTTGGCAGCCAATGGGAGTTCAGGGTTTCTTCCCGCACTATTTAAACCAATACCATTTAACATTTTACAAGAACAGTTCAAATAAACCAATAACATTCAAACCTACATACATAACAATTCTCATTCCCCACTGAATTTTATGGTCACAACAGAACCATGCAATTCATCAGATTAAAAGATAAAGTCTCACCCAAAATAATCTAATGATCTTCCAACATGGATTGGATTCTTTATCTTCATAGTCAGACATCCATCGATTATGACATACTGATAATTTTAGCATAAATATATTCTCCATTTGATTTTCTTTGAAGATTCAAGATTATTAATTGGTTTCTTCTTCACCAGTAGTGTATTTGATTATGCCTGAGATAGAAAGCTGAGCTCTTTCACTAAGCATTTTATTTTGTCTGGAAATCCTGACATTTTTCTATATTCATTCAACTGTCAAATATGGAGCCCAGCTTTCACATTACTGTTCTGCAACTTCAGCCTATTTTAGTTTAATAGGCAAAGCAGGATCAAAGCCTAACTTTTGATTATTTTGGACAATTTGCAAATAGCAGATTGATATACTTCTTGCTATCAACTGGCAAAACAACTTCATGCTCATTGTCAGAGATTTCAAAGACTGCCCTGCTGATTGTTTTAATCATCAGCTATCATTTCATGTAGGTGTAATTTTTCGATTATGCCAGACAACAAACAGACATCATATGAATGACACTACCACAACAGTAAGGCCTTCATAAGTGTGGGAGGAATATACTTGTTAATTTTTTCTAAATGGAATGGAGGAACGTACTTGTTACTTTTTCTAAATGAAATGGAAAGAGGGAAGGGGAAAGGGGAGGAAAGGGGAGGAAGGAAAGGAGAGGAAAGGAAAGAAAGGAAAGGAATTATAATCAGTAGTCTGTGGGTGGGAACCAAGCCATAAAGTAGGCGAGCTATTAAATCAGAATGCAGAAATAGCTCTTCTAAAAGTTCAAACTACTTTTCAGTTATAGTTGCTTAAACATTGAAGTTGATAGTTCTTAGAACTACCATAGGATATGACAGATGGGTGAAACCCTCATTTGTTCCCTGTTATTTTTATTTTTACAAAGCTTCTAACCTGAAGAAAAATCTGACAAAGATTGCGAACTATTTTTAAGCAGAGCTGCAGAAACCTCATCACAGTATTTTCTAGTGGTTCTAGAAGTCTCTAAAAAGAATCCTAATAACTGTGATATGGGTTTCTACCATTTGGAGGTAGGAAACATACAAAACTATAAAGTAAAATCTTAAATTAAATTTAGCATAGTTTCAAAGCGATAAAGAAAGCCTTACAAGCTCAAAGAAAATAACTCAGGCTCTGCCCATATATGTGACATTTCTCTGATTGTTTCGTAGTTCAGCCCCTTCCAACATATTAAGTATTACCCCAAGTCATCCGTCCAGTATCATTTAGAAGATGGAATTGGTTCCTCCTTTCATAACTGCTGACTTGTTGGGTGGTTAGAACTAGCATATCACAGATGGGTAAAGCATTATCCAACAAGGCAATAATCAGTACCTCCAAAAGGGACAGGCTTTTTACTGCTCTTCCATTTTCTATAAAATTCAAAAAAGAAAAAAAAATAATAAGAAAACAGAAAGAAGGATCTGAAGACTTAACTCAAGACCCTGACATTTCTCTTCAATGAACAAATGCTGCAAAAAATAATCAATAACTACAAAGTTTAGACTAAACTAATTTTATTTGGAATCTTATGTATGTAATTGTTCCCTTTCCTTGTTTTCACTTTATTTTCATTTTCCTAACAAAATTCCCAATTACATATTTCATTTTGGTTTTAGGGGGGAATTTCTCATTAAAATTTTCTCCATAAACAAGGGGAACATACATACTTACTTCTTAGGTTTCAAGACTGACATAAGATTTGTAAATTCTGTAATTGTGTGCTCCTATATTCCTATAACTGAGTTGGAGTCTTAAGGTTAAGAATTCTCCAGACTAAGGAATGTCTGACTGGCCACAGACTGAATAATTTGTATTATTTTTATTGATAATTATCTTTAACTCTTGGAGGAAGAAACCTGCTAGGGAGAGGTTATCCTCATTTTCATTTGTAACCCAAACTGTGAAATAATTACTTACATCCAGGTAGTTTTCTTGGCAATAATATGAAAGAAGTTTGTTATTAGTTCTTTAAATATTGTTTTTCACTTCCTAGACTAGCCTACAGATCTAACATTGCCTTCTTTTTTCTCAACAAAATAATAATTAGGTCCATGTCAGGCAGGTTCTTTGCTTTCCAAGGGCTGAATGTATCCAGCTGTAGGAAATATTTTGATGTTTTATTACAGCACACACCTTTATTACAGACAGAAACCTTAGTCTATTCTCTCCACTCTTTT
This sequence comes from Naja naja, assembly GCA_009733165.1. Classification (NCBI taxonomy): domain Eukaryota; kingdom Metazoa; phylum Chordata; class Lepidosauria; order Squamata; family Elapidae; genus Naja; species Naja naja. Next base: position 28,207,806 of record CM019155.1, read on the forward strand.
AGGACTTGCAAGTTGATGTTGCCATGCAAATACTATACATCTAATACTCAGTTCTTTAATAATAAGTTCAATCAAAAGTCTCAAAGCATTCAGTGATATATAACTTTTGCCTTCTTCTAAATGTTCTTACTCTAGTTAAGGTGCTGTCGTGTTTGGTTTTTCCTCTTTTAATTGCTACCAAGCTCCTAGCAAAGCTCCACACTGCTCACCATAACCTGTGGTCCATAGTCCTTTTGCCTGCCTGTAATAGCTGCAATCTCCAGCCATCACCTCTGCTTCTGCATGGCAATTGTCAGTCATCTACTTTTTTCCTGTATACCACTCTCTATCTTAGCATTTGCTTTTGTAAGCTAGGGCTTGGATGGGGAAGCTTCCTCTGAATGTCAGCACATCTTTGAAAATACTTCAGTTCTTACAGGCAGCTGGAATGCCAGCTTGGATGCTTATGAGTAAAGTTGTGAATGAATAAATATACAGGAGAAATGGGATGGGAAGCATTTCTGCCTGACTGCAGCTACCTCATTTTGACTCCCTCACAGTCCAATTCTGCCTAACACATTTAAATGTGTTTCTGAAAGTACACATTTGCATGTAATTGTCTTCTCACAGAACTGGACAGCAACTTATTATGCAGAGTATTGCTTTCCTAGCTCTAATACAGCTTCCAAGTAAATTTCATAAGACCTGGACAACAGATGTCTTGAGACAGGGAAGTTAATTTCTCCATGGATCCTCAACCATAATCTTTAATGTTAGCCCCTAACTTTTTTCTCTAGTGGAAATGAAATGCAGCTTAGTTCTGGCTTCCTTCCATCACCTTCTCCATACATGCAGTATTACAGGCTAACTGTGCTGATTGCCAGTTCAATCTTGGCTGGCTCAAGATTGACTCAGCCTTCCAAGACCAGTAAAATGAGGACCCAGATTGTTGGGGGCAATTATGCTGACTCTGTAAACCGCTTAGAAAGGGGTGTAAAGCAGTATGAAGTGGTCAATAAGTGTAAGTGCTATTGCTACTTTTAAAAGGGTTTTATAGAAAAAAATAATGATATAGGATCTAAGGTAGTCATTGTATCTTTATTTATTTATTAGATTTTTTCCTGCCTTTATTACTTTATAAGTAATAAACTCAATGCAGCAAACATACAAAATACTTGCTTCTTCTTCTATTTCCCCCACAACTCTGTGAGATGAGTTGGGCTGAAAGAAAGTGGCTTTCATGATTAAGGTGAAGTTAGGATTTACCATCTCCTGGTTTCTAGGCCAGCACCTTAATCACTACACCAAACTGGTTCTCTTTATAGTATTATCAATTGTTTCCCAACTCAGAGCCCCCATAATACATTGTCTATGCCAGGAGTCCCCACCCCCAGTCCACGGCCTGTTGGGAACCAGGCCACAGAAGCAATGGGAGAAAGTGCAAGTGGTACATATGTGCACAAAATCATTTCATCTCCTTTCCCTGTCACTGCTTTTGCTGCTCTGCAGAACTGGAAAGTTTGGAGACCACTGGTCTATGGGGCCAGGATATGATAGAAATTGTGATGCAAACATGTGCAACACATATGCAATTGTGATGCAACATATGCTACCGTGCTCTTGGTCAGCTAGAAACAACTTCAAGCTATATATATGCGTTCCCCAATCTAGCACATACAATGTATGTTAGAAATGCAATTCCCAGAATATTCAGTCTTCAGGAGATCATTGGGTTGAAAAAAGCTAAAGTATATATTTAGTACATCTTAAAATTCATACATGAATCTTTTGCGTGGATTGTAGTTTAAACCAGAATCTTATGTGATTTGCCTTTCAAAATAATCTCACTGTGTTTCATTGAATTAATTCTTCTGTAAATATGCATAAAACCTAGATGAAATATAGGGATTACTTTTTCATTGCTATTAATGGAGAATAAAGTTGACTAGCTTAGCAGATGAAAAGGTTCTTAAGGTCAACTCTGGGATATGTGGTTTTAGAATTCTAACTCTGTAATTAAATTTCTAAAGTAACTGACTCAGTAGCTATTTGTTGCAACCACAATGTTAAAACAAGCAAGCAATTTCTGCACACAACTGAAGGTTTCTAACAATACATGGATATTTATTACAGTTCCAAATGGATAGTTTTGACAATAAAGCTGATTTGTAAATGGGCTTGAGGGTTGATCTTAAATTACATCCATTGCAATATTGGCAAGTAGGTTTTGTTTTTCCTCCCAATACCTGACAGTGCTTAAGAGACAAATAGGACTCTGACAACACAATCCTCAGATTAAGTCCTTCTAAATTCAAAAGGATTTATTCCCCTAATACAATGAGTGAATGTGCATGATCAAATGTGGGGACATTTAAAAATCTCAAAGAAAGGGTGAGCAAAGTAATACTTTATAAATGAATAGTGGTAAAATAGTAGAGGATTCATCATTCTGCTAAACAAATAATTTCCACAACACTGTCCAACTATTTACAAAGTCTGCATTACTATTACTATTAATCTTCTCATCACTCCTTATTACCCATCCCCTTCCACTGTAACTTTGTCACTTGTATCCTTACGATCTATATGGACTGTTTCCTAGTATGATTTGATTGCTTATTGTACCCTATCACTATTATTAAGTGTTGTACCTTATGATTCTTGACTCTTGACAAATGTATCTTTTCTTTTATGTATACTGAGAGTGTTATGTTTGCATGAAGAGTCAGACGCGAAGAGCTTCAGTGAAGAGTTTATTAAGTGACTACAGCTCGAATGGACCCGACTTGGCTGGGCTACGGCTGCTTCTTATAGCCAGCAGCCATAGTTGCCAGCCAATCAGAGTGCAGGGTTTTTCCCGCACTATTTAAACCAATCCCTTTTGACATTTTACAAGAACAATTCAAAATAAACCAATAACATTCAAACCTACATACATAACACCCCTCCCCACTAGGTTCAGTCCATACCAAACCCCAACCTATCTAATGTATTCTTTTAAATAGGTGGGGCTCTTATGCACGTTGAGACCTTTGTGGTTCAGAAGTTTTAACATTCTCACCCAGTGAGAGAGGAAATGTGTCTGCTGACATTTCCCCACTGGGACTTCCTGTGAAAGAAGACACTGTTTGACTGTTAGAATCTGGTCTCTCCTCCCAACCCATCTCCAGCCCAATGTCAGCACCCAAGTCAGGTAGTGATGTACAATCTTCCACTTGTAAGGATGGATTTTGGCATTGTGACAGGTTTTGGGATGGTTCCTGTCGTAATGGCTCGTTACACATGGGGTTGATTCTTACTTGTTGATTATCCTCATGCTCCTCCCCTCCCCCAGGTATGGGAACTAGAGAGGAACTATGTTCCTGAGGTAATCTGGATCAAGCTGATCAATGTGCCTGCTCCAGAGGACTCCATCCTCTGTTTGCACCCTGTAAGAACGAGGGCCTGTGATCTGAGTTATCTCAGCAGGAATCCACAAAGGTTCACCCATAAGGTTCTTAGCATAAACAGAATCACCCACACTGAATGTGCGAACTTTGGAAGTGGAATCTAGTGTTGGGTGCGTAAGTGGGATGAAGGCGGTCAAGGGAAGACCTAAGTTTCCTACCCATCAACAACTCTGCTGGGGATAAGTTATTAGATGGGTTAGGAGTGATGTGCTGAACACTAAGAAGTTTTTCAACTTTCTCAGTGATGTCCCCAGGACCCAGTTGCTGAAGCTTCTCCTTGGTAAACGCACCATGCATTCAGCCCGCCGTTAGCTGAAGGGTGCCCAGGGGCAGTAAGGGGATGTCTGATACCCTGTTGTGCTAAATAGGATTCAAAGAGGTTGGATGTAAATTGAGGGCCATTGTCAGAGACAATAACATCAGGTAACCCATGGGTTACAAAAAGTTTCCTGAGCTGCTTGATGACAGCATCAGTTGTGGTGGATGCCATGGGAAGTACCTCTAGCCATTTGGAATATGCATCTACTATAATAAGAAAGGTGTGCCCTCTGGTAGGGCCAGCAAAATCAATGTGAATCCTGGACCATGGGCCCCTAGGACATCCCCATTCCTGTGTGGGGGCATGAGGTGGGGCAGGCCTGACCACCTGGCAATTGGGACAAGATGCAACCCAGTTTTCAACCATTTTGTCAATACCTGGCCACCATACATAACTCCTGGCCAATCCCTTCATCCTTACAATACCAGGATGACCCTCATGTAACATTTCCAAAACCTCTCCTTGCAGTTTTGCAGGAATAACCACCCTGTTACCCCACAAAATACATCCTCTTAATACAGATAATTCAGTTTGCCTGGACTTAAAAGGTTGGGCAAGGTGAGGTAGATCTTGAAGAGGCCAACCTTTCTTAATCCAGCCTATAACAGGAGCCAACACAGTGTCTTTGGCAGTCTCTCTGGCAATTTCAGCAGCATGAACTGGAAGCTTGGCAACAGTTTCTAGGAAAAAGGTGTGTGTTTCAGGTTCAAAGTCCTCCTTGTGGCAAGGAAGTGGGCAATGACTCAGTGCATCAGCATGTCCAATGTCCTTGCCAGGCTTGTGGACAAGTTTGTATGAATAAGCTGCAAGAAATTCAGTCCACCTCAGCATTCTTGGTGACAGGATAGTAGGTGTAGGCTTGTCTCCTGCCACAATGCCTAACAAAGGTTTGTGATCTGTAACAATGGTAAATGTTCTGCCATACAGATATTCATGAAATTTCTTAACAGCTGCAACAACTGCCAATGCCTCTTTGTCCAGTTGGCTGTAATTCCTCTCTGCTTTGGTCAAAGTGCGAGAGTAAAATGCAATAGGGGCTTCTCTCCCACTGGGAAGCCTGTGCCTCAAACCCCCCCCCACTCCAAAAGGGGATGCATCACAAGTCAGTACTTCAGGCAAATTCTCAGAGAACTGTATCAGTACAGCATCAGCCGTGATTAGTCTTTTAATACTGTTAAATGCTGATTGTTCCTTCCTGCCCCAGACCAAACAGACTTCTTATCAAGTAATCTGTGCAATGGTTCAGCAACTGTTGCCTTTTGAGGTAGGAACATGTGATAAAATTTAATAAGTCCAAGGATTCTTGCAAATCTGTTTTGCATTTAGGTCTAGGGGCTTCTTTGATTGCTTTAATCTTGGCATCTGTAGGGTGGATGCCATGCTTGTCAATCATGTAGCCCAGGAACTCAACCCTGTCTGTCTTAAGTGTGCATTTTTCTTCCTTGACTTTTAACCCCGCTTTTCTGAATCTGGTAAGGACTTCTCTGAGTCTTTCTTGTAGCTGAGTGTCATTTTCAGCAGAGATTAACACATCATCAAAGTAAGGCACTACCCCTGGCAGTCCTTGGAGCATTCTTTTCATAAGGCTTTGAAAGATGCCTGGTGCCACGCTTACTCCAAATTGTAACCTTTACATTTGAAGGCACCTCTATGAGTCACAATGGTTTGGGCCTCTGCAGTGGCATCATCAACTGTTAGTTGTTGATATGCCTGGGCCAAATCCAATTTGGCAAAGACTGTACCCCTGCCAAGTGAATGTAACAGATGATGCACCACTGGAACTGGATATGCTCTGCTGCAGCGCATGGTTCAGTGTCCCCTTATAGTCTCCACAGATTCTTACTGACCCATCAGTCTTGACTGGTGTGACTATGGGTGTCTCCCATCTGGAGTGGTCAGTGGGCTCTAAAACCCCTTGAGCAATTAATTTGTCTAACTGTGCATCAATTTTTTCCTTTAAAGCAAATGGAACCCTTCTGGGCTTTAAACGAATTGGGGGCACCTTGGGATCTAGGTTGAAAGTGATATGGGTCCCCATATACTTGCCCAATCCTTTTGCCCAGTACTTTTCTGCTTCTCAAGGGTGAAGAATGACCAATGGTAATTGTTTGATGAGTTTCATTCTTTCCATTTGCTTCTGAGTTGCGCCCCATTTTCTCACTGAAATTGTTGGGCTTGAATTCCTTTTCAGGGAATTTCTTCCTACAAGGTGGAGTTCTGGATGATTTGCAGACTCTTGCTAGGTGACCTCTTTTCTCACAACGTAGGCAGATGGTGTCTAAAAACTTGCATTCAGTGCGGGGGTGGCCCCTCCCACAGCCTCTGCAATAAAATTCTTGCCTCTTTTTTCCAAGGTCCTTCCTTTTCTTCTCCATTCTGAGTCTATAAATTCCTTCCTCCACCTCACTACAGTCTGAATCAGAGTCTATTTGCTCGCAATGGGTTGTTGTGGACTTTTCCACATCAGAATGGCTTGAGGTCTTGTTAATTTTCTTCGTAGCTGCTGCTGAGGACTTGGTTGCTTCCGCTGAAACAGCTTCCTCTATGGCCTCCTTAAACGTGATCTTAGGTTTCATTAGTAATTTGCTCTATAAGACCTTATCTTTAAGGCCTAGAACAAACCGATCATGCATGGCCTCTTCTAAGTTGGTAAACTCACAAGCACCCCCAATGTCCCTTAAACTTGCCACGAAGTCGTTAACATTTTCGCTTTCCCCTTGATCCCGATGGTAAAACTCATGTCTCTTAATGAGGCACGATACTTGTGGGGCGTAATGGGCTCTTAAAAGCTTTTCTAAATCAGGCCATTCCATTACCTTCAAGTCTGCAGCTCCCGCCAATGCCTTCGCCATCTTGAAGACTGCCGAACCGCAGTGCATGAGAAATACTGCCCTCTTCCGCTTCTCGGGGATATCGGTGAGGTCGTTTCCTTCCAAATACATCTGGAAGCGATCCGCATATGATTCCCAGTCTTCCGCCGCCGGATCGAATGGGGCTGGGGGGGTGTTCAGCGCAGCCATCTTGCTCTTCTGCTTGTCTTCCGCGTTGCCTCTTCTTCAGGGGAATCCCATCCTCGTTGCCAGTGTTATGTTTGCATGAAGAGTCAGACGCGAAGAGCTTCAGTGAAGAGTTTATTAAGTGACTACAGCTCGAATGGACCCGACTTGGCTGGGCTACGGATGCTTCTTATAGCCAGCAGCCGTAGTTGCCAGCCAATCAGAGTGCAGGGTTTTTCCCGCACTATTTAAACCAATCCCTTTTGACATTTTACAAGAACAATTCAAAATAAACCAATAACATTCAAACCTACATACATAACAGAGAGCATTTGCACCAAGACAAATTCTTTGTGTCGCACTTGGCCAATAAAGAATTCTATTCTATTCTATTGGTAGCAAAAAAAATCTGAGCAAAAATGATTTCTATACAACTGAAATAGAGCTTTATTGCTCATTCTGCACTATTTTAAAATAGATTTTAAATACTTTTGTCAAAATTTTTGCCATGTAAAAATTGTTATGCATGTGAACATGAATGTAAAAAAAGAAGTTATCACATTCTTACTAGCAAGTAAAAGATTTCTGATTCATTTTTTTCTTACTAAGTAGTCAGCTGGGTGTTAACAATATCTGTACTGACATCATAAGTCAGTGGTTTCCAAAGTGGGTGATCCTGTCCCCTGGGAGGCGGTGGGATGACTTAGAGGGGTGCTAAGAGGCAAGGGGGTGGCAGGGGGACATTAAGAGGCAAGGGGGGCAGCAGAGGAGTGCTGGAGATGGGCCGCTCACAGGGCGCAGTTCAGCTTCTCTCCCACCCCACTTGCCTGGCTTGCTGGTGGCTGAGAGGAAGGCGAGCCAGGGTTGCTGCTTGGGTCCCACCTGGATTCTCCGCAGCTGCTGGGCTTTGTCTGCTAGGGGTGGGAGTTGGGCCTTGCCTGCTAAGGGCGCCCCTTGCCTGCTGCTCCTTCCCTCTGCCGCCTGCCAGCCTGTGTGCTTTGGCTAAATGCAGGCCATCACTGTGAGAATGATGCCAGTCAAGCCTCGTGAGAGTGGATCTTCCACCCATGGAGCTTGCATAGCGGCGGCCCATACTTGGCTAAAATGCTTGGAGGGGTGGTTGGCAGAGGGGGATGCTTCATACTTCCTGGTTGCCTCCCACACTCCCCCTCAGCAGCCATGACCCGTGAGCCCCAGCAGCTGACGAGATGTGGGCTGGCGGGGAGCCAAGTAGCGATGGGTCTGCCCTGACTGGCTCACCTTTCCCTCTGCCACCAGCCGTGGGAGTAAGATAAGTTTGTAGGCAGTAGGCAAAGCCCAAACCGCTGTGGTGGGTGAGGCTGCAGCCTTGCTTGAAGTTCCCAGCCCTTTCCCCAAAAGAGGGAGAGGTGGAAGTTCCACCCGCGGCCCCTTTGTTGGACCCAGAAGCCTTGCCTGCCAGCTTTTCCAGGCAACGCAGGACCGGGCGTGAACGGACAATCATGCCCGGTCCCTGAAAATCTGGGAGACCCATCATGAGCAACACTGCCGGGTGACTACCTTGTTGGAAGAGTGTGCATGTGTGTGTTTCAGATGGGTCTCCTAGCTTAGCAAAGGGGGAAGGGAATAGCAAAGGAGGAAGGGGAGGGATAGAGAGAGAGAAAGAGAGAGAGGGAAAGAGAGAAAGAGAAAGAGAGAAAGAGAGAGACAGGAAGAGACAGAACCATAAGGAAGGGAAAAGAAAGAAAAGGAGAGAGAAAATGGAAGAGATGGCGGATTGATAGAAAGGAGGATGGAAGGAAGGACAAGAAAGTTGTTGAAAGGAGGGAAGGAGGGAGGAGAAAGTTATGGATTAGAGGGAGGGAGGAGAAAGAGTTGAGAGAGAAAGAGGGAAAGAGAGAAAGAGAGAGAAGGAAGAGAAGTTGTTGAAAGAAAGAGAAAAAGGTTGAGAAAAAGGAAGAAAGGAAAGTGGAATAGAAAAAAAGAGGGGGGTGGAAGGAAGGGACAGAAAAGAAAGAAAGAAAATAAAGAAAAGGAGGATAGGAGGAGGGAAATGAATGAGATATCTAGTCCAACCAACTGTCTCAAGAAAAGTAGAAGAGTGTGTGTGTGTGTGTGTGTGTGTGTGTGTGTGTGTGCATGGCTGTCAAAACTCCAAAAACAGGTCAAGTAGCTCTGGGGAGGTCAGTCATAAATTAGAACACTTGCTAAGCAGCTGGCCATTAAGCGAGGACCACTTGTATTTGGTTTGCCATTACATGGCCACCTGGCCATGCCCACCCAGTCACAAGATCACCAAACCACTCCCACCCAGTAATGTGACCAGCAAGCCACACCCATCCAGCAAGCCACACCCACCTGGTCACATGACCAGCAAGGCACACCCACAAATTAGGCCATGCCCACATAGCCGGTTGTTAAGGCATTTGAATCCCACCCCTGGCGGGGCCACTGAGCATCAGTTTGTAGCACCAAGAGGGCAGTGGACTGAAAAAGTTTGGGAACCATTGTCATAAGTTGTCAATTCTATTGTTTCTGAAATAATAGTGACAGTACACCCCAACTGATTTTGAAATCATGGTTTGCTGTGAATCTTAGATTTTTCCTTCACAAGATAGTCAAAACAGAGTTCTGTGTCAATGGCAAATTATAAGATCAATGATAGAATATGCTTTTTTCACTGTCATGGATCATCAGAAAAGAACAAGGGGTAGCTGAAAGTTCATTCATCAAATTTATGGCGTTCCAATATTTGTTCAGTGGAAATAATAAGGTGAATATCAATTAAGTTCTTCATTCACCAATGACCTTGAAATAAGTAATAGGTTTGCAATTGTTTTCTCAGAGATACCTAAAACAACTAATCAAACTAATACCTAATCAAAGGATTGCATCCAGAACAGTTTGAAATCAAGAAGCAAATTAAATCTATTGCATTTGTCTGTGTTTTCCTTTCTGATGAGTATTTCAATGCTAGGTTGCAATGGCAGATAACATTTGCGTTATCTGTCCATGAATATGTGAAAAGACATCATCGGCTCTTAAATAAAATTAACCATGGCATGTCATTTACTTTCAGTAATAGGGCCCTCATGTTGGATTTGGGATCAGATTCATTCATTGCAATTTTAATGCTTTGTTTGAAGAAGCCTGTTCCTCTGCATTTCCCTATGTTAGTTTAGGTGCAGATCTGACTTCTTTAAAAACAGATTTTAGAAGAAAAACAAGATAATCTTAGAACCAATTTTTTCTCTGTGCTTAAATTAAAGCTGACTATAGGCCCATTTTGTTAACATAGCCTGCCAAGGTTTCAGCAGACTCTACTCAATTTTGAAGATGTCATCTGAAACATTCCTTTCCTTTCTTTCCTTTCCACAAACTTAGCTTTCTCACTCCTTACTTCTAAATCCTGATTATTGAGTAAGCAGGTAAGAAATACAACTTCCAGTGTGGAATATATTGGCACTATTTGACTGCCAATAGAGCTTGTGATGAAATACCCTTTGTGTTTACTTTCTGGATAAACAAAAGCTAATCAGCTGGAGCCTTGAATGGAAGGGCAAGGTAACCCAGTTTTTTTAGTTATATATGCATTCAAAGAACTATCCTCTCTACTCATTGGCCTGTGATGATTTACTAGCTGTCTTCTAAAAAGCCTCCCCCACCCACTTTTCAAACTACTTTTTCCTCTCTCTTCAAACTATAAGATTTTGGGTCGATAATGATAACCTGTTGTTATTATTTTGCTCACTCTTGAACAAAGAAAGAGAATATTATTCTAGGATTTGCTTTTTTGTAACCTATAGAATATGCTGCCTCACTGGGAGTTCTTACACTGTTTCTCTGTGATAGTCACAGCTGGAGATATGTGAATTATACTCTTTTTAAAAGACTTTCTGGATGATTTCTTATCCTGGAGTGGATGGCTGAAATTATTCTATTCCGCTATTCCACAGTGAGGACACATTTATTATTTAAACACCTTTTTTTTCCTTATAATTTTATTTCAGGAATATTAAGCAGCCAGTAGCTTAATTAAGAAAGGGGAATATAAGATTAAGCTTGAACAAAGAATCTTGTTTCAGTAGAATGAAAAACTAGAATCATGTTTTGTAGCAACACAGAACTTTCCCCTTACAGGCAGCAAATTTACTTAGTTGAATCTGGACTGGATTGGATTTGGGATAACACAAATTTCAAAGCTTGTTTGTTGACTTTCTAATAGGCACAAAGCATCCTTAGTGAATTGTTGGTCAGTTTGACCAATGCTGTCTTGACAGATGTTGCAGCAAGGATTTCAAACATTGTGGATTCATTTTGGATTAGATTTTAGAATTGCTCAAATCTCTGTTTATCTTTTAGTGAAAGTTTAAGTAATTCAGTTTTCACATTTTTGAGACCAAAGATTTACTTACGTTGTTTGCTTCAGCTTGCAGTACTTTGCAGTACTTCAGCATTCAAAGTCTTCTCCAGTTTTTGCCAGTGCTGGAGAACACTTAAAAGGGGCTGCAAGGCAGTGTTCTCTCCAAAGCCTCCACCTCCTTCTTCTGTTGAAGTTCTCCAGAACTTATGAAAAGTAAAAAGATTTATCCAAATGTGTGGCCCCTTCACAGAAGCCCTTTCCAGCTCTTACAAATGACAGAAGAAGCCAAAAGGAGTTGACACCAAATACTTCACTGAAATAAAACTAAGCTACAATATCTATACAGATTTATGATCTAAAGCAGTGTTTCTCAAACTTGGTAACTTTAACATGTGTGGATTACGGCTTTCACAATTCCCTAGCAAGGGTGGAGAATTCTGGGAGTTGAAGTTCACACAACTTAAAGTTGTCAAGATTGATAAATACAGATCTCACTCAAACAAAAAGATTATGAAAATACTGTCTTTATTCCAAATACAAGGCTATCTTCAAGTAGATTTGACAATACCAAACTATTTTTAAAATTGTATCCGAAGGCCATATTCTATTAATAAGAGAATCCACATTCATTTGTAGATATAATATACTTTGGTTTTAAACATAATCAGAAAGCTGTTGCATGTGAAATCTTTTTTGTGTGTTCATAAGTCTCCCTTTCAGTTTTGTTTTGTCTCAGACAAACTAAGTATCTTCTGAAAGGATTTGAACCTAAGGTGGTCCATTAAAAAAACCAGAATCCAAATTCCACAAGCAATAGGTATTTAAAAACTAGTGAAGTAGGAGTCAGTAATATTCAGTTCAGGCAAAACCAGAAATTTTTTTGTGTAATTCTAGTTGGTGCTAATTGCCCAAGTATGTCTTTTATAGCTTCTCAACTGAACATATTTCCACAGCATTCCTTGGTGTCAATTTCTCTGATTTTGGTCTCATATTTGTGAAAATTAATTTTCAGCTTTATAAAATTTCCTTCAGGGAAATTCCTTCATAGAAGTTTTTTATTTTTTGTTTGTGCATTGAAATGTGGTCTCTTATTGGAGCAAGAGATGGAATGACTTTGTTGAATCATGATTTCAAGTCAATGCTTTACACACTCTGATTTTAAAAAAAATCAATCCAGATCAGTTTATCTAGTTTTTCTGAGAAATCTAAGTTATGTTTTACCTTACTGAAGTAGTATTTTCTTTTGAAATAACATTTTATTTCTACTCTGACTATTCCACTCATCTTTTTTGGAACAGATGATGTAATACTTGCTTCTCTTGCCAAATTTTTTTTGGCCCATTTATAAGAAAACTGGTGATATTATGACAAATTTCAGTAGAAATAGGGATAAAAGAAGATGCTTTATGCAGTTTCATCTAGTGTAATGTTTTTGGTTTCTAAAATTAAACTGATTAATGGAAAGTATTAGTAGCTTGAATGAAAACGAATTTATTTTCATATTAACATAATTATTTTCTCTAAATAACTTCATTAAAATTAGCATTAATTTTAATTTTAAAATTTTTAATTTTAAAATTAGCATGGGAAAGCAGAATCTTACACGATATTTATGTTGGCAAGGAACAGTCTTGGTAACTAGTTTGGAATTGGCTAAATGGCTGCACAATTCAAATTTCACTGTCTTCGTAAAACAAAATTTCATTTAATCGAAAGCAGGATTTGGGGTTTCTTGGCATTGAAACTTTACTACCTCTTACTGAAAAATGATGACTTAAAATATACATAATTCTAAACTCTAGAATATGAAAGGTTGCACTTAAAACAAAAGAATTCCTAAGAATTCATTAATACAGTGATTGTCAGCTTTGAAATTCAGCTGCCAACATAATGGGAAGGGGGGTGGAGGAGTTGACAAGTTCAAGGTTATTCTGTATGCGTACTAAGAAATTCCAGTTGCAGTTAATTTGTTCTTGTGATTTATGAAGTGTAGAAGTGGGAGGAGAAAAAGGTGGATTCTGTGTAGCGCACAAAAATTCTTTCACTTTGGAAAATGCCTTACACGTACCAGATCTGTTTCTAATAAATCATTTGGAGAGAATATGTCACAGAGTGATTGATATCCTGGATACTTTCTGGATGCCTTACATTTATTTTCCAAAGTACACTTTTAATTTTTGAAGAGGCTTGGCTGGTCCCCAAGGTCTTTTCCCAGAGATGGAAAAAGATCAACAGTCAGCCGGGTTGGAGAGCTGCAGGAGGGGCTTGTGGGGGCCCTCCCTCTGGAGCATTAACTGAATCTGACAGCCCTGGTTTGGAGGAGATGATGGATGCTTTCAGAATGGCAGTAGATGAAAGAGATTTGAGGAGCTATACCTAAGCATTTCAACTCAAGAAGTTGTTATAACCCAGATGTTACCCAGATGTCTGAAGAGAAATTTTTTCTAGCCCAGGCATATTAGCTATTCTGCCAGATTGAGGGAAGATAGACAATTGGGGTCAGAAATCTCTCAAGAAGACAAACCCAAGATTTATCCTGGGAGTCCATCGGAGGCAGATTTACATCAACAGTTCCAGAATCTGGGCAGGACAGGCTTGGTCTCCACAGTCTGTTTGGACGGGTGGAAGCTTGAGACCACCCCATGTTCACTTACCCAAGTATCATGAGGGATGATGAAACTATACAGATGCCAGTTGGAGGAGCCCAGCATGAAGCATCAACTGACAGAGTTCTTGTAGCCTCTG
>CM019155.1:28222635-28372793 GCA_009733165.1 Naja naja
TGTTACCACTGTGGCCAAGCCGACATAGAGCAGCAGACTGTCTGGCCTGCTCCTGCTCCTCACTGCAATACTGCAGCAAAGTCATCAGCTGTTAGAGTGGAAGAATCAAAGAAGACCTCTGGGCATTGGTGGGTTCGCCAAACACAGCTGGGAAAGCCCCCGCTGCACAGATGGGAGCAACGGACCACCAGATTGGCACCACGTCCCGGAGAATCCGACCTGCAAAGATGACCCAATGGTGAGTGATCCCATCATACCTTTTACAGTCAAGGTCAAGTTAGTGGTACCAAACACGGGGGAGGTTGGGGAGTTAGAAGCTGTCATTGATACTCTGTGTTCTAGATGTCTTATCAGACTCCCTATTGTTGAACAATTGGGCATAAAGACTAACCCGTTAAAACGCCCAATCAGATTTGAGCAAGTGGATGGAACTTTAACTGGGGGGGACCCCAGCCACCCAAATGACAGAATTGATCAAGATGGAATTAGGGCCTCACCGCGAACTCATATGCTTCATAGTGGCCCCCAAGATGTCAGAATCAATCATACTGGGACTTGCTTGGCTAGACAAATGGGCCCTGACAATCAAATGGGAGGATGGATTCAGAAAAATCCTCATTGCATCGGGCCCATTGTCCCCTCTTCCTCCCACTACAAAACCACCAGTCAGCTTGAACCCAGAGCCTGAGCCAGCATCCATAGCATCCCACCTTCTCCCAGATAACCCCCAGGTAACTGACCAATACAAAGACTTGGCAGAAGCATTCAGTGAAGAAGAGTGTAATGTTTTACCTCTCCATCGAGTCACTGATTGTGCCATAGAATTAGAGCCCGGGGCGAAATTACCAAAACCAAAGATGTATTCAATGACACTTGCTGAAATGACTGAATTAAAGAAATACATCGACAGCAATTTGAAACAAGGGTTTATTGAGCCTGCCAAATCAAGATTAGCTGCCTGCATGTTGTTCAAGAAGAAAGATGGAGGGTTGAGATTGTGTGTTGACTTTAGAGGTGTGAACGCCATTTGCATCAAAAACATGTATCCTCTCCCCACTTATTGAACCACCTGTTGAAGGGCAAGATATTCACCAAGCTAGATCTCGGGGAAGCTTACTACCAGGTCTGCATCAAAGAGGAAGATGAGTGGAAAACAGATTTTAACTGCCCTCTGGGTAGCTTCCAATTCAAAGTCATGCCTTTCAGACTTCAGGTGGCTCCTGCAGTGTTTATGCAGCTCATCAATGAGGTGCTACACCCGCACCTTTACCGGGAGGTCCTCGTATACCTGACTGACATCCTTATCTTCAGCGAAACCATGCAAGAACATATTCAATTGGTCCACCAAGTCCTAGAAAAACTTCTAGCCACCAAATTATATGTGAAACTATCAAAATGCGAATTCCATAAAGAGTCGCTGGACTATTTAGGCTACCGAATATCCAACCGGGGGATTGAAATGGACCCCAGAAAGGTGAAAGCGGTGCTGGACTGGGAACCCTCCAGAACCTGAAAGCAACTTCAAAGTTTCTTGGGGTTTGCCAACTTCTATAGACAATTCATTCCGTCATTTGCTGAAGTTTCCCTCCCGTTAATGGAGCTATTAAAAACGGGCCCGTCACCCACCAAACCAAAGTCGAGTCAACCCCTGGCTTGGACTATGGACTGTCAGAAAGCTTTCGAGACCTTAAAATACCTCTTCGCAGCTGAGCCCATCCTCCAACACCCAGACACGACCAAGCCATTTATTGTCCAAACGGATGCAAGTGATGCAGTGGTGGCAGCCATTTTTCTGCAAAAAGACTCTCAAGGCCGACTGATGCCTTGCGCTTATGGGTCCAAAAAGCTGACAGACACATGGTGAAGGTGGGTGGTCGGGGAGAAAAAAGCATTTGCTGTACAATGGGCTTTATTGACTTGGAGGCATTTTCTAGAAGGAGTGCCAGAGGCCTTTGAAGTATGGACTGATCATAAGAACCTCGAGACTCTAAAGACCCCTAGGAGACTATCACCCAAACAAGTCCGCTGGGTCCAATATTTCAAGTGATTCAATTTCAACATTAAGTATATTCCGGGGGGGGGGGGAACGTACTGGTGGATGCTCTGTCCAGAAAACCTCAGTTTGACAGCAACCGAGAGGAAATAGTACAAGCTTTAATTTCAGAAGCTCAATCAGCAGGCCAAGTGACCACTCGAGCCCAAGCCAACTGCAACCCCAAACGGCTGGAAGATAAGCTGACCGCAGAATTGAAAACGGTCCTATTGACCAATCCTTGGTTCCTGGAGTTGACAATGAATGATGGATTAGCTTGGAAAGGGACTAAGCTTTATGTACCCACAACCCTAAGACTACTGGTACTAAAGCGTAGCCATGACTCACGGCTGGGAGGCCACTTTGGATTCTTAAAAACCCTGCATTTACTGAGAAGACAGTTCTGGTGGCCAAAAATAAAACCTGATGTCGAGGACTATGTAAAAAGTTGCACTATTTGTGCCACAATGAAACACAGAACTGGAAAAACCCCTGGCCTCCTGCAACAAGTTGCTGAACCAACCCAACCTTGGGAAGAGATTGCAATGGACTTTATTGTTGAACTACCTAAGAGTGAAGGGAATACAATTATTTGGACTATAATTGGCTTATTCTCTAAATAGGCCCATTTTATAGCCTGCAAAGGACTTCCATTTGTGAAAAAACTTGCAAAGCTGTTTGTGAAACATATCTACAGACTACATGGAGTACCTTGTAGAATAATATCAGAGAGAGGGGTACAATTTACTGCAAAATTTTGGAGGGAGTTCCTGAAATCCATTGGTTCCTCTCAAGGATTATCCTCAGCTTTCCATCCTGCTTGTAACAGAGCAGCGGAGAGGGCTAATGCCATGATTGAACAATACATTAGATGCTATGTAAATTATCAACAAGAAAATTGGGCTGAGTTATTACCTTTTGCAGAGGTTGCTTACAATAATGCAGTACATAGCAGCAGGGATTGACTCCATTCCAAATCAACACTGGAATGGATTTTGTCCTGATGCCAGAGTTACCTAGACAACCTCCCACATCCATGTCCCTAACAGAATGGATGAACTCATTAAAGAAAGGATGGGAAGATACAAAAAGCTTTTACGCTGCAAAAATTATAAAAACAGGCGGATAAACATAGATCCCTTCAACTGCCTTTTAAAGTAGGAGACAAAGTATATTTGTCAAACAAATATCTTAGGTTGAAACTGCCCAGTAAAAAGCTGGGTCCAAAATTCTTGGGTCAATTCCCAATTTCAAAGATAATCAATCCGGTCACTGTCCAATTAAGTCTTCCTCGACTATTGGGGAAAATTCATCCTGTGTTCCATTGTAGTTTACTAAAACCAGCTACTACACCAATGATAAGACCACTGCCTATTGCTCCCCCTAAACCATTAACGGTTTTTAAAGGAACACAAGATCTGAATTTGATTGAAATTTCAGTGCTTCTTGAAATAGTAGGCAATTTAAAATTATGCATGCCATATATCAGCTTAAGACACTCTGCTTCAAATCACCTCTTAGACTTGAAGTTCACAAGATGACTTTGGGCCTTTGCTAACATGTGTCCCAGATCTGTTGTGAAGATGAGATTGGAGCAGATTTTGGGGATTAAACAATTTGAGTTTTCTTGAGAAAATATGGGAAATTTGTAGTTCTACCAAAGGGGCGAAAAAGATTCATTCTTATTAAGTAAATATCTGTCTTCATTGCAGAGAGATATTTCCCAGAATTTGGGTTGGAGATAAGCAATAGTCAACAAATGTGAAAAATGAATGCAATTTTGTAGTGTTATTGTGTTCTGGGCTGTTCCTGCAGCAAAGTAAGTTTTTTATTTAAAATCTCCCAAAGAGTTTGCATTTAGATAACATTTTAAAAAGGGTAATAGGTGTTTTTCCCCCATCCATTTCTCACATCCTGAAAATCTTGTTCAATAATATTTCATAAAAAATAAAAAACTGCATTTTTATTTCCAAATTACAGTTGCATTTTGACTGACATAGTCATCTCCTTAAGTGGGAGAGGAGTAGGATCTGATACAACTAATTAAAATCTCTTTCACGGGAAGACAACCAATAGATCATGGACCATACAGAGGCCCCAGAACAATTTAATGTGATCCCTAAAGCCTCTGAGTCTTTAATATGTTTGTCAATATTTCCCTTTCCAATCCTTTAAAGCTCCACCAATAGTAGAATCACAACTTTGTGAAAGGGCATTCTATTAACTAAAGAAGCTTGATGGCTACTCTCAAAAGTATCTGACAGGCATTTGAGACTACTAACAGGACTAATCTATTTTTCCCATGTGGCCTCCTGTTTGGCAGGTAAGAAAGCAAGTGTCACAAAGTCTTCAACTTAATTCCATTCTATTTACCATTAACATTCAAGTTCTAAGAGACTGCCATGGACCTACAACAGAAAAAAATATGTCCCTATCTGATGTGGGTGAATGTATACTGGTAAGTTTGCTTTTCATCTTTACAGAGCTGAATGTGAATACATTTGAGGAATCTAAAGATCTGGAAAAAACTGAAGGAATGGGAAAAAAGAAGATGACAAGCAGCAATGTGGGTGATTTAATTACAGAGATGCACCACCAGAAGATCTTAAGGAGCAGGCTGGAGAAACATAATCTTGGAGAAGGTTTATCTATGGCAGGGGTGTCAAACTCAATTTCATTGGACTACATCAGGGTTGTGTTTGACATTGGGGGGGCTGGGAGCATGGCTGAGGTGGGCATGGCCAGCTTGATATCACTTGTGCTGGGGGCGCCTGTGGCCAGATTGTTCTGCCAGCAAAAATGGCTCCTGAGCTCTATTTTTGGCTGTGATAGCCTTCTGCAACCCTCTGCCAGCAAAAATGGAGCTCGGAGGTGGGGGGCCTGCACGAAGCCCTCCCAAGCTCCATTTTCACTGGCAGAGGTACCACAGACCAGACCTTCGCTGTTTCCAGGGTGGTCCTGCAGACCAGATCTAAATACCCTGTGGGCCGGATCCAGCCTACAGGCCTTGAGTTTGACACCCCTGATCTATGGAGTCACTAAGAGTGAACACTAATTGATGATATACAATCAATAAAAAAAACAAAAACAAAAACAAAACATGAGTACTGCTCGATATTGAAATAACCCTTTAAGCATTATTTCCCTGATTCTCCATTGGAAGGTCTTTTCTGCTTATATTACAAATCAACTGCTGTTTCTGCTACATTTTTGCTTTGTTTTCCCAGGATAGCCATTCCTCTGACACAAGTTCTGTTTTTTGTACTTCCATCATATGATGATTTTAAAAAATATATATATTTTTCTATAAACGTTTTATCATTTCTTCTACATGATGCTTTATGGTCATAAAGATATCCCAAGTAGTTTTCTGAGAAAAAGAAGAAAATCAACTTCTGAAAAGAAAACCTCCTGTTCTATTGGCCAAATGTTATCCTTTCTAGTATTCATTAGCCATGAGTGCCCTGGAAGTGAAACTCACTCCCCAGTTGATCTGTGTTGAAATAAATAAATAAGATTAAGTTAAAAATTCATCCTTTGTATTAGGATATAAACATAAAAAAATCTCAAAACAAAATCCTGGCTGATCATCAGGCAAATAATTTTAAGCGGAGGAGATCTACAACAGCCTGCAAAAGCAGAATAAAATCCAGAAATCTCCAGGTTTTAATCTCATATGTATGTCATGAGCACCACTTTAACTTTAATTTCAGCAGTGGTAATGCTATTTACTAATGCTCAATTATAGAATATAATGCACATGAAACATTTTATGTGAAAGTAGCGTATAAGATTTACTATACTACTGAGAAAATATTACAGATCTCTCTTATTTTTTCCCTCACAGTTGAGGGAAATCATGGTCCCTCCCTTATCCTCCTCAAATGAAACTTTATATTACAAACCATACTGTTTCCTTCCATTGCGAATTACCTGCTGTAATTCTGAGTCTGCCTTGCCATGAGAAAATCATTATGCATTTCAGGTTTGAAAACTGATATGCACCATTGTTTAGAAAATTAAAAGATACTATTTATGCAACCATCTCACTTTGCTGTCTGGTCTTGAAATATTAAGTCATTTAGGTGGCAACTTAAGTCCTGATCCAATTTTCTTCTGTAATTAATGAAATGATGTCAAGCAAATTGAGCAAGGTTCCTGCTAGATTTAAGGCCTTTGGGCAGCCATTGCTTTATAGGCTTCTGCCTTTCACAGACAAAATGTATTTCTGCTTTCACACTAATAAAATAGTTATTAAATAACTAATAACGCTCATGTGAGAAAGTTAAGAGAAGTCTGCACAAGGCTAGCCTGAGGCTTGGATCATACGTTTACTAAAATATCATTTTGTTAACTATCATTTGTTGAATAAGCTGTAAGATGGGCTTGGCAAGCTTTCACATCAGGCACATGTTTGGAATTTTGAAAGCACTCACAAAATGGTAAGCAGAGGAGATTTGGCTGTTCATAAAAATAGCTACCATGATGAGCAGAGCCAAAAGGCAATCCTAGCTATGGAAGGTGATCCCTTGGTGAGCCCCAAAGCAGATTAGCAAAACAATAAAAGGTTGCCTGCGGATAGAGATACAGGAACAGACTAACAGATATGATCTTTTAAAAATTCAGGTGGATTGGAACATCTTGCTACCAAAGGAGAGAAAGCCTTGGTTAAAGGTGTAAGCAGATTCCACATTCCTAAAGGGCTTGGTCACATAGTAGATTGATCCAGAACCAGAGTGGTTTGTTTAAACAATGTATTTGAAAGAACATTTTTCTAACACATACTCAACAATCATCATTTCCATGCATTATTTGTTCTTTGCATAGTCCAGTTCCATCTTCTGATAACATTCTTTGTTTTTGCTTTAGTTACACTGTAAAAACACAGAAAATACACATTTTTCTTTTCTTTCTTTCATTTGTGAATTCATCATCTTTACCTTTTATTCTTCTTCCTAGACACAATCTTCCATGTGCTAGGGTTGTCCCCAGTCTGCAATAATGTTTCTTGTAAAGGAAAGTAGACCAAATTAGCAGCCTTAGTTGTTACTGGATCACATGCAGCATGCCCGGTGAACAATCATTTTTTCAGCATTTTTGACACTCTTTGTGGTAACCAAAGTTGTATTCTAAGCCTAGTATTATGCGTACTTTTTCTGTGCAAACTGAGATCTCTAATCTGGAGATTGCCTTGTAAACCAAGCTGCTATTGCTTGCCCCTCTGTAATCTAAGAAATACATAAAATGTTATGCAAAGAGGACTGATTATCCTCATCATCTTCCTTACATCTGCTACCTATAACAAGGAGATGGTTACAGAAATAACACTTTTTCTTGCACTCTACTCATATGCAATCCAACAGATCTGGGGAGAGAGGATCCAAGAAAGGAAAAACAACTAAAATCAAAACAGCACCATTTAAAGTGCACCCACAGAGATACATACACACATTTCCTTTCTCTGTGTCCTTCTTTTAATGGAATAGTTCAAAGAAACATTGTGTATACTTCAGGATGCATTGCTTAAAAAGTTTTTGTTCTTGTTTCATAGATATTTAAGTTCAGATATTGCGGTTTCTCTTCCAGCATGTTAAGTTTCTGTCTCCCAAGTTCTATTATTTTCAGGGGTGGGATTCTACCAGTTTGGACTGATTCTATAGAACCAGTTGTTATGATTCTTTGCAGTTCGGAGAACTGGCAAATTGTGCCCCTGGCTGGCCCTGCCCTCTCCACCCACCCCTCCCCTCCCCACTCAGTCAGTCCTTATCACGCATGCACAACATCACTGACTGTGTTCTTCCCTGTCAGTCACTCCTTAAGGTATTTCTTTTTTCCCCTCCCGACAATCAGCTGTTTCTATGATCAGCTGTGCTGGGATTCCCCTCGCTGTCTTACTGCTTCGCCAATGAGGCTTCCCTGAGGCCCAGGAAGGCAAAATGCCTTCATTTTTTGCCTTCCTGGACCCAGGGAAGCCTTCTCGGAGCAAAAATGCCCTCCCAGGAGGCTTCCCTGAGACCGAGAAGGCCATAAAATGGAGCATGGGGGCGTGCTGCAAAAAAAAAGAAAAGAAAAAGAAGCCATGCCCACCCAGTCACATGGCCATGACAGTTAGCCATGCCCACAGAACTGGTTGCTAACAAATTTGAATCCCAGTTCCTGATTATGTTTCCAATAAAGAAGGGAAAATATAGGTAGGCTTCATTTACTGACTGCATTAAACTGAAAAAATAAATTTATGTGCTGAAAAAATATTTTTATGATTAAGACACACATTTATGATCATTGTCTTTCAGTCATGTAGTCACTATTATAACCAGTATGCATTTTCCTGTGCCTGATCTGTTGTTTTCCTTTTTTTGCTCCTGTCTTGCAGAGGAGACATTGGAGAGGAAGGGATTACAAGAAAGTCAGCTGGTACACAACATAAATGGAAAGGAAAGTGGTCACACCAGAAGGTCCAAACATGCTATAAAAGCAGCTTAGTGTATTCCCTATTGTGTGCCTGGTGACTGTTTTGTAATCCCTTCTTCTCCAGTGAATGTAAATACAAAACATTCATTCATTTTTTAACTAATTTTCCATTTCTGAGGTAAGCATTCCAAAGAAAAAGAAAACACAGTTATATCATGTGATTTCCCACTTAGCAATTGCTTCACTTAACAATAGTGTTTCCAATGCCAACTGTAGTTCTTAAACGAGGACTACATGTAGGCAACGCTGAATTTGTTTATTATTTCACAAACATAATACTTATTATTGTAAGTCCTGCATATATGTATATTGATGGTTGCAAAAAGTTAATTTGAAAAGAAAAAATATTAGGAACCTTTGGCAATGCTTACATAAAAAGGACAGTAGATCATAGTCAAATATTCAATGACCTGTCATCTATCTACTGGACTATTTACATTTGAATAAGAAAGATGAAAAGTAGAAGTTTCTAATGGCATTGAAAGCTTGAAAGACTCTTCTCCATCTATATTTTAAGAACAGCCCAATTCTCTTCTTATTGTAGCTGTTGTCAATCAAACAGCAATTTGAACAGAAGGAACAAATAAACCAAAAACCCACATGCAGTCATATGCCTGTCAACTCTCTCAGATTGGCTGAGATAATAACAGGTTTCAGCAGGTCATCCCACCTGAAAAAAACACTCCTGTAAATCTTGAGCTGGCACCTTGATCCTTGATATGTGCAATGCTTTGGATTCCATTTGAAAGAGGTGCTTCAGATTATGCAGTGCTAGTGGTACAAAAACAGCATTTCTTTGTAAATCTCAGCTTTTTTAAAAATCCAGGTTATTGTTGCACAGCCCCAAGAAAAAAAACCACAACTGCTTTCATGAGTTGCAGATAAGAACCACATTTACATTTCCCAAACATTCTGAAGCACCTGTTCCAATTTAAATGTAAGCATTGCACAGCCCTACTATAAAGGTGCTGGCCACCACCTGCTAAACACTGATGGTCAATTTGACATTTGGAAAATTGAAGGCTTATTGCTTTTTAGAACCATTTACCCCCACAAAAAATCTAATTATTGCACTGTGCCAAAAATGTGAAACTATAATTCTAGACAAAACATTATGACACTATGCACAATCAATCTTATATTCTGAAGACAACATTAAATTTACTAAACTGTTCAGATAAAAGAAACTTGTATAATTTTGGTGATATCTTTACCAGATCTTTCCAATATCCCAGAGTGGGAGTACAGGATGTAAAGGGGCATATAGATATTATCAGATATTGGACACATATAGAAAATCAATACTTTTAAACCCCCCTGAATGTTGATGAATTCTTGAATCAGTGACTGGAATCCAGTGTTAAAAAGAACAATGAATATATTACTATCACTATATCACTTTTCTTTATATCATTATAAGAGTTTTATATAGTGCTATAAAGGCTGGGGATATGTTTTATTTTGTAAAAACAAACATAAAAGTGATATGTGAGTAACTCGTCTATTTTTTTCTACTGCTATCTCTATATATTATTATTACCTCTTTTATTCATTAAACATGAAACTCAGTCAACTGAACATTTAAAAATGTATCACAAATATCACTGTCTGGCTCTGATGGTTGATACGGGTTGCTGCCAGTATTTTCTTAAAATGTACAATGCTCCAAGTAGTGCAGTTTTTTGCTGTTCTGCTGGTGTTATTGCAGGAAGCTGCAATTTCTTGATGTATTTATAAAATTCTTTGACATGGTACCAAGTGCCCTGATGACAATGGGTATCATCCATAACCATGTAGTTTCAATGGCAAAGTCGCGATATTTCATGATTTTTTCCAGTTCTTTTTCTTCGACTCTGGCATCTCCTGGTTCAGTGATATCAATGAATTGTAAACTTCAGTTTTCGACAATTGTGATACCTGGCGTGTTGTGTCACAAATGACGATCTGCCTATATTCGAAAGTCCCACAAGATCTTCACTTCCTCATTTTCGACAACTTTTTCTACTTTATGTTGCCATGACTTTTTGGATACAGGTAAGGTGTATTTTTTACATAATGACCAGTGGATTAATTTAGCAACTCAGTCATGTCTAGCTTTGTAATCAGTTTGTATGATTTTTCTGCACTCACATATTAAATGTGAAAGAGTTTCAACTTGGTCGTTGCAAAGTCGGCAGTTTGGATTGTCAGTAATTTTTTATATCTTCGCTTTCATGGCATTAGTTTGTAGTGCTTGTTCTTGAGCAGCAAGTACCGTGTTTCCCCGAAAATAAGACACTGTCTTATATTTTTTTGGCTCCCAAAAACACACTAGGTCTTATTTTCGGGGTAGGTCTTATATATATATATATATTTAATGAAAAAAAAACACTTACCATATTCATGTAGAACAATGTACATTTATTCATGTACTAAACCACGAACAAATCGCATACCGTGTTTCCCCCAAAATAAGACACTGTCTTATATTTTTGGGCTCCCAAAAACACACTAGGTCTTATTTTCGGGGTAGGTCTTATTTTCAGGGTAGGTCTTATTTTCGGGGAAACACGGTATTAAACCTTCTGTTTCTTTCTTAATGATTCTCATCTTAAGCCAAGCCCATATCATTGTTATCACATTTTCCTTCAATATTTTTCAAGTGCTGTCCATGCAAAGCTTTGGTTTTCCATCCATTTAATCTATCGTCCACCTGTTTTTCCTTATATTCTGCCTTTTTTCCTGTTGTTTTTATAATGTTCTCCATTTTCACAGCTTGCAGCAATTTTTCTGTACTTTGATTCACGTAGTCATTCAACCTTCATTTTTCTTCTTCTACAGTTTGATGGATTTGCAATAGCCCTCTGCCCCTATTCTTCTTGGCAAGTACAACCTATCGATGTCACTTCGTGGATGTAAAGTGTAGTATATATTCAAAAGTTTGTACATTTTCCGATCCAGGTTTTCCAGTTCAGCCAAAGTCCAGTTGATGATTCCAGATGGAACTGGCTTTAATTATGTTTCCAGCATTCAGCTATGATTTTAATATTTTGTGAACCCTCCTGATGTATTCCTTTTACATTGACTCTTTGACTTTTCCATTCAAGATGTTATCTGCTTCCAATATGCCTATTTGTAACCGTCATCCTTTGCTAATGCCTTCACTATGCTTCCATTTCCTATTTCTATTCCTTCCTTCTATTTTTTTCCATTTTTCCTTGCTGCATGGATAATATAGCACATTTTTCAAGTCCATAGTTTATTTTGATGTCACTGCTGAATAGTTGAAGTGTTTTGAGTATTGATTTAAGTTCAGTGGGGCTTTTCGCATACATTTTTAAGTCAACCATGTTTTGTCGGATTATTGTCAGTGGAATTAATGTGATGTTGAACAGTAGTGGCGAAAGTGAGTCCCCTTGGAAGATTAACCATCTGATGTTGACTTCACCAGTATTTTTCCCATTTGCTGTTAAAATTGTTTTCCATTTTTGCAATATTTGCTTTAAAAAATGTACAAATATTTTTGCTGATTCTGAAGTTTTCCAGACAGGCGTTAATCCAGCTATGGGGTAATGAGTCAAATGCCTTCTTGTAATCAATCCACACCATATTTAAATTTGTTTTTCCTTGCTTTGCATTTTTAGTACCATTTTGTCAATGAGCAGCTGATCTTGTGTTCCTCTTGATTTTTTATAATTTCCTTTTTGTTCTACCGGATGCAAAATATTTTCCATCAGATGATCGAATACTGAATTTGTCAGTATTTTAAAAAAAAAGTTTGAACATTGTTGGCAGACAAGTAATTAGGCAGTAGTTGCTTGGTTCTGTGACCTTTTCTGGATCTTTCATTATCAGCTGTTTGGCCAGCTATTAACCATTCTTCGCTTGTATCATATATTATATTATTATATTATAATTAATATATATTACATTATTACTAAAAGTAGTCCTAGACTTACTACAAATGAGGCCAGAATTCAGTCGTAAGTCATTGTGATCAATAAGAAAGATTGAAATGTGTTTAAATATTAGTAGCTCCAAACTTACAAGGAATTCTCATTCTTTCTTTGATTTCGCCAGGGTTACAACTGTGGTTCCAGTTAGATCGAATTTGTGACCTTCTGAATCTTTATAGACTGACATGAGGGATAGTGGGTCATGTCTTTTGATAGCACAGACACAGACGATGTCTCCTCAAATGGTGATGAAATGTTTGCAACCAAATCGCCAAGCTCAGAACTCAAACCAACAGCCTAATAAGAAAGATGCCCACCTTAGTCCTTTACTCGAACACACAATCCCATCTCTTTCAGCTGCAGTTGTTAAATGATTGCATCTCCCTCTGTGTGTAAGAAGGGAACTCCAGCAGGATTGGAGAAAGGAAGTTCTGGCCATGAAGCTATGTATTTAGGTCATGAACTTCTTTCCCTCAGGAGTTCCCCTTCCCTCCATGCACAGAAGGTAAATCCAGTGGCAAGCTGGTGAGAAATGTCTTAGATCATGAAGATCCAAGCTTCCTTTTTTCCAGCTCCTCCCCTCCTGTACAGAAGAAAACTCAGCACTGGATTAGAGAAAAAGACGAATCTTGGATAAGATTAGATGACTGCACATCAGAAGTTTGACTTAGCACCAGGTTTTACTTTTTTAATGTTTTTAGTTTTATAGTTTTAATATGGCTTTTATGCTATTTTAACTTTTGATTGGGAGCTGCCCAGAGCTGGTTATGAGTGGGAAATAAATAAATAAATAACTATTGCATCACACCACACCATACCACATCATACTCCTAACTAGGGCAAATGCTGTATGCTTTCAAAAGGTGGTTAAGGATTGGCAATAGTCAACTGGCATAGTACCAAATTTAATCCTCCATATATGTGTGTGTGTGTGTGTGTGTGTGTGTGTACTATCACAAACTCAGGTGGCCAAAAAAAATTGTTATGGGTACACATAAACATATTCTCAAATTTAGTACATTTTATACAGCAATTTAAAAGACAAAATTATTCCATTTACCCATTGTGAAGATTATTTGTCGCATTGCCAGGCAGTTTTTTTCCCCATTGAAATCCTACAATTGGTACTTACCGAATACATTGTTAAAAGTCCAGTGGTTTTTATTTTATATAGCTAATTTGGAAATGCAATTTGTGGAAATTACTTTGTATGTGATCCAGAAAAATGCTTCTGCTTTCATTGGGAAGCAAAGTTCTGCCCGCAGTTTTATCAGTGAAATGTTGAAGGATGTGAGTCCACATACCCATTACACTAATTGTCATTCCAGAAATCTTCTCATATTTATATTTAGCATAAATATAGTTGGTATTGCTTTAGTTTAGTTTTCTACCCTCTTCTATAGTTAAAAAAGTCACCCAGTTTGCCTTTGAAATTAAACATAAAAATAAAGTGTTATGTATGCAGAGTTTGAAATGACTGGTTGTTGTTGTAAAGTGTTTGAATTCATTGGTTGTAAAAGTGCAGGAAAACCCTGCACTCTGATTGGCTGACAGCCGTGGCAGCCGGCTATAAAAGACTGCCGCGCCTGAGCCATTTGGGTCCGTTCTGAGCTGAAGTCACAATAAACTTTGAGCTGTAGCACTCTGCGTCCTGCCTCTCTATGCAAACTTAACATAAAGAATAATCATCATTCAATACATGCATTGTTGACATAAGGTGCAGTAGATGATAAACTTCTGCTAAAAGCCTAGAATGCTAAAAAATTAATCAAATGAAGACTAAGACAAATAAATCGTTCTGAACACTGACAAGAAGACTGTGTATGCACTTATTAGAAGATGTTGTTCAAAGAAATAGAACAACTGCCAAAAAGGCCCAAAATGCTATTTTAAATTTATACTGGCACAAAGCTCTTCAAATAATCTAAATCCAAACAAAGTTTTCAGGTCTGAAGATAGCAAATGATGCACCTTCCAACCCCCTAACTTTGTCCAGCCCTTCAGGAGATTTAGAAAGGTCTATGAAAGATGCGGGTTTTCCATGTTCTGCTACAGGACTTTTGGTTCAAATTGGCTGGAAACTTAACCTGAAGTACAGGTAGTTCTTGATATATGACTGTAATGGAGCCTAACCATTAAAGTGGTAAGTGCTGATGTTCATAATGTGGGTCATCTATGTGCTGATGCAATTTTATGGCCTTTTTTGCAGCAGTCATTAAGCGAATGCCTACTCATAAAGTGAACCAATTATTTGCTATGGGCCACTTTTTCTGAACACCCAAAGGAAATGTTAGTTTTTGCTAACAGATATAATGTGAGCTGATTGCCAAGCACCTGCTATGCAAGCATGTCACCACAAGGGACGGCCTTCAGACCTTTGGAAACAATTCGTAAATACATCTGGGTATGTCCAGTGTATCTTTGAATGATCGTTAACTGACCAATCATAAATTGAGGACTGCCTGTTCTGCTGTAAGAAGCAAAAAATAAATTCTAATATTTTGTTACAGTACTCCACTTCCAATCAACCAAGGCAAAATGCCATTAAGTCATTTTCAACTCCTAGTGTCCACAAGACAACAAGCAGCCTTTACTAAAACTTTCCTGACTCAAAAAATAAAACAAAGGTGAGTTGTCTTAGGATATGAGACCTCCAGAATGGTCTGCTAGACTGTGAAATAAATGCCAACAATCCTGAAGAAATCAATGGACAATCCACTTCCACACTGTTGCCTGACATGTAGTTAGGTCTTTCAAATGACAAGAAGAGGAAAAGGAGAAGGGGAGGGGGAGGAGGGAGGGAGGGAGGGAGGGAGGGAAGGAAGGAAGGAAGGAAGGAAGGAAGGAAGGAAGGAAGGAAGGAAGGAAGGAAGGAAGGGTCAAAGAATGCAATACCTCAACCAATACTTTGCTGAGATGTATTTGAGAGCCTTTTGCAGCTATCAAATGGGTGAATCCATTAACAATTCACTTTAATGACTAAAAGATTGCAGCTCTTTTTGAAGCATATTTGGCAGAATTACTGGACTGTAAAAATAAGCATTCCAGTCTTTAAAGTACTCTTCTTTACAAGGAGGCAAAAGGATATGACACAACAGAAGGAAATAATGGAACAAGAAATGGGAAATGTTCTGTAAAAAAGAAAAATGTTCTCATGTTACCAAGATTTATATGTTTGTATTGTGGGTAGATATAAAAATGTTTTAGGGCAGGAATAGAAAAAAACATATGAAATATTAATATAATTTCTAGATTAAAATGCAGAATGTTCTCTGCTGCTGCTCTTCCAGTTTAACTACTCAGGTTTGTTGTTATGTGAAAAAATGGGAACAGAGAACATTATGAACATTGCCTTGACAAAAATGGACCCAAAATTTTATATTTTGTATTTTTATATATCAAACATTGCCACATCTTTCCTACTTTTATCAATCCATAATTTTATTCTGGAAAATTGATCTCAGAAACTGATGGAAATGTGAGATTTACATTAGTCAATGTTACATGTTCATTTATTTGTTAAATTTACATCCTATATTTCATTCCAGGACTCAAGGCAATGTTCATAATGTTCTCCGTTCCCAGAGACTGGAATGCTTATTTTTACAATCCACCATTTATATTTTAGGTACCCCAACTGTATAGTAGTTAGCACGCAACCTTCAGTAATTATTGCTACTATTTCTCTAATAAACTGCTCTTTTCAATGCCCATTGACAGATAGAACAAAGCAATATAAGAGGTGAGCAGAAATATACAGATTCAGATCCACTCTATTTCACTGTACTGTACAGGAGAAAACAAATAGGTTGCATCCAAAGGTGCACCATTATAGTCAAAGCTCTGCCTCTTTCTATGTATCGCAACATAGGCACGTCCAAAAGGGATGGAATTTTGAGAGCAATTCTGCAATTGCCCTCATCACTGCATCTTGTTTCAGACACAGTAACTCTGTGTAGATGCCCCTTATGACCACTGCTGATAAAGATATTAAGAATTCAAAACACCCTACAGTTTCCCTTTCTTCATGACAGCTCCTTCTGTATAATGAATATTACATTTTTATGTGTGTTGAAGACAACCTAGTTCTTTGATATTTATAAAGAAACTTTTCTAACTTTTTGTAATGATGAAACAGAAAATTTGTAGTGTATTTCAGATGGGAATTTTATGTTTGGCAAATGTTTTATATATGAACGGCCACTGATTGAAATAAATAATTGCAATGATTAAGTCTCCCAAGTTAAAAAAAGACATTCTGAGGAACAATCTTCTTTTTTCTGTCTCCCCTTCTCTCTCTATTACTTGATAAGAACATCAAGTTTTTTATTATTAAGATACAGTTGACTGAAGTAAAAAGACCCACTCTTAGCTGTTACTCTCTGTTTGCCCTTAGTAACAAGGGATATGGACCCTCTGGTCTTGCTCAGCAGAGAAGCTGTGAAATAACACAACAATGTTAATGTTAATAAAGTCAAGTTACACAAGGAGCAAGACCTTTATATTTGACAAGCACTTTGGAGAAGAGTCAATTAAATTAGGAAGTGCTAATGAAACCTTATGAGCTTTTGATTTATCTTGTTAAGGCCAAAATCAATATTCAAGAGAATGGGGGAATGTGTAGTAATTTTGTTTGTGTAATAATTATAGACTTTCTATCATATTGAATAAAGTTATTAATAAAATGATTGGCTAACTATCCTAGAGATGTTGTGAAAAACTACAGACTCTGAACACATATTCTGATTGAAGATCTCTGTTCCTTAGACTGTTCTTGCCTTTTGCTCTCAAGCTAGGATTAACCTTACAAAAAGAATAATTCTTACATTTAAGGCTGCAGCCTGTATTTCGTTTGATAAAAAAGGATATGTCTAACCATCTTAGTTCAGGAGCCATAACAGGTAAAGGTCCCAGTTAACTCTTTTATTATTAGTAGTAATATTTATTAAATTTATTTTTCACCAATCTCACCAAAGGGGAACTCTGGGAAGCCTACAACATTAAAAGCAAAAAAAACCCATATAAACAATATATCTAATAACAATAAAAGTACAAATTATGACTAAAAGATGAGGAGACACAAAGCAGGATATGCACAGGCAGATGTGGGATCTGCCATTGCTCTGTAAGCCATTTCCAGTGTGAACAATCCTATTCTTCCCATCATGGCTAACTTGTTAGATTTCTCTCCTCCCAGACATACATTTTAAAATGTCCCCCTACCTAATCCTTAAAGGGTAACATTTATATGTAACACTACCCCAGAATAAAAAGATATGCCAGCCAATTGCTAGTGAACAAAGAAAGAGGGATGAAACTGTTGGCACTTGCAGCCATACCTAATGATCACACACCAAATATTTTATTTATCCTCTACTTGAGTATATTAAAGGCTCTGATGGAATAGTGGAAAATAATGTTTTTCAGATCTGTTGACTCGGTGGGATAGTTAATGGTCTAGCATGCTGCTGGAGAATTATAGGAGTTGAAGTTGCCCACACATTTTAAAGTTACCAAGATTTAGAAAGACTGAGCTCATGGCTTTTCACTGGATGTATTCAAGAAAGGTTGCATAGCTATCTGTTAAGAAAGCTTTACCTTGGATTTTGGGACCAATCAGGAAATGGTAAAATTACCAAAGTGGCCAGATCCGTGATTGAGAATTCTGTAAAATGTAGGGCTTTCTACACAGAAAACAAAGTCAAGGTAGGAATTATCCTCCTTATCTTTAAATAAGTAGTGGCAAAGAGATCATTACTATCAACTATTAATTGATTGGACATCCAGTGCTCTTTATCAAGAATGTTAATTACAAGAGGACTGTAATTTCCTTCTGCATTGGACTGTTCTACCCTGCCATGCAAGTGTGTGTGAAGGGATTCCACTTCCAATTCCTACCCCAGTTTTCGTGGTTGCTGCTACTACAGCTGCTTTCATTGCATATGTTTTAAATCTGCTGGCACAGAAACTCACTTCAGGAATGGAAATGTTTAATGTTGAGGTTATGTGAGCATGCACAAAGCCAAACAATCTATTGCAGTTTGTTGCAGACGGAAGAAAATAGAGAGGACAGAAAATTGCAACCAAGAAGAATTGCCACAAGGGGAAGAGTGTCAGTGTGCAAAATGACACAAAAGGAAGAACATTTACTGGACACACAGACACTGAACTTAGTGAGGTGGCTCTTTCCCCCCCCCCCACTTCATGATGATTGATGGTGTTAACCACACAAGCAGGGAAGCGGCGTTTTCTCTCAGCAGCAGAGAAACAACCATTCTCACTTGGTAAGCACTCCTCCTCAGTCCATTTATATTCGAGATGCCAGTTACACACTGTAAGAAAGCAAGATCAATCTTCAAAGACAGCCTAATCACAGCAACTTCCTATCTTCCATTTTCTATGAATGGGGCCATAGTAGTTTCAACCAAGGACCTGAAAAACACTTGGTCTTTAACTGGCATGCAAAGGTCTGCACTCCAAAAAGTAAGCTAGGCTATGACCACAAATGTTTCAAAAGGACAGGGGCGGCAGAATCTGAAGTAAGTATCATCATTTCCCTTTGAATTACATTAAGTTATAGCTTGGAAGCAACTTGCTGAGTGGCTTTGAGGGTGCACACAAATTTCTGTGAATTACCAGCAGTCCTAGATCCAAGGATATCCATGGGTGGCTCTGAAAATCAGGATGGTGGTGGTTTTCCCTGCGTGATAAAAGCCCTCCTCCTTTTCAGGTATGTTGCATAGGCAGTGCATGAAAAGATATGGGACTTTGATTGTGCAGACATGATCTTGGCTTTCTTTCTTACCTCCACTGTGGATGCCTCTGCTTACATCCTCAAGTTATACTCCTTTATCCATAAAATGAATAACAGAACCTAAGATCCTCACTCTTTACCAATTCTATGCTCAGCATTCAGGGAAATAGAACTCATCTGGATAAATTATGTTACTAGCAAGTCAGCGCCTAATGTATATGGATAGTTGTCAACTTACAACCTTAATGGAACCTGCCAATTATGGTTGAAAGTCATGACAATCTTAAAATAGGTTATCATGTGACCACAGTGACATTGTTTGAGGCACTGTTCACAATGAAACATTTTTGCCTAAAATCAGAAGTAAAGGTTGGCTTTTGATTAAAAAATATACCATAAATTCTAATTATGTGACTGCAGGATGCTACAATCGGCTGTAGATGTGGGCTGTTTATCAAGGGCCCAAAATGCATTCACATGACCTTGTGGGGATGGGAATGACCATTAGAACTTTGGAACCAGGTCATAAGTACCTTTTGGATGGTCACTATGGTACGTCAAAATGCCACTAAGCAACCAGTTATAAGTTGAGGACTAACTGTGCAAGTTTTTAGTTCTGGGCTATTA
The DNA here is from genome assembly GCA_009733165.1 of Naja naja. Classification (NCBI taxonomy): domain Eukaryota; kingdom Metazoa; phylum Chordata; class Lepidosauria; order Squamata; family Elapidae; genus Naja; species Naja naja. The sequence continues at coordinate 28,242,455 of CM019155.1, forward strand.
GTTGTGACATCTTCAGAGAAAATCAGATCGACGCCATTAGCCTTTTTTTCCCCTGATGATGCTAAAAAAACAGATATCTATGCATAATTAGTTCTTAACCATTTGGGGGGGGGGGTGAGGGCTGCCATTGTGAGCTCTGTACTTCAACATTTGCCTTCATACAGTTCTTTGTGCCCAGGGAATCTCTTAAGTCAGCTGCAAAAGCTGGACAACATAAGCAATTCAACCTCTGTCAAGCTGACTTCTTAATTTTAATGCAATAAAACACTTTGACATCTTCAGGCAGAGTCTTAATTTCTTTAATAGGCACAGAATTTTCTCTTGATCTCCCGGTGAGACTGACTTTGGGTCAAACAATACTAATCTTGCACTGTGCCATAAAGCCTTTGCAATCCTTGCTGCATTCATCTTCTTATCTCCAACATGAGAGAGATTGATAATTATCCCAGCAGGTGTTATTCAAACATATCAAACCAATTACTTCCCACTTAAAGAGTTTCACTTGCCTGATGATAAATCTGCTAATGTTGCATTAATAGTCCAAACAAGACTTCAAAAAGTAGAGAAGATAGTTTCTTCTCTTCAACCTGCTAGCAAAAATAGTCAAATTACTGTAAATGAAGTGACAGCTTAGCTTAGGCAGATTCCAAACCATTAAACAATTTTCTTCTTCAATAAAACAAACCTCATCATTATACACTTTTTCTTTTGTGCAATAATACAACTGCATCTAAATAAACAATAAAGGAACAAATTAGTGCTTCTAAAGATTTTTTTCCCAAGGCCATTAACAGCTGCATAATAAAAGGCAATGAAGATAAACAGTCCCTTTGTTGATGGCTTTATGAATCATTAACAAGCTATGATTTCAGGTAATACAATGCATGTGATCAGAATGGCAAGGAAAGCTACCAGGATAGAAAATCTCTGACCTTTCAGATGTTTTTGGACTCCAACTGACATCAAACTCAGTCAGCATAAATGTCAGAAACTGGAATTACAGATAGCAACATCTGGAAGACTAAAGATTCCTCTTTCCAGCCTAGAAAATAACTGTAGAGGAAGTATCAATGGAATTCTTTGTCTAGGAATAATATTAACTGAATAGCAATATCCTCTAAATCAGGGATGTCAAACTCACATCGTCATGGCAGCACCATGTGACGTATCAGGACTTTCCCCCCATTTGCTAAACTGGGCATGAGTGTGGCCAGCATGTGACGCATCCGCCCTGCGGGCTGGGAGTTTGACCATCCTGCCTAAACAACTAATCAACACGATAAACATTTGAACAATACACAAGGCTTGAAAAAACACAATAATACTCAGTAAGCCATACAGATTAGATGTCACAGTATGAAATTAATATGAATTTCTTATTATAACAAGACTATTTATTATTTTTGTAATTGTAATAATTGTAATTGCAATATTACAAAAATGTAATAAATATGTTGCTGTATTTATATAATACAAGGTGCATTGAAGGGTTACCATATACAGATTAGAATGGGGGCCCTATGCTCTTGGGGCCCACGGGCAAGTGCCCATCAGGCCCATGCATTAAGACAGCCCTGGTTTCAATTGATAAATAATATGTAAGGGTCTTTTGATGCAGCTAAGAATTCTACCCAGAATTCTTCTCCCAGCTGCATATGCAAATATATGTTTTGCCTCAGCCTATTCAAACTGAGGCTGATAACATACCGTAACTACAACTTGTGTGATCTGCATACTTATTGATCTAAAGGGCAAAACATCTATCTAGGACTTTTATAGTTACATGACATTTATTTGTTATTCTACCTGTTATTGCTCCAAACACTGCAAGAAGATTCTCATTTGTATGAAATTAATGCTTTTTAAATGCTTATCTGTGCATCTGTGTCCATAACATCTGGATTACATCCAACACCATGAAACAAAATCATCTGCCACAGAAGAGGTAGAAGAATTCATAACAGCACAATATCGGTTGAGACAAAAGTTTTGTTTCTAAGTCCCAGAATATTACAGTTTGAAAGAGTAAATGACGAAAATAATTATTAGAATACAATATTAAGAACCTTACTTAGATTAAAATCTGATTTGCTGCTTATCTTCAGAGTAAACTTATACTTGAACTTTAGCAGATATATCTTATGTACTATGATCTTGCATATAGAATTACAATTTTAAAGGTGAAGTCTTCTTAATGATCAAGGATAACATTTTAAAGGTGCATTAAGTAAATGAAGTGCAATAGCAGTGGCATCATCTGTAAGCCATACTTCAAGAAATATATTCAATATTGTATAACAAAGATATGTGGTGGCGCTGACCTCTTGAGCATCTGAAGTTTTATTACCGCCAGGAAGTAACAGATGTGCAATATGGATGTAGACTTTTTCTTTAACGATTACTGTAGGGCAGCCTATAGAATCTTTATACTACTTTCTATTTGCTACTTGCAATGCATAACAAATCACCCCATGGTTATATATTTCTAGTGCATTCACAAAATTGGCACTTTCCTATTCGTTTTCCATAAGGCCCTGAAGACATGGCTCTATGCTTGAGTGGGTTGTGAGTAGGACACATAACTTGGTTATGCTGAGTGCTGGGCTCTGGCATTGTAATTTTATTTTCTTGCTGCTATTGGCTTTATATTTTTGTTTATATCTTTATTATTTTTAATATTGTGAGCTACCATGAGTTACTTATGTGACATAGGCTGTCATATAAATCCATTAAATAAATAAATGAAATAAACTATAATTATCAATGTGCTCCAAAGCCTTGGAACTCTATTGTTGTTCTATTACAAACTTGTTTTGTTAATCAGACTTTTTTTACAAGATGTAATGAAAAATATTCTCAACTCTTAAGATGGCAGGATAAAAGGGATAACATTAATGGAAGCATTCCCAAAACAGCTTAGATGTTATATAATTGCAAAAAAGCTGGATATCCACAAAAAAACTAAGACTTGGTACACAGGAGTAAAATGATGCTCTTATTTCATTATAGATGATGGACCATATACAGTCACACTTTTCAACACTGGTGAAACCACCTCAAGATTGGAAGAATCCTCACTTAAAGCTTCAAGTAGTATCCTAAGCATGGAGCTATTAAGCTATTAAGGCTTCAACTGAAGACCTAGAGTTTCCAGCATTTTCAATGTTGGGGTAGCACTCATCATTAAAAATGCATGAAAAATGCCAATCACATAATCATCTTCATATATTTGGTGTAGCTTAGTGATCCTAGCAATATATTTTTTCAAAGCTTCCAACTATGGTGTCTCATGCCATAACATATTGTCCATTACTAATGAAATGTATGCTTGTTTATTATTACCAATTATACTTTTTTGCTAAAATATTGCTGATAAGGAATGTTTCCCCTCTTTATTTTTAAAATAAATATGTATGGTTTTATGACATTTCTCCATTTAAACAGCATTTCCTTTTTATAAAAAATAAAGAGCTTAAATTAGCACAATTAAGAACTAAAGCAAAATAAATGTGTTTATAAGATGTCATTCACCTCAAAGTTATAAGTGAATGAGTATTGAGTAGAGATAAATTAATTTGTTGAATAAATTACTATTCAAATCAAAATTATTTTTTAAAAAAGATGAGTGGGCTGCAAATAAATGACATGTAGCCATTTATCTAGAAAAAATGTGAGTGAATACAGTAATCTGTATCTAAAATAAGGAGTTTTGCATTAAATACCTGCAAGAAAAAAAGAATCTGAGATTTATCAGAAACTATGCAGCTTTTTAAAATGCAAACACCATTAAAATATTTATGATTGTTTTTGGATGAAATATTACATTAAAATACTGGAGACTGAGCTTTAATGCCTGGTACTGATTGCTTATCTTCAAGCCAAGTCTGACTGGATGTGCATTATTTCAAAGAACTCTACTGGACCCCAAAACATTTCACAAGTGGATAAAGGGATCTCTTTCCTCTTCTGCTTTTCCTGTAACTAAACTGTGTCTCTGTTAGCCGGGGCATCTGAAATAAATATTTACCAGATACCTAAATCAGCAATACGGTAACCATTGAATCATGTATGTAAAGCATACACCTTTGAAAGGGGGCGTGCATAGCCAAAGCAACGAGTTGGAAGAAACAATTAGAACTTGCATCGTCAACGTGCGCGGTTTGCAGTGCTTGAATCCGTGCGCGGGAAGACGACTCATCCAGCCATGATTTATTGCCTCGTCGTTGCTCCCTCCTCCTACTGTATTTTCCATTCTTGAGCTGTTAAAAGGCTGAGAAGTGGGAGGCAGGGAGTGACGTTGGTGAGGAAAGAGTCGGCAAGAATTGAGTCCTATTCCGGGGTCCCCCCCCTCGTCCTTTAGATGGCGGTGCGACCTGAGGCAAGGCCCACGTAAGCTACACTTTTGTCGGAACGGGTTTCCGTGGACGCTGCAATTCCTCTAAATACTTTTTTCCTTCCGATTCGCATAAATCCGCTTTAAGTATGATTCCCTTTTTTTTTCCCGTGCCCTCCTTCGCGCTTTCCAGCCCAGCTGCACGCGGTTCCTTTCTCAGCGCCGGGGGGAAGCTTTTCTCAGCCGCGTGTGTTTGTTTTGGGGAGGCCGAGCGGTGCCCTCTGGCGATACCCCCCTTCCCTTGCCCGCTGCGGATTAAGGCACAGCAGGAGCTCCAGTCTCTTTCTCTTTGGGTAGGCAGAGACTGGGAAGGGGGACGCATTTGATCCATCTCTGCCGGAGGACAAAAGAGAGGGCAGAAAATACCGAGTTTTCTCGGAGGCGCTGCTCATCTCCCAGCAAGGAGGAGAAGGAGGAGGAAGTGGTGGCAAGCCCAGAGGGGTATCTGCCCCTCCTTTCTTTCTTTCTTTCTTTCTTTCTTTCTTTCTTTCTTTCTTTCTTTCTTTCTCTTTCTTTCTTTCTTTCTTTCTTTCTTTCTTTCTTTCTTTCTTTCTTTCTTTCTTTCTTTCTTTCTTCCTTCCTTCCTTCCTTCCTTCCTTCCTTCCTTCCTTCCTTCCTTCCTTCCTTTCTCCCTCCTTTTTCGGAAAAGCGCCTCGGTTGGGGCAACCGGCTTCCGGCAGAAGAAGGTGGAAGTAGAAGGCGGAGGCGACTGCTTTTATGCCTTGCCCCAAACAAGGGACTTTTCTAAACTGAGAAAAGCGGGCTGGGTGGTGGGAGTGGGCGGTGCGGCGATCGTGCCCGCTAAACTCTTTAGCCTCCCGCCGGGTTGCTTCGCCCACTGCTTAGCGAGACGAGAAGGCATCTCAGGATGGCTCCTTGCAAGTTGCCTCTCTATGTGTGCGGGTGAAGAGCTCGCCCTCCGTTTTTATCTTGCTGAACGGGCAAGTCGACAATACGTCTTCTTCCAGGTCTTGTCGCCGCTGAATTCTACCCATCGCCTTAAAGCCACTGAGGTAACGGGACTCGCTTTCTTCCGAGAGCTCCTCGGCCATCCGCGTCCCCGTGGACCAGCCCGACTTATTGTCAACTGGAAGAGAACAGGCGCTTGTTTCCTCGTTAGACCTGCCCTTTGGAGTTCTCCACTGGATCGCACCGCAGGAATTCGAGGCTCGCAGAATTTGGAAGCCTCCTTCTAGGTGGATTTGTTCCCTAATATGCTTCCCTCAAGCCCTCGTTTAACTTAAGTTACGTTTGACTAAGGGGAGGGGGGAACCCCACGATCTTCAGAGCCACCCTTCTCTGACGTTGATTTCTGCTCTGGAAGGGCATGAAAGGGGGTGAGGGAGATTGGAGGTGGGTCTTTTGATTTCTCCTTCCTGGACTCTCCTAAACGGGAGAGTTCGGCTTCAGCCACCAGGTTTAGCTTGTTGACATTCTCCCACACGCACGCATCCACCCCACGCGTATGCAAACACACACCCTTCTCCGTTATTGCGCTGCTGGACTCGGGTCGTTTTTTGGCTTCGCGGGTAGGAAAAGAGTCAGCCGAGGACGCAGAGGAGACGCAGGCGCTTGCCTCTTTTGGTCCTAGTCTGAATGAAACCCGATCGAGAGAAAAAGTGACTACAGACGGGATTTAAAGGAAGTGCGGGGACCGAGGCTGAAAGGAGGGACCGCCTTTTCGCTTTTCCTCGTCGGCCGCACCCGAAAGACCAAAGCGCGCAAGCGGCTGAAAAGGGACAGCTGCCGAGAGGTGCGATGGCGAGGCTTTGGAAAGCGAAGGTAGTGGCTGCTGGAGCGCTTTTACTTTTGCAGTGCTTGGCTGACCGGGTACAATTCATCGGAGCCGTGAAACCGAAGCAGAGTCTCGGTAAGGAAAGACTCGTGCCTGGGAGATGGTGGTGGTGGAAGAAGTGTTCTTGGGGAGGAAGGTGAACCCTGAGCAAACAAGAGTGTCTTCCTGTCCAGAGTGGATTTTTTGTGGTTTAAGCTTGTATTTGTCCACAGTGGGAAATCATTTCTTATCTGAGGGCTTGGGGTTACTGACCAGGTTTGTTTGATAGCCCTTGGAGGGTTTCACCTTAAAGCAGAGGTGTTAAAAAAGGAAACATTTCTCTGGGGTTCATGTAATATATGTGAAGTGTTTTGGAGCATGAGCAGAATTCTTTTCTCTTGCTGGACAACAACGGGAACACTCTGTCAAATGTGTCTATAAAGTTATTGGGATGGGGCTGGATAGAGAAGATTCTTGAGGCAGAACTAGCAAGTTTCTGGAATGACAGAACTGATTAACATGCTTCCTTCTGAATCTGGTAGGAAATCATAGTGTGTGCGTGATTGAACCACAGTTTGATTAGGCTCTGGGCACTTCCAGAGGACCACTTTTCTTATCTCTCAGCTGGATTCCTGTCACACACTCTTCTCTGGATGGTGGAGCTCAAGAACATTAAGGGACCACTCAATGGTATGGGTGTGATCTTACATCCTGAGGAAGGTAATTTTAAATGAGAGGAGATGGATAAGATGGTGGCTATGTTTGTGAAGCCAAGAACTGTTACTCATTAACGGTGCTGTTGTCCTACCTTTGAATAGTGGGAATGTTGGAGTAATTTATGCTACTTTTTCTTGAAGAAGGTATTGGCACTTTGTTGAATAAATTCTGTCTGCTTGAAAGATTTTTAACAAGAGTATTCAAAATCATCTTTGTTGGGTGTTTAAAGCAACCTAGATTTGGGAAGATGTTGGTTCAGAGCCTCAATCCACAAGGAAAGTTTCTGGATGACTAATGGCTAGTTGCTGTTATCCAACTTCACAGGCTAATCATGAGAATAAAACTCGGGTGGTTACTTATGCAAGCTGCCTTGTGGTTTATAAGCAAGAGTGGTGAATGAAGCAGAATTACAGTTCTGGAGGCGGGGACTGTTATGTTTTCATGAATCATTTTTTATTTTAAAATATATTTGTGAAATAGAAGTTGAATGGACTTTTCCAAGTTTCATGTGCTGAGAACAGCATTGTTTATTGAATCTTCTGCTTATCAGCCAGTCATTCAAAGTACAGAAGCAGGAATTAGATATCCTGTTTGCAGTAAGAATTCGAAATAACCTTCTCCAACCCAATGTTTGACTGCCAAAGATTCCCAGTTCCTCCCACTAGAAGATAGGAAAGAGAAACACAATTGATCAACAGCATTTGGGTATCATAAAGTTAGCTTTAGCAGGTCACTTTGACTGAAGAGAACCAAGCTGAAAGAGACTGGCTAAAAACAACCAGATCCCTCCAGAGATATTGGAGTACAATCATCAGAATTCAAAACCAATATTGCTTGCTGGTTAGAATCCTGGCAATTGAAGATATGACAGGCAAATGGCACACCACTATTTATATTTTTCGAACACTATTAATCTTTAATTTCTTGTGATATTCCTCAATCCATGTTACTACAAGCACACAGCCTCACAGAACATGTGAATCTTTACCTTCCTAAGATGTGGGGGGGGGGAGAGTGTGTTTCAGAGTACCTATTCTTCTATATAGTCTGCGTCCAACTCCATATCTTTTTTTTAACTGCCATGCTATTGAAGATGATGAGAAGGGGGTTTATTATCAAACACACAGCCAGTATCTCGTTCTCCGGCTTCCTGTTCTTCTAGGTTGCAAACAAGAGTTTTATTGACTGGTGTAAATATGCAGTGCAGTGGTGTGGTTTCACAAAGTTGTACATTCTTTTCAGATAAAGCAATATACTGTTTCCTGCCTTTTCATTTCCTTGACTGGGAGCAGAGGCTTAAGGAAGTGGAAGACAAGAGTTGTAGGAAGATCTACTGCAAACTTCATCAAAAATGTAATCCTTCCCAAGCATTGAACCATACAGCTGGTGGGGGTGATACACACTCTGCAGGAGATTATGCCCGTGGTCTCATCTTCCTGAGTTACTGTATAACTCTGCAGTCTTCCCACATTTATGCAAAAGCAAACTGTACTGAGTACCGCCAGATTTACTCTGTAATAATTACATGGGATGGCATTCTTGGTCTACTGCCAACAAAGGTAACCCAAAAGCTGAAGGACTGATAAACACAGAATTTGTGAATAAAATGATTTTATTTTGGTAGCTCATATTTGTATTGCATGCACACTAAGAGAGGGAAATGGTAAGCAGCGAAAGATCATAAAATTCAAGAACTATGCAGTTCTCATATACAACTGCCAAATATTGTACATAGCATTGGTGAATGGATGAAGAAAACACATATTTAAAAAAACAAAAACAAAATGACCATGAAGAATGAAGGTGGTGGGGGGCAGGGAGATGGGGTTATTAGCTGGTGGTGTCTTGATTTTTTTGACCCCTTTTATTTGGCTTTAGGAGTTGAGTGGATTTAAAAGATAACATGGATTCTTTAAAGCCTTACAAAGATTTAAGCATGTATTTTGCTGTTTAAACATTTCTGGAAAAATTAGCCTGTTCTTATGAAACATTTTAAAGGGTTGAAATAGGTGTTCCAGATTACTCTGAAGCAAAAAAGCAGTGACTGGGGATTTTGCAGGCCTACAAGGGTTCAAATTTCGTGCCTAGATAATCTAGTTCAATCAATTCTGTTGTGGATTTCCTTAGGAAATGTTTGCTTTTTCAGTGAAATACAGTTATATTCCTTAGCATTATGCTATTTGGGTGTCATATCCCAAATATGACATATGTCTATTTATTCTTTTTTGTAGAAAGTTATAGGGTTAGTGGAAAAAGAAGGCTAGCAAGTGATATACATTGGCCTTCCCCAGCCTTTTTGCTTTCTGGAACTGTTGGACTACAGTAACAAATCATTCTTGGACAACACAGAAAGCAATATTTTGAAAATACTGATGACATATATCACATAGGAGAATAAACAGGTGAATATCATCAGACCTCTACAGTGTGTGGCATCCTTGTACCTATTAATATTGACAGCTGCTTTCCCAAGTGGATTTTTCTTTAAAGTTGTTACTTTCTGTTCTGTTCTGTTTTCTACCTATATAATTAACAAGGCTACCTGAGATATGCAGATTTTTTCTGGGATTTAAACTCTTATCTCCTAAATACAGCGTCCAGTCATTCATGTGACCATTAGAATATGAAATTAAGTGTAAGCACGCATGCCCTTCATTTCACTCATTTACTCCTGCCCCCAAAATAGCATGTTAACACTTCAGAGTGGTTTCAATTATTAGTTGTTCAAGAACAACTAATCACTGTGCATGAGGGGCAGGTGGGAAATCCAATGATTGTTATCCCGTCGTAACATTTCTGCAGTTTCTAAGTGCTTTGAAATGTGTTTCCAGACTTATTTTAAAAGAAAAATAATATTCCTTGTTTGCTTTCTTTCAGCTAAACTTTAAGCTGAATTTGGCTGAAGATCATTTGCTAGTTAGAAACTGAGGATAGCTTTGAGCATATGACATAATTTCATGGTTGGAAACTGAGGAGAATTCAGATAAGTCAACACCTGACTGGTAAATTGCTGGGAAGCTCCTCTGACCTTCCCAAATGAAAAAAAAGCAAAAAAAGTGTCTAATAAATTACAGGTAGCCCTTGACTTGTGACAGTTCATTTAGTGACCAAAGTCACAATAGCACTGGAAAAAGCAACATGACCACTTTTCACACAACCATTGCAGCATCCCCGTGGTCATATGTTAACATTCAGATGTTTGACAACTGATTCATATTATGATGGTTGCAGTGTCTTGGTCATCTTTTGTGACCTTCTGACAAGCAAAGTCAATGAGGATGCCAGACTTACTTAGCAACTTTTTTATTAACTTAACAATTGCAGTGATTCACTCAACAATTGTGGGAAGAAGGGTTGTAAAATAGGGTAAAACTCACAGCAGCTGTTTCCCTTAGCAACAGAAATTTTGGCCTCAATTGTGGTTGTAAGTTGAGGACTATCCATATAATAGTTCAGCAATTAAATAGATACCAAAATATTGTAGAAAGAGTTTTCATGTAATTGTTAGGTAGAAATTAGGTAACACAATACTGACTTTCATAGAGGGATTCTATAGATATTTCCAATTTTAGCGCAGCAGATAAATTAATATATTTTAAGTACCAGACTTGCTGATTGGTTGTGGGGTAATTCCAAGACAGCTGTATTATTTCAACTTCATTAATATAGTATATAAAAGTGAAATACTGTGAAATTCAACAAATACAAAGCAACTGTATTTATACAATAAATCAAAATATTTTTATTTATGATTTTGGCTCTGAACACAGGCAGTGTGACATAAACTTTGATGACATGTGAATCAATCCATTATGATTATCAGTAAACCATGGCATTTTAACCATTATTAAAACATTTTTGCTGATAAACTATTGGGTAAGAATCTTGTATACGCCCTGATAGAATAACACAGAGAAGATTGAATTACAGCATTTCAGCTAATGAACAATGGAGATCACCTATTCAATCCATGATCTTGCTGGAATTTGATTGCTTATCTCCTGTACTTATTACCTATAACCATAATGTTTGTCCCGTATTGGGCTTAGATTTTTTAAAAATAACAGCTTATTTTTTTGTCCTTCAATGTTGGTAGGTTCCAGAGAGTCTAAATATGGCATTTCAATATTGCTTGGTAGTTACTTGAAGTTACTGAAAAATGACACGTGTGTGCAGAAAATTCCAAATACATTCTGCCTTAGCTTCACCAAGCTCTTAACCAGCAGGGCTGGTTACTCTCCCAAAGATCTTGGGATCTTCACCAAGCTCTTAACCAGCAGAGCTGGTTACTCTCCCAAAGATCTTGGGACTACCAACTGCGCATGTCCAAGATGGCGGTTTGTGGCTGAGAAGGCTCTCTCGGCGCTTCGGAGGTTTTGCTGGTTCTGGCGAGAAAGACTCACTGCTGCCTGTCCCTTTTCCTGGAATGATCTCGGGAGTGTCGGGGGATGCCACCAGAGCTGTTTCGGCGGAAATTGGGCCGGTGGCTTGGCGTGGCTGGACTTGTTTCCCCCGCAGCTTTTACATCTCCCGCGGCTTGCCGGCCGGAGTTAGGGCGTGGCGGCGGCGTTGTTTGCCCTGCCCTGTGTTCCTGGCGACGTGGCGACAGCGTTGTCTGCCCTGCCCTGTGTTTCTGGCGCTTGTGGACCCGATGCTATGGACCCTGTGCTGCGGACTCGATGCTATCGCTGCTGGTCGTCGGCTGCAGGTTGCTGGTGATGGGTGTGGCAAGGCTGGGCCCCGACGGTGGTGACTCTGGCGGGTCGGACTGCTTGTGGCTTTGCTGCGACGCTGGGGCTTTGCCCGAGGAGCTGGCAGCTGGCGGTCTGTGGCCTTTGGTGCCGTGGCTGCCTGCAGGTAACCACGTGGAGTCCTTGGACGGAAAGGCCGTTGGTCCAATGGCCCCTCCTTCTCTCCGGTCTTGGGATTGGGGCAGTGTGTCTATGGGGGTTTGGTTTTTTCAAACCACCCCCAGGGAGCCCCCCCTCTCCTCCCCAGAAACTTGAGCTCTGGGAGAATTAGACCTACGGGTGGGATGGAGGCCTGCAGGCCCGAGAGGCCCAAGGAGGGGGTATTCGCGGCCATGGCCCGGATTGGAGGAGCCGGCCTTCCTGGATGGGGTTGTGGGTAGAGCCTCTGGTGGTGACCCCCCCCAAGAAGGGATGGCGTTGTGGCTCCAGACCCGTGGCCGTGATTAGTTCGCGGACATTATGCTTTGCTTGGACTTTTACGGACCTGATTGCCCCATGTTGGTTCGGCATTTCATCTATGACCACCGCCTTTTTACTGTCTCTGTCACTCTGGACTTATTTGGCACTACTGATGGTGCCTGGGTCATCTGCACCACTTCCACGGACCTGTACTCTGTTCTTTCTCCTGGAGACTTGGCTGCCTTCCACTGCGGTGAGAGGGCAGTGGGAGGATGCAACCCTCCCCTGCAGTGAGAGGGCAGGGGACCATCCAGGATCCTTGCCGCAAGTCACTGTGGTGGCAGTACAGCGACTTGTTTATTCGACTCTAACCATCGGCAGCTGTGAGAGAGTTGCTGACTGCGGACTGTTTCCTGACTATTGCTACAGTCTGTCTCCTTTATTGTATTTCCATCTCTACAATTTTTTCCATCGAACCAACTACCTCCTGTTTTTGCCTGAGATGTATATGTTATGCCTGCCTACTCTCTATCAGACTTATGGGCCCTCCAGACGGTTCCCCAGTCTGTGAAATGGCCCTGTTCGCTATCAAGAGCTTACCTTAATGACGGATCTTGGGATCCCGAGAGGTGGCAAGTCGAGACTAGTGGGCCAAATTCTAAGTTTAGGAGGAAGGGAAACTTTTAAAATTTTAATTAGTTGTCTTAAGGGGTTAGGGAGGGGGGTTAATGGGTCTTTTTGCAGCCTGGTTCATGGCGGTGGGGGCGAGGGTTGGGGGCTGGCGGGGCTCTGGGGGTTGAGGTGGGGGCCGCAATTCCCAGGGTGGTTGGGGTTGGCAGGAGACGCCAAGGCATAGGGCCACATCATGCTGGGAGTGCGCGCCCGCCATCTTTGTGTGGTTGCTCGCTCCGACCCTATGGCCTCCTCCCCAGGGAGCTCGGGAACTGGGACCCCTGGGCTTAGGCTGGTGTATTTTAATGCCAGGTCCGTGGCTAATAAATCTACCCTCCTCCGTGAGATTATTGAGGAGGAGGCTGCGGACCTGGCTTGTATCACTGAGACCTGGTTGGGCCCTGAGGGTGGTGTCCCTCTGGTTGAATTATGCCCTCCAGGTTTTTGGGTTGTGCACCGGTCACGGGCCCAGGGAAGGGGTGGTGGGGTGGCTGTGGTTATTAGGGAGACCTTGTTTCCAAGGGAGGTCACTATCCCAGAGATAGGGAAGTGAGACCCTCCTCCTGAAGTGGGGGCCTAATGGTCAGGTGGGCTTGCTGCTCGCATACCTTTCTCCCAGCTGTGTGACAGCAGCACTGCCTGGGCTTCTTGACGTCCTCTCGGGGGTGGCGGTGGAGTTCCCAGGCCTCATAGTCCTGGGGACTTTAACTTGCCTTCCCTGGGGTACGGGATTGGCCGGGAATTCATGACTTCTATGGAAGCCATGGGCCTAACCCAATTAATTTATGGCCCCACTCATGAGGGGGAACACTCTTGACCTAGTTTTGTCTCTGAGTGGTGGCGTAGTGACAGAGGGCAAGCCACTTTTACGGCTTTGCCCGTTCCATGGTCTGATCACTATCTCCTGCGGCTGGTCTTCCAACAAGCGCCCCCTGCTGGGATAAGGAGCAGCTTAGATGGTTCCGCCCAGGCCCTCATGGACCCTGGCGGTTCCAGGCGGAACTGGGGCCTCTTCCCTCTTCCCTTGCTCACAGCTCTGTCGAGGATCTGGCGGCCGCTTGGCAGCGGGCTGCGTCGGAGGCCCTCGACAGGGTTGTCCCCATCGACCCCTCACGCCCTGGATCCCGGATGGCTCCTTGGTATTCAGAGGAGCTCCGGAGATGGCACCGCGAGGGGTTTAGAGAGCAGGTGGAGGGCCACCCGCTCCCAGACCGATCGAACCCAGTTAAGAGGCCATATTAGGACTTACCTGGGAGCTATGAGAGCGGTGAGAAGGTCTTATCTCTCTGCCCTCATAGCGTCTGCAGATAACCGCCCAGACGCCCTGTTCCAGGTTACGCGCTCTCTCCGTCCAGAGGAGGGGGCAGACCCGTTGCGGGGAAGGGCTGAAAAATTTGGTCAATATCTGTCGGATAAGATCGCTTGAATTCGAAGTGGGTTGTCCTCTGATTTGCAGTGGTTGGAGGAACGGGATGCAGGTAGTCTGGCCATTACGTTCTGGGCTGAGTTCGATCCTGTTTCCGAGGATGAAGTGGACAGGATTATGCGGCGCCTGAGTTCCACCATGTTTGTTGGACCCGTGCCCTTCCTGTTTGGCTTATGCCGCCAGGGAGGTCACCTGCGGTTGGATCCGGGCAGTTGTCAACACTTCATTAAGGGAGGGTGTCTTTCCTTCCGCCTTGAAGGAGGCGGTGGTGAGGCCCCTCCTGAAGAAGCCTGCTCTGGATCCGACCGTGTTAGACAACTTTCGTCCAGTCTCCAACCTTCGCTTCTTGGCGAAGGTTGTTGAGAGTGTGGTGGCTCGGCAATTTCCACTTTTCCTGGATGAAGCAGACTACCTGGATCCGTGCCAATCGGGCTTCCGGCCTGGTTTCAGCATGGAGACGGCATTGGTCGCACTGATGGATGATCTCTGGAGGGCACGGGACAGGGGTTTTTCCTCTGTCCTGGTCCTATTAGACCTCTCAGCGGCTTTCGATACCATCGACCATGGTATCCTTTTGCGATGCCTCGTGGGGTTGGGGGTGGGGGGCACTGTTCTTCGGTGGCTCTCCTACCTCGCAGGGCAGTCGCAATCAGTGTTGGCAGGGGGGCAGAGGTCAGCCCCGAGGGCACTCACTTGTGGGGTCCCTCAGGGGTTGGTCCTCTCTCCCCTTTTATTCAATATCTACATGAAACCGCTGGGTGAGATCATTTGTGGTTTTGGGGTGAGATATCATCAATATGCTGATGATACACAGTTATATATCTCCACCCCAAACCAGATCAGTGATGCCCTCTCCGTGATGACTCGCTGTCTGGATGTGGTACGCATCTGGATGGACGGAAACATGCTTCGACTCAACCCAGCCAAGACTGAGTGGTTGTGCATACCGGCATCTCAGTCCAGTTTGGAGTGTCCATTGTTGACCATAGGGGAGTGGTGTTGCCCCTGTGGACAGGGCGAGAACCTGGGGGTCCTCCTGGATGCGGCTCGGTTGGAGGAGCAGGTGGGAGCCGTCGCCAGGGGGCCTTTGCCCAGGTCCGGCTGGTTTGCCAGCTTCGCCCGTTCCTGGACGGGATGCCCTGCGTGCAGTCACTCATGCCCTTGTTACTCGACTACTGCAACGCTCTCTATTTAGGACTGCCCTTGCATACCATCCGGAGACTGCAGCTGGTGCAAAATGCGGTGGTGCGGGTGGTGATGGGAGTTTCAGTTCTCCCATGTTACCCCCTCCTGCGCTGCCTACATTGGTTGCTGGTTGTGCTCTGGGTGAGATTCAAGGTTTTAACTTTAACATACAAAGTCCTACATGACATGGGTCCTCATTATCTAAGGGGCGACTACTGCCAACATTGAATACTAACGCCCTGTCGAACTCATAGACAGGGACTCCTTGGGGTCCCGTCGGCCGGCAATGCCGGCGGCGGTCCCCGATGGCGTGCCTATTCTGTCCCTGACCTCTGGAATCAACTTCCCTTGGAGCTCCGCCTGGCCCCTCACCTCCGCACCTTCCGCCATGATCTGAAGACCTGGTTGTTTAACCAATCCGGGCTGTGACCCCTGGGTGGGGTGGTTTTAGATTCTGGGTTGATTTTAGTTGTATTTGTAATTATGTCTTGGGGCTTGTTTAGTTTAATTCCTTTTAAGTATTTATTGTCATTATTCTTTTAATTGTAGCAGCCCGAGTCTTGGAGATGGGCCATACAAGTCCCATTAATAAATAAATAAATAAATAATCTTGGAGGACATGCTGCTATTCAGAACATGTTCAAATATTCTTTTAGACTGATTTTGATTAGACACATCAGTGCCTTGAGACAATGAAATGAACTTTTAAGTTCATTTACCAAATGGAATCCTCAATTCAGTTGAATCAATTGGACAATTTAAATTGCCAATTCAATTAGATTGGTCCAAATTACAAAAACTAGATTAGAAGAAATAGATTTATTGAAATGCATATCTAAAACAGGCTGTTGGCTAATATTCAGATGCTTTCTTCATACTTCCAGTTTAATTGGTAACATGCATTGCAAAATAGTTTGCATTTTTATTTGGAAGGTACATGGTGTCCTTTCTTATCTAATCTTTTCTACAATTTCATAAACTTTGCAAAGTTAAATTTGTGCTGTTTGAAATGAATACTGTTGAGTGTAATCTTCAGTTAATTATGTGTAGATCAAGTCATATTTGCTTACTGTTGTTGCCTTGGGTTGTCTATTTTTTGAGATGGTAATTTTTAACAAGACTATTAGCTCCTTCTTTCTTCCCTCCCTCAAAATATGTATCTTTATTCAAAATTTACCACTGTACCCTAGGAGGCTA
The DNA here is from genome assembly GCA_009733165.1 of Naja naja. NCBI lineage: Eukaryota > Metazoa > Chordata > Lepidosauria > Squamata > Elapidae > Naja > Naja naja. Next base: position 28,258,969 of record CM019155.1, read on the forward strand.
CTCCCTACTATGCCAAGTGTCTAATTCTTTTTTTGGTGTCCAGCATAAAATAGGCTTTCAAACTTTTTTATGGCCATAAAAGTGGCTTTTTCTTTTTATTTATTGAGCACAGCACATTACTTTGGTAATAAATGTGTTTAAATTCATTGGATGCCACAGATTTTATCATACTGTTGTATACTGCTGTCCTTTTCATGAATAAATAATGCCAGATTGGGTTAAGGCTGATGAGATACAGAGGGAAGTATTAGCTGATCTTTGTGATTCCTTTCAGTGCCAGAATTGTATTATTGTAATTTGTAAGTAATTTGCTTACAGAATGAGCAGGAATGGAATAATTGCTACATGTAAAGAACGGCTAAAGATATGTACAGTAAAAACTTGAAACATGAGAGAAAAGAAGATGGGCATATAATTTTAGGATTTGACAGGTGATAGATTACTGTGGTAGATTTTGAAAGAGAGATAAAGGAGAAAATCAGAAGTTAGATAATTACTGCAGTAATGATCTTGGCTTTATTACAATATTATCTTTGTGACTGCTGGTAACTATTGGCATAGCCTTTCTAACTGAGTGCTTGCCATACTAGTTAGGTTTTCAACAAATATCTGCTAGTTGGGAATTTTGGAACTAGTAACGTAGATGGTTTTGGGCAATATGAGTCTGACGAAGAATCCTGACACAGCACTTGCAAGGGCATTTTGTTGTTGTTATTGTTTTGTTAGTTGGTTGGTTTGTTTTCTGCTATTGAACAGCTGTGGAATCATTTGTGTAAACTTCCATCATAGCAGATCAATGATAATATATCAGTTGAGTTAAAAGTCACATAGTTAAATTTAATAATTTCTCCCTCATAATTGTAAATCTAATAAGCTTAATAATACCTACTGCTGCAATAGCACAGGCTACTTTAATACATTTGTTCATTAAATTCTATTGATTTTTTTCATTTTGTGGAATTGTGAAAAAGTATTTCAGTTTTGGCAGCAAGGACTTCGCAAGCCACTTGATTGTGTTTTGAGATGGAATCTTACTCCCACAGAAATCAATGGACTCTATTCCCTTTTCTTTTAGCGGAGTGGGATTGTTGTTCCCCTCTCTCCTGCCTTTGAGATTATAAATTTTGTGCTGGCACATCACCATACCAAGATAACACTGCAGTGCAGAGAAAATGATATGGTTTAGAAGAAAGGAGCTCCCTCTTACTGAAGTTTTAGTATGTTATCTTCAGGATGAAGGAAATTAACTTTTAAAAATGCAGTCTAAAGTATACAGCTTGTATATTTTAATCAAGAACTGTATGACAGCAGAGTAGACTTGAATTCCTACATCGAAATAAACTAGGATGTGCTTTGATGGGTTTTGCATAATATAAGTTAGAACTGATGGTAATTTATAAACCATGGTTTATGTCATTGCACAATTCAAGTCAGTGTACATGTTTATAAACCATAAGTAAAATATACCAGACTTTAGTACCACTTGGTGTCTGAACTAAGCCACGTCTATTTTTTATCTGCCTGGTCTTCTGGGAGGGGAAGCACTAACATGTGGTGGAGTGAGGCATTTTTAATTATACTCACTGAAAATAGGAGAAAGCTGCTTATAGGTAGTAAGCAACTTACAACCATAACAGAGCCTGAAATTTCCATTGTGACAGTCATTGTGACGGGCTCATGAGACTGGACCCAATTTCACAACTTTTTTTGCAGCTGTCATTAAGTGAACCAATGGATTACTATGGGTATTTCTTACTGGAAACTGTCCCCAAAAGCTGGATATTAGCAAAACACATTGTAAATAATTTCCACATGACCACAGCTGCTTGCCAAGTGTTTGAAATGTAATCATGTGACTGCAGGGTGTGCAGTTGTCAGGGCTCTGAACCGGGTTGTGGATGGCTTTTGAAGTATCCATTGTAACTTCACACAGCCACTAAGCAACCAGTTATAAATTGAGGATTACCTGTAGTTCTTTTAATGTCAGATTACCCAAATCTTGCTAAATGTAGGAATGACCTGGAATGTTATTTGCACATTAAAATCTGCACTTTCTCAGATTTTTTAATATAAGTTTAGTAGTTATTTTTAAAAAAGATATACCTAAAATAATTTGGGGACAAGCACACAGAAAATGACATTATGTCTAAGGAAATTGGTTATAAAATGTGTGGTATGAAAAATACTAATACAGTAGGGAAAAATATATGTTTAATGGATACCTGCTGAGATTATAAATAACATTATTGACACATCCCCTAAGTTTACTTTTTATTTGGCAAAAGTAACAGGGACTGATGATCCTGGGCTCATTTATTTCCTACTGAAATAAATTTCAGACAATGGACTTGAGAAGGATAATATGACTGTGGCTTGAGAGCAAGAGTAGAAAATTTGTGGTTCTAAAAGGTATTTGATTACATATTTCTATACCGCTGGTCATTCAGCTAGGGCAGAAGGTATTTGTAATATAGCAACTAAGTTTTTCACAGGCAAACTTTTAAAGAAACAGAATAATGGAATGGTGACTACATGACCTTGAGAACCATGTGGGTGAACTTGGGCCAGTCTCTCTCACTTAGCCCTAGGAAACAAACAATGGCAACCACTTGTGAAATCCTGCCAAGAAAACTTCAGGGACTTGTCTAGATAGTAATCAGCAGTCAACACTGACTCAGTGGTGAGGAGAGGAGAAAGAGGGAGGGAAGGAAGGAAGGAAGAGAAAGAAAAAAAGAAGGAAAGAAAGAAAAACTTTATTGTTGGCTGTGTGGACTATTTTTGTTATCTTGGACTTTACAAGTTTTTCTAAGCCTTCTTCTACACCACATTGAATACCACATTGTATAATTATTTGACATACTGTAAATATTCAGATTTTTTTCCTTTTCTTTCTTTCTTTTTGTTGCCAAAGCTATATCCTGGCAAGAGACCAGCCCAGCGTTCAGAATGTTTAAGTCTGTTAAAATGAATGAGTTTAAATCTACCCATCTCTGTGCTGGATTTTAAATGATGAAGCTAATCACGCTACCAAAATCCATGCCCAATGTTGGATCATTTTCCTGTGCTTGCATTCATACCTTAAGGCAGAATGTATATAAGTATGCTTTACATATAGATCTTCCCAGGTTCTCTTCTCCATTCTAGGCTTTAAATCAGAGGTCCTCAAACTTTTTAAACAGAGGGGCCAATTCACAGTCCCTCAGACTGTTGGGGTGCCCAACCAGTTGGGTGGGCATGGTTAGGTGGTCATGTAACTGGGTGGGCAAGGCCAATTTAGCAGTCCATTTTGCCAATTTAGCAGTCTATTAAAAAATACAAATTAAATTTTAATTTGTTTTGCTCCTGGGAGTGTTTTATTTGCTTTTGTTGGCATGTTGCTCTTTTGGTTGACTTCTTTTTACTAGATCATTTCTCCTAAATGCTGCTGCGAGAGCCTAGGAGGGGTTAGATTCCTCCTGATGACATCATCCATCTGGGTCTGCCTTGTATAAAAGGGACTGCCTGTGGGAGTTTCCCCCAGCTTTGACTCAGCTTCTTTCAATGACAATTGAGCTGTATCTCTGAAAGCAATTTAGCAAAGCAAAGCAACAGCAAATTCAGAACAGTGATTGCAAGCCTTCAGCACAGCTCCTGGGAACCCGGTGCAGCTGTGCCTTCAGGAGAGCGGGATCCACTCTCCTGCAACGCAGGGAATCGTCCCACAATCCAGAGAGACTGTAAGTAAGGGAGAAGCCATAGGCCCTCCCCTGCAGCTCTCCCTGAGCGAATTTGGCCGCCGCTATCGTAAAGATCGGATCGGCGATAACAGCACCTCACAGCTGATCGTAAACAACGCGGTTTCCTTTCTACTGCCGATTTTGCTGCTCGGGGAACTTTGTCTGCCTAGAGAGCGAGGATCAGCCATTGCGGGCTGCAATTGTGCGAGGGGCCATTTTAGATCATCTCCTTAGCGCACATGGCGAGCAGCCATTTTAAGTGGCCACACTCATCAACGGCCTACTCCCCCGCAGGCCGTAATTAAGGCCTCTATATAGGTAGCACTTAGCAAGGGTCGCTCACAGCACCTCTTGTGCTTGTCTATACCAACGATGGAGAAGGATAGGATTCAAGCAGAGCTTTCAGGCCTGGATACCCAGGGTCTTCAAACGACCAAGAGGAAGAGAAAGAGACAGCGTTCTCAGTTAGTGCAGAGAGAGGTAGCGGCCAAGTTCAGGGCCAAAGCTTTGAGCCCTAAGACAACATCCAAGGCCAAACTTGCAGCAGAGAAACGTAGACATGCAGCCTTGGAGTGACAGTTCAGTAAGACTATTGAGCAGATGAGAGGACAGCTGCAACAGACCTCCCAACCATCTTATCCTCTGGTTGTTCAGGCAGGTATTTCCAGGGGGGTGGGTGAAACTCCAGCCCCTCTTGACAGCACCCAAGCCTGGTCTCCAGAGCTGGTTGAGGAACAATTCGGGCCTCAGGCCTCAATTTTAAACAGGCTTCTTGGGACCTCTCTTCAGCTCTGCCCTCCATGGCCCAAAGTGGTTCACAACCTAGACCCGAGGCTACCTTCACCCCTGCTGCAGGCTTTCGCCCCACAGATCCATCATTTTGTGGCAGACCCAATGACATCCAGGATGTAGTCTCCATTGCTATCAGACAGGGCCTAGTAGAAGGGCTGCAACAAATTTTTTGACCCTCTACAGGGCCCAGCCCCTTTTTCCGGCCTACCCACAAGCCCAGATCCCCCAGAGGGGACTGCTTCACCCACAGGAGCCCAGGGCCCCTTCTGCTCAATTGGAATGGGATGTGCTAGAGCAGGGAGACTATGCAGAACCATCTGAACGTAGCCACTCTCCTGCTTCTGATCAGGAGGAGGGAGAAATCTGGGACCCCATCCTCTCTGAGGAAGAGGAAGATCTGTGACCCGATCAATCCCCATCAGCCACAGTCTTTAAACCGGCTTTACTCAAGCCTCTGCTCCACAAGGCACTAGTTACTGCCCAGTTGTCCCCAGAGGAGGTTGCCCCTGAACCTCAGGTAGTACAGTCAGGGCCTGGGGATACCCTCTTCTCCAAACCCATAGTCCGCTCGGAGGTCATTCCATCACCCAGAATTGTTCTAGATCTGATCAAGGAACAATTCGCCTCTCCTGCCGCAGGCCCTCACCCATCTTCGTATGGCAGGCGGTTCTACAATGTGGGCCCTTCCCTTGCTATTGCTCTTGCAGTTCCCTCTGTAGACACTCCAGTCGTGGCTTCCTTCTCCTTGGGCACTCCAACTGAGCCCGAGGATGTACTTAAGGCAGAGGACAAATGTGCTGAGCAGATATTAAAACGTAACCACCAGGCCTCTGCTTGGGCTGTCCGGGCCTCGACTGCTGCAATGTTTTTCACAAGGTCCTCTATCCGCTGGCTGTACCAACTACAAGACCGCATAACTCCATCAGACATTAGATCGCATCAAGATCTCAGTAAGATGATAGCAGCCGTTGAATTCACAGCGGACGCCATCCTAAATTCTGCCAAGTTCTCTTCCAGGGCCATGGCATCATCTGTGGCAGCAAGGAGACTGCTATGGTTATGAAATTGGCAAGCGGAGCCTTGGCGCAAGTGGAAGCTGGCTTCATCCCCCTGCACCAGTGAGAAGCTGTTTGGCGATGCTCTCAATCCATTCATCGTCGAAATGAGGGACAAAAGAAAAGTTCTTTCCTTTACAGGGAAGAGGGCAGACCTCCACCCTGCCCCATACCGGCCATCTCCATTTAGGCCTGAAACTACTACTCCCTTCTCCAGGCAGCAGAGAGCGTATTTCCAATGCCAATAGCAATGCCCTGATGCACCCGGCAGAGAACAACAAACTGTGGGTAAACCGCCCTTTTGTGGGGGAGGGGGTTTCTCATTCCGTCGCTCTAAATAATCCCTCATTCTGCCCACCCATCGGAGGTCATTTGGCCTTCTTTGCCTCCAGATGGGAGGAGTCAATGATGGACGCCTGGGTACTCAATACAGTAAGGTCAGGGTCACAACTAGATTTTCTAACATCACCCCCAGAAAATTTTGTGCTCTGCCCTGTCTCGTGGGACAATTCAAAAAGGGCCCTTATGGAATCGGCCATTCAAAATCTAGTTGACATAAGGGCCATTCAGCCAGTCCCTGAATTCCAACGGGGACGTGGGTCTTATTCTGGCTTTTTGTTGTCCCCAAGGCCTCGGGGGGGGGGAGTGAGCTATTCTTGACCTTAAATTTCTGAATGAGTTTATCCCATACAGGCGCTTTAAAATGCAGACTCTGCATTCTATTCTGGAGAGCGCTCGGGAGGGCGATCTCCTCTCTTCCATTGATCTTATGGAGGCTTACCTCCACATTCCCATCTGGCCTCATCATTGCCAGTTTCTCCATTTCTGTTACCAGAATTCTCACTACCAATCCCCGGGATCTGTTAAGCTCAAGGGTCTTCACAAAGATACTAGCGGTGTTGGCGGCTTCACTCCAGTCTGTTCCAGTGAGGATCCAATGTTACTTGGATGACATTTTGATTCTGTCGTCCTCCATCCACTCCCTTCCTACAAATCACATTTTCCTGTCTTCAGAGCCACGGCTTTTCCATCAACACCAGGAAAAGTCATCTCTCTCACACGACCAAATTTCTTCACCTGTGAGCAGTCATTGACACAACTCTGTGCCAAGTTTTTCTGTCAGCAGATCGGGGGAAGAGCCTTACCGAGATGATCGGACAGGTTCAACATCAACACACTGTTTCCTTGTCGATGCTGTCCAAACTATTAGGGAAAATGATCTCATGCATCAGCATCATTCTGTGGGCACGGTTACACTCCCAATCTCTACAATGGCTCCTGCTCCCATTTCAACGAGCAGGAACCAGCCATCCAGGGGCCCAGTTCATTCCCGGGACCTTGTGCTCCTTTAGGTGGTGGCTTTCTCCAGCTCTTTGCAAGGGGCTCCTGTTCAAGGAACTAGACAGACTGCTCATCACCACCGATGCAAGTCTCCTGGGTTGGGGAGCCTACATGGATGGGCACATAGCCCAAGGGATTTGGTCTGGAGTATACAGGACCAGCCCCATAAACTGGCTGGAACTAAGGACCATCTTTCTGGCGCTGAAACAATTCAGGGACAAGATAGCTGGATACCATGTATTAGTGTTGATGGACAATATGGCCACAAAGGCACACGTCAACAGGCAAGGGGGAACAAGATCCAGGGCCCTAATGAGGGAAGCCAAATGTTTGGGGCAGTGGGCGGAGAAGCACCTGCTGTCTATCACAGCAGACCACATCTCGGGAGTCAACAACTCTCAAGCCGATTGGCTAAGCAGGAGCCTAGTCAACCACGCAGAATGGTCCCCCCATCCAGCCATATTCAGGGATCTATCACTCAGGTTCGGTGCCCCAGTGGTGGAGCTCTTTGCCTTTCACCAAAATGCTCAAGTCAACAGGTTCTTCACCAGGTTTCCTTGCCCCTTTGGGGGAACAAAGCCTCTCCCACCTTGAGTAGGTGGATCAGTGCCTTGACTTCAGCTGCCTGGGCCACCCAGGCACCCCTAGAAGAGATTTGCAGAATGGCTACATGGACCACCCTGTCTCCGTTCATCAGACATTACCATCTGGACTCCTATGCCTGGACTCCTATGCCTTGATGGCAGATGGATGCTTCAGCGAGTGGTTCCAACTTTGGAGTGATTTGCCGGACGAGGACCCTCCTGTGGACATGCAGGCTTTGGTATGTCCCATCCTGGGCTCTTGCAGCAGCGTTTAGGAGAAAGGACGTTGGTAAATTTACCTGAGAACGCCCTTTCTATATATGCTGCTAGAGAGCCCAGCCCTTCCCTTGTTTCCTCTGGACCATGGTAAAATACGTTAATGCTAATGTTCAAGATTCTGTTTGGCTTTCAGAGACACTTAATACAGTCTGTCAAGTACCTTCACCAAAGCTGGGAGAAACTCCCACAGGCAGACCCTTTCATACAAGACAGACTCAGCTTGATGATGTCATCAGGAGGAGTCTAACCCATCCTGGGCTCTCTAGCAGCATATATAGAAAGGGCATTCTCAGATAAATTTACCAATGCCCATTTTAAGTTGTTTAGGAGTTTAATGGTCCACTTCAGGAAACTGAGTTTTGCAGCAATTCTTCTCAGCCCCAAGAAACTTACAATCAACAAGTCTCTGTCCCTCCCCACTCTCCATCTATCTCTGTCTCTTGTCTCTCTCTCTTTCCCTCCCCCACCTCTATATATCTCCTTTCCATTATTTGAGCCCCTCTGGAGAAATTAAGATTTCAAGTGCAACAAAAGTTGAAGAGCAAATGGGGGTGGGGAAGAGGAACCAGGATATAGAATGCTTAATGATACAGATAAGATTGGCTCCTGGAGCATCTTCAATCCTGGCAGTGCCCTACAATACCTCATTGAATTCCATTCTTTTCCATTTCCATTTTATTACATTCTATTCCTACTCCCACTCCCATTCCATCCTATTGTTATTGCTATTCCATTCTACCCATCCCTTCCTGTTCCTATTCCGTTCTCTCCTATTATCATTCCATTCTATTCTATTTGCATCTCAGCAGACCCGATCCGCTTTTGTAATCTCGACGGCTGCCCCTGAGCTTCCTCCGCACGTGCCAAATGCAGGCAACAGGCTCTGGTAAAGGGTTCCATGCATCTGGCAGGCAGGATTGGACCTCTCTGCCAGCCAAAAATGGGCCCGTTTATGGTCTCCCCCTGCCTCCAGTACCCCAGTACCTCTCTGCCAGCCAAAAACTGACCCATTGTTGGCCTCCACATGCCCTGGTTTTGGCCTTCCCGGCCTCCAGAAGTCTTCTGCCAGCCACTCCTGCCTCCAGTAGCTCTCTACCTTACCTACCTACCTACCTACCTATTTATTTATTTATTTATTTATTTATTTATTTATACTGGGATTTCTATGCTGCCCTATCTCCTGAAGGACTCAGGGTGGCTCACAGCAGTAAAAAACAGCAATACAAAAATTAAAAGCCAATTAAATTAATACATCCCAATCTAATGAATTAAAACTAACACACTACGAGTAAAAAACCCCTCCCCTCCATCAGTCCAGGTCAGCAAGCTGGAAAAGCCACGTTTTCAGGCCATGCCAGAAGGATTGAAGGTCAGGGGCCACCCGAAGCTCCAGGGGCAACTGATTCCACAGAGTGGGCACTCCCACAGAGAAGGCCCTACCCCTAGGGGTCGCCAGCCGACACTGGCCGATGGCACCCCAAGGAGGCCCTGTCTGTGGGACCGCACGGGACATTGGGAAGTCGTTGCTGGCAGCAGAGGTTCTGTAAATACCCTGGTCCTAAGCCATGTAGGGCTTTATAGGTGAGCACCAGTACCTTGAATCTTGAATTCCAACTCGCAAAGGTAAGGTAACCCTGCCAGATCACCATTACTCGCTCTGGTATCAGCCCTCTAAAGTTCACTCCTGTTTTGATTAAGCACTTTGTCAATAATTGGTATTCCTTCCTTAGATCTCTAACTCTTCTTGGGATTTGTTTTAAGACCACTATTTCTTTCCCTTTATATTTTAAGGGGTCGTCTCTTGCTCTCTGCAAAATCTGTTTTTGTTTGTTTGTTTTTTCTCGGTAAATCTCACATGGACCTCTCTAGGAAGTCTAAATATGGATTCTAAATATTTTGTCAATCTCAGCCAAAATTTCTTTTTGGGCACCTCCAAGGCCCCCACCAACAGTTCTGCCATTATCTCTGCTAAATTCTCTCCCTTCTTCCATGTTCTGGAATCTCAAATAATAATCTGCCCTATCCATTTCTAATGATATTATTGTTTATTCTTTATTTTGATTTGCCAGTGTGAGTCTATAATCAAGCTCTCCCACTCTTTTTTCTGTTAGTTCAGTTTTCTCTTCTACTTTTTGTATACTTTGTTCATTGTTCAAGTTCTCTATTTTTTCTTCCACTTTCTCTACTTCGTCTTCTACTTTCCCTACTTTCTCTTCTATTTTCCCTATCCTTTCCTTCAACTCCTCATGTAGAGCTTGTATCATGGTTTTCAATTCTGCTTGCATCACATTAGACTTCTCCTGTTGAAGCATAGCATCCAGGATTCTCTGCCCAGCAGGGCTAGAGGTGGCAGACAATGATGCTGGAGATGATGCAGATGTTGTCTTCTTCATTTTAAGATATTTTAGTATTTATAATCCATCCAAAGTAAAAGGTAAGTTCAATTATAATCCAAAAAGAGGGTAAAAATGTAAATTAGAATTCAAATACTAATTCAGTCTTTGGAGTCCTTCTTTTTCTTCAGGTTCTTCTAACCTTAATCCAGTTTAACAAAAGGAAAGGAACTTGCAAAGTAACAGATTATAATCCAAGTTGGCCCACCAAGCTTGAGAGTTCAACCACCAGTTATTTTATGTCCAAAAAGAGAGTGCACAGAGTAAGAAAAAAAGAAAAAAAGTCAAAGAAGGGAAGCCTTTATTATTCAGTTTCTATTTGCCTTGTCTAGTTTATTTTACTTTAAATTTCAAGAGCTACACTGTTTGCAAAGAAAAAAAATGATTTTTTCAATGTTCCGCTGTTTTAGTTCTACAGTCAAAACACCTTGTTATCACTATGTTCTCAGACTTTCAAGGCTCTCCATCTGTTTCTATGTTTTTCCCTCTCTATTTTTATTTTAATATTTTATTTTTTAAAAACGAAAATACAAATCTCTATTCACATTAACAGTGTTCGTGTCATTATTAATACATACCTCTCCTTTTATACGTAAACATCAACTCTTATTTCTATCCTCCACCCATTTGTACCACCTATCCCAAACCGCATAATAGTCTGAGTCATATTTGCCTCTTAATTCCATTGTGAATTTATCCAGTTTCACACAATCCATTATTTTTTGTGTCAAGTCTTCTTCAGATGGTATCTTTTCCTTCTTCCATCCCTGTGGGAAGGCTATTCTCGTCGCAGTTATATGTATAATGATGTATCGGATGATCTTGCTCAATTTTCCCTTAATTCTCCCTTAATTATTCCTAATAAGAATATTTCTGGTTCGAGTTCTAATTTGTTCTCTGTAATTTCTAATAACCATCTTTGTACCCTCATCCAATATTTTTTAACCTCTGGACACTGCCACCACATATGGAAGAACGCTCCTTCTTTGTGTTTACACTTCCAACATTCTGCTTTTGTGTTTGGATATATTTTGGCCAGTCTTGCTGGGGCTAGGTGCCACCTACAAAACATTTTATATTGATTTTCTTTACATGTTCTTGACAATGTCAGTTTACAGTTATCAATCCAATTCCCTCTCTTATATCTTCCACTTTTCACTTTTGCCTGTAGGTGGCACTGTTGCTCTGCTTCTCTCTTTTCTGTCTCTTTGTGTTGTGTTTCCCAATGCAAGTTTGTAAAATACAATATACAAAAAAGAAAAGCCTATATAATCAATTTTTGTAATGTCCAGAAATTTCTAGCTTAGAAGTATTGTATTTTGAAGTACCCAGTTTGGTTTCCTAAGTATTCTCTTTCAACAAGCCCATTTAGTCTTATATTTCATGGATAGCCCTTAAAAGCTCTTTTCATTGCTTTCTTCTGTAGTTGGAAGAAAAAAAAAACACCACCTCACCTTTTAGATCCACTTTCTCTCAGTTATCTTCCAGGGGACTCTTTCTTCTAATGTTAAATGTTCAGGATTAAAAATCTCTCACCCAGATCCATCATACTGTTCTTCTGTCTTTCTCACTTCCTTCAGGTGGACGTCCCAGCTTCAGAGTGGCACGCAATGGCCGCCTTCCCGGCTGTCAAGTTGAATTGCCTTATCCGGGTCACTAAGGGAGATTGTGGGCTCCCCGTGATCCACAGACTGTACTCTTTCCGTTCATCACCCTATGAGGCGATTTAGGTCTGTTTGGACCCCTGTAGCTTGGGTTTCGATATTCCCCACGGAGCTTCCCTGAGGCACGTCATGTCGCCACAACATCAGCCCCACCCTCCCCTAATCTAAATCTCTGAAGCTGATGTTTTGTTCTCCATCTTATGCCTCTAATAGCCTAGAGATGTTATGAAAATATGAAGCAACTTTGTCCTAGAGTATTTAGAGCTGTCAAAATATGCAAGACAGAATGTGAGATATGAAACCTAAATCTCGAATGAAGTAATTAATTGAGTTTTTTTCCCCTACCAATATTGCAAATCATTTGAAGTTCAGGCATGGGTAATAATTATGTCCCTCCAAAGGGGAAAAGAAATAATGTCATAGTGGAATCTATTCAATGCAAAAGTGGTAATGCAAAAGAGTTTTCAAATAGCATAGTGTATCTACATGGGCCTTATTATGCATTAGATTTCCAGTTTGGTCTAGTGGTTAAGGTCTATTTCTAGAAGCCAGAACTATGAATTTTAGTTCTTTGTTAAGCATGAAAAATTAGCTAGGTGTCTTTGGGCCAGTCCCTGTGATGACCCAGGGTGTGGCACAAAGGCAACACAGCCAGAAAATAAGTAGAGGTCTCTTTATTAGCTCCAACTTTGCCCCCAGTGACCCGGTTACCTTCCGGTCTGAAGAAAAACTGTCCCATGAGCCTACACCAGCCTTTGGCTGCAGATATTCCAGTCCAAACATTGTAAACTGAAAACCTTAAACTATAAATCCATTAAGACAAAATAAGGTAATAAATCCGGCAGAGCAAGATATGGAGTTCCAGAAATGAAGTAACAAGGCAGTAAATCAAACCAGTTGGGAGAATGCCAGAAACTCATAACAGCAGCCAACATCAGATAAACTCAATGTTTGTTCCCAACAAATGCCCCTCCCAACTGGTTCTCCTTTAAACTCCTTCCCCAGGTGTGCCTTGTGAAAGGAATCAGGGCCCTTTCCTCCATTGTAAGCCACACAACCCACATTGCTGTCCTCTCCGTTCTTCCATGCGTGCCCTAGGATGAAGAGAGGGTGGGCCTTGGTCTTCCTTTGAACCCCCTCTTCCTTGTTCTATCTCTTCCCTGCTCTGCCCAGCCTGATTTCCTCCAGAGCCAACAGAGCCACTCCCCCAATCCCTGATGGCTATTCGTCTCCCTCCTCGGATTCAGACTCCAACTGGGGCACGGCAGTCCCTCTCTCCTCCAGCCCAAGGGTTATTGTGGAGAAAATGAGGAAGGAGTACAATGTGTGTTCATTTTCCTGAATTATTTTTTAATAAATACAGGATATAAAATACATACATGTAAGTAGCCTTATTGTCCACATTTAATGATTTGGTACAGAGGGATGTTTTGTTGTTGTAGTTAGGTCAAAAGTCATATTTTTTTAAATTATTATGTGGTAAAAATATCAGGGTAGATATCTACTAGTAGATTCAGATCTACTTTCGGCCCATCCTGTCTGCAGTCTGTTGAATATTACTTGAAGCTCAATTTATTGAATTGTATTTTGTGGTGGTAAAATATCTGGATAATTTGCTTTGCTAGTATTGCCCACTAGAGGGCAAAACAGCTGTCTCTAAGAGAGCTCCAAGATTGTTCTATTGTAATAATAGAATAATTATTAATAAAATAATTAAGTCTCTGATCTTAGTATGAGCTCCTCCATCAATGTGAACAATGATCTGATTTACCAGTTTCATGAATTTTCAAATGGCCGACAAGGTCAAGTACACTTCTGCAGAAACATGAGATGCAGAGAAGCTAATTCAGGCTGTAGGTCCCATCTGAGACATGGGCAGTTTTTCCATTAGCCAGTTTAAACATGACACCATCTAAATTAACAGGATTCATTTTTGTTGGAAAATCTGTCCAGAAGTTATAGCTTCAGGATTCCTAGAATTAAATAAACAAGCCAAATAAAAAATCCAGAGAAAATGTTTTGTTTTGGTTTTGTAATATATGCTTTTACTCAGAAAAACATAAGCTAGATAGTTGTTTCCTGGTAGAAAAATATTTCTTAGTACTAAACTTGTGCACATAAAATAAGAATTACTTTAAAAAGAGCTATTTCGACACTAAGTAGAATAATTTTGTGGACAGATGAATGGGTATGGTGAATTTAATAATCCTCAAAGCTATCCTGGGGGAGTTGTAAGGTTTGCACAGTCATTTTTGAATAGTAATTTACAAATATGTATGCATTATATCTGGGTCTTCAATTTCTATCAAGAATTATGCTGTGGAATTTCTTTGCTTCAGATAACTTGAAAATTTAGTTATTGTTTCCTTATATAGAAACCCGGGCAATGGTGTTCCAGGGTTAGGGTTAGGGTCTAAAAGTACAAGCAAACCTTTGTTTAGTCACAAATATGCACATTTTATGCAAGCTTGTAAGCTACTATATTGTTGCTCACATCCTATCAACTAGGAGATATATGATACACATAGAATGCAGACTTATAGCTTTCTAAACACTTGTTTATTTTCAGGTATTCTCTTACAATACAATCTTGGTTAATTACTGCTTATAGACTGATTATCGCAGAATACAGAATTTGGTCAATGTACTCTTGCCATTATTATTACGTCCTCTAGAATGTTTAGCTTGGGCTTTATGGATTGCTTATTTTTCTTATGAGATCATTACTCATTCAGGTCTTCAGAAGACAGTAGACGGAATTTGTAATTTTGTCTTTTTGTGGTATGAAACTAGTGACTAGACTTCATGAGAAAGAATATAACAGGTATTGTTTCTTTTACTAGCCTTAAGCATTCAGATTTTATCCTGGATTGATTTTTCAGTATCAGCAGTTAATATTGTCAAAATGATGATATTCAGGCTTAAATTATTTGGAAAGCAACCAGCATTAAATAAGAAGCATATTTCTCCTTGTATGGGCAACATTTTCCCATGTCTCCACCCTATACCCACTATTGCATTTTTTCCACATCAGATATAGGAAACATGCAGCACACAGGTGATCCTTGACTTATCACCATACTTAGGGATTGTTTGAAGTTATAGCTACCCACCTGCATTAATGGCATTTACAATATTCAGCAGTCACATGAAAAAAGCCACTTTTATTTCCTGTTTTTGGCAAAAACACCTCATAGAAAATAATGGATTCACTTAATGACTGGCATTTGCTTAACAACCATCACATTTGATATATGACTGCCATGTTTAATGGCCTCCACAAAAAAGATTGTAAAAATGGTCAGTCAAATGCTAACCTCCTTTATGACTATCACAACAAGACCATAATCATCAGGCTCTATTATGGTCGTAAGTTGAAGGCTACCTATGTAGTGAGATGTATTTGGATTCTGTTGTATCTGGTAGAGATTTTTGTTTGTTTATCACATTGGTACTTCAATTATGAATGATTCTTAAGCAATGTATATCCCAGCTCACTGGTGAAAAGAATATAAAAAGAAAACAAATCATTATTACTGACCTTTTATCGATGTAAGCAAAAATAAAAGAAAAATCCATTGCCATAGAGAGAAAGATGACATTTCAGCCCCAAGACCAGATGGAATAATGTGTTAATAGTACCCTAAGCACCTGGAGTAATGACCATCCAAATATAACGGGGACACATTCTACTGGATCTTGTTGGACAGATAAATTGTTGGAAGCAGGAGGTCTTACAGATATTTGGATTCTGTGTTATGAATATGTGCCGGTTTAATAGTTTACCATTATCAATTTTTTTGTCAGATCTTATTCAAAGGCATTCAGGAATTCAAAAGGAGAAATCACATTTGTGGGGTTTTTTTTCTGTTGACATTCGCTATTATTTTAGATTTTTAAAGAAAATAGTTTGCTCTGGACAAATAGTTTATAACAAGTCAATAAAGACATTTTTTTAATAAGTAGCAATGTCCTAGGCATAGGGCCTTTTCTGCTGTAGCACCCACTTTATGGAACATCTCCATCCTGCAAAAAGTGGGACTGGTTCAGTTTATGGAAATCCCTCAAAAGCTGGTAGTGTCATCGGGCTTGGGGACTCCAGAAACTATAAAAATAGTTGAGGTGATATACTGGAGTGGGTCCATTTAACCTTTGTTCTTTCTTAGTGCTCTATTTTTATAGTTTTAAGTTATATAATAACAATTTTAGTTGATTTTAGTTTTGTTGTCTTCCACTTAGTCACTTGTTTGTGAAATGGCTGTCCATATACATTTGATAAATAATAGATGATAAATAGAAGATGATTATAATGATAAATAGACAGACAGACAAACAGATATTTCTTGTTCATGTTTGCCACTTAGTTAATGCAGAATTTATTAGGAAATAAATTAAGGGAGCATGCTTTCTTGATTACACTGCTGCAAACTAATAGATTAATTATTTGTAGTGCAAGAATTTGTAGACTGGAAATCAAGCATCCAGAATTTTACATAGTTCATTAGTTCACTCTATACACAGGGACAATACATTAGTGGTTTAAATTATAAAGCCTGTAGTATCTTTGTAGTGAGGATTCAGATTCATTACAAATGAATGTTTTTCATTTTTATTAAATAAAACTTATTCGGCTTTGATGCTTTCTTTCAACAGGTTACTATTAAAACAGGAAAACTTTATCATTGTTTCTCATTGCATTCAACTGAGGTAAATTTTGTTACCTCAGATCTTAAGATGAATATGAAAGTGGCATTAAATTCCAGTCTTGGCTTGAATGATATAAGAAGAAACTGTTTAAAGATTTACAATACTAGTATAATTGTATCATGACACAGGAGCTTGCAGAAGCATCTTTAAATTATTAAACTGAAACATGATTGTTTGGATCATTATTTCATGGCTGCTTCTTTTGGTTTAAATTTTTTTCTCCATAATAAAAGTCCTGGATAACAAAATCTGATATTTCCTCTTCCAATCTGTTTCTGATCATGAAATAAAAAACAGGAATTTTGTGGTTTCTAGGATACTAACAGGGTTCAGAAGATTCTAACATTGTTATTTTTTTAAAATCTCCTGTTTCGATAATAATGTCTGAGTATTATTGCAGTATATTTATCCTTCTTGTTATTCACCATCTATGACAAATATGTACAATCCACAATTTCAATAGTGGCTAATAAAATTGGAATGGATTTTCCTTTTGCTGTAATAGTATAAAATTATACAATCATGCTATGAGAAATGGTTAAAGGATCTGGGTAGTTTTAGCCTACAGAAAAGATGTCTGTAGAGAGATATGATTGCAGTCTTAAAGATTGTCACACTGAGGAGGGAATAGATTTCTTTCTCTTTTGCCACAGAGAGAAAGATCAGAACCAACAAGGTAAAGCTGTGAGGAAGCAGGTAAAGCTAAGTATCAGGAGAAATTTCCTTACTGTGCAGTGTAATAATTGCAGAGGATGATGGTAAAAAACATGTCTTAACTATAGCTTAACATTAGTGTAAGGTAAACAATATAAGAGCCAGGCCAGTATGAGTCTGCTGACATGGGAAGCAATTGGAGGCCTGTATAAAGCAGAAATTCCAGAGAAAAGGGAGGGTGGAACTATATATTTATTAAAGTTTCTGCAGAAGAAATGCCAATAGATTCACAACACGTTAAATCATTAAAGTACTTGTCCTTTGTGGCTGGTGATCTAGCATAGACATCAATCCAGGAAGAATTTATTTTCTTTATTTAAATTCTTCTAGAACAGGGCTGCCAAACTTCCGGCCCACAGACTGGATGTGTCATGTGCTGGCCAAGCCCCCATCCGGTTTGGCGAAGGGAAAAAAATTCCTGATGTTGCCGTAACAACTTGAGTTTGACACCCTTGTTCTAGACCAAATAGCTAAATGGGGGAATCAGAATTGGGCAGAAAGGCAGTAGTAAGTTGAATTGTATTTATTGGCATTTGTAGGACTTTCCAGATCTTATTGACTCCCACTTTCTCTTACCCTTGGCTCTGCTGTCCAGAGAATGATGGCATTTGGCATTCAATAACTTCTGGAAATCCACACATCATTTATATCCACTTTAAGGCAACAGAAAGTATTCATTGTATGGACACTATTCTGGTATTCCAGGGGATGGAGGGGGAGCATAATCTAACAAAAACACGTTCTGATAGTCTGGGTGCCCAGTAAGGGAGATTTTATTTAACTTTTGACAAATAAAACACATCCACAAACAATTAGACCAACTTTTATGAATCCATGCACAATAATCACGAAGCTATATATCATCTGAGAACCCACACTACTGATTTTGCTATGTTTGCCCACACAAATAAAATAATTTTAGAAACTGAAAGGCAAATTATGACTTGTAAAACTCCACACAGTATCCAGAAATTTCAGCCCCCATAAATTATGGTTTTACTACTGATGAAGGAAACAAACTGCAATAATGACTATTCAGACAAAGGACATTCAAATTAGATCTTACTGCTCAACTAATACATAATGGCAACAGTCGCTTGGCACCCTTTTATTTAGTAAATGTGGCCCACTGTGAGTAAGGATAAGTATTATTTAAAAATTTGGAATAAATTCTAGCATTCAACTGCATAAATAAAATGGTACTATTTAGTAGACACATATTCCTTAAACTTTTAAGTACTGTACAGCTACTACAAATAATGCAGCATAATATTGAGCTTTCAACTTTATTGTCAAAAGAATGAACACAAAGAGAATAAATTGTTACTAGCTTTAATAAAAATGTAACAAAATGCTTTTATATAACTTGTGGTCACTTAAGTGAATTTTGTTAAATCAAACTCTCAGCTGTTCTTCTTTTCATTAAACTACACATATCTGTAGCTGTGTTCCAATATCTAAGGGACTGCCAGAAAGAAGAGGGGAGCAACCTATTTTCCATAGCATCAGAAAAACAAGAAACAGTGAATGGAAACGAGTCAAGGAGAAAAGCTGCTTAGAACAGGAAAAAATTCCTAATAGAGCAATTACAGTAATCAGTACCTCCAAAAGTTATGGGTGCTCCAACACTGGAGATTTTTAAAAAGAGATTGCACAATTATTTGTCTGAAATAGTATAGGATTTTCTGCCTGAGCAGGGGGTTGAACTAGAAGACCTCAAGGTCCCTTCCAACTCTTTTATTCTGTTATTCTGTTAGAGTTTGGGGAAGCCTGGTTTAAGCAGTTTGCAGAGAAATTCAGAATGTGAATACCGAAAAAGGAAGAAGAATAAAGTGTAAGAAGATTTTTTTTCTCCTGGGAGTACTGAAATAAAAAGTACTGCCTCTGTAAATGTGCAATTAGATCATCATTGTCAGCCCTTCAGGCATGTCTGCTGCTGGCCACTTTATGGGTTAGCACTCTCCAAATCCTCCTGTTTTGCTCCGTCTCCTTCATATCCACCGTGATCATCCCAGTTTCATCCTTTATAGGGTCCGGTCAGTAAGGCAGCCCCTTCTTTTCTCCATTGAGCTGCTCCGAGCATCCAGAGAGTGGGAGGTGCTTAGTCTCTCTGCTCAGATAGGCTGCACTTAATTAAAGGACGCTCTTACTCCTCCGCTCCTCCCTAATGTCCCCCAGTTTTAGCTCAGCCTTTGGTTCGATAGGCAGCTTTCCTTGGTCAGAGCAGGAACAAATTGAGGTGAATAGATCATTATTCTGCAATGCCCCCTATCTAGGACTGCCCTTGCATACCATCCAGAGGTTTCAACTGGTGCAAAATGTGGCTGCGCGGGTTGTGATGGGAGCTTCCCGATACTCCCATGTTACACCCCTCCTGCATGAGCTGCATTGGTTACCGGTTGCCCTCCGGGTGAGATTCAAGGTGTTGATATTAACATTCAAAGTCCTTTACGACTTGGGTCCAGGGTATTTGCAGGAGCGTCTCCTGCCAGTATTGAATACCGATTGCCATATGCATGTGCACAGACGGGGACTCCTCAGGGTGCCGTTGGCTAGACAGTGTCGGCTGGCGGTGCCTCAGGGAAGGGCCTACTCTATTGCGGCCCCTGCCTTGTGGAATCAACTCCCTTTGGAGCTCCGTTTGGCTCCTGATCTTCGCTCTTTCCGCTGCAATTTGAAGACCTGGTTGTTTGAACAGGCTGGGCTGGACTGACTTCCTGGGGGGGGGTTAAATTTATTTTAATTGTTTTAGTGATTGTGCTTGTCTGGTTTAATTCTTTTTAAATATTTATTGCTGTCATTTTAATTGTGAGCCGCCCCAAGTCCTCTAGGAGAGGGGACAGCATACAAGTCCAACTAATAAATAAATAAAATAAATTATTACACAGATTGGCCTTTCAAAATTTTTCTTCTAAATTTCATCAGCAAGATCCAACTGCAATTAGAGAGAAGCAGTCGGTATGATCGTGGATCACCTCCGGCGTTCCAGCCACATTTGTGCCCATAAGGGCAGAGGCTTAGAACCCTGCCATTCTAATTTGGACATCGCGCTTTTTCAAACGATGAAGCTTTCCCTTTCCTTTGTCCTAATTTCCTCGTGCCTTCCTCCTTGCCATTGCATTCCCGAAATTCACGCTGTTTATAAGGAGCGCGTTGTTTCTCAAATGTTGCCAGTGATGATTCCTCCCCACGGAGAACACAGGGGTGGGGGCGTTGCAGCCCTGATTCTCCCTTATCCGCCCCTCAATTGCAGGATAGCCGTTTAGTAATCTGTTGGGCAGCATAGGTATTGCCGTGCATGGGGCCAAAAATACTTCTGCACCATTCTGAGTTGGGGACTGTCCGCCATTTTAAGTGCACATTTCCCAGGCCACAGGGCCAGCACCACGTTGCATCATGGGGTCCTTGCTGGGGATTTTCCCAGCCTACTGTTGAGAGGCTTTATTCCCTTTAAAACTCTAGACACAGAGGCCAGGGGAAATAAACATTCTACTCCCTTTAGCTCCAGTTTGGGAGATTAATTCATTGCTATTTGTTGGCTGCCCTCACAGTTCAAACAAGTATTTATTTATAAATATATAAGCACAGCACTATCAGCCTGTATCAAGGCCTGAGGCCTGTGGAGTCAACTGTTGAGGGCCTATTATTTATAGTGAATTGCCCTATCTAGTGTTATCAAATTTGAACCATTTGATCTTTATCAGTATATTGAAGCATTAAGTCTTTTTATTCAATACATTACATATATATATATATAAAGAACTATATATGTATATCTTTATATAGATAATATATACATTTAATAATTAATTGTTATTTGAAAAGTATTCTAATTCAAATAATAATAATAATGCCTCAATTTTTAGATTTTTTATATCAAAATAGGGGAGTGAATATTGATTGGGTTCCCTGTCCCAGCTGTGGTGCAGGAGCCCGGACGTGCCAACTGTCCATACATATACATACATACATACATACATACATACATAAATTCATATCTATATATTTATACAGTCATCTCATATCTCTGAGATACTTTAAAGAATTGCAATGTCAAGTAGAGGTGGAGCTAAGGCACAGACCCAAGACAAGTCCAACAGAGCTAAGCGTCCTTCAAAGGCCGCAGAGAAAGATGCGACCAGATGCCAAAAAGCCCTGGAAAAGCAAATTGAAAAGAACACAAGGGAGCCTGAGAGAGTTTCCCAGCCCCCTACTCCAGCCCCACAACATCAGACTCATGCCACCCCTACACCTCTAGACCTCTCCATGCCATCTCAGCCAACTGCCACTGTAACATCAGGTGCACAGGCATCAAGAAGAGCCCCTGAAGCAACTTTCACTCCCACAGCAGCCAGCCTACACCAGGAGTAGTTTCTTCCAGATGAGGTTCCAGACACAATGAAGGCATGGATGGAGTTGGTGATTCGCAGAGGAATAAGCGGGGGTGCAACAATTCCTCATGGCCAGACAGCTCCCAGTGTTGGAATGTGACTCTCAGTGCGATCTCTAGGAAGAACTGATCTGCATTATCCTCAGGTACCTCACTAAGGGGAGCTTTCTATAATTTCCCATATACATTCACAAGACGTTCAGTCAGTGACTGTCACTGACTATCTGCAGAGCTCTCCGTCCGTACTTGCAAAGAACGGCTCCATTCAGGAAAACTGAAGCCCTCTTTGTATCCTTTCAGCCAATCACTCAGGGACAGAAGGTCTCGCCTTCAACTATAGGGAAATGGTTGAAGGCCACGATAGCCAAGGCATATGAGACTCAATCATTACCCATGCCTAGCAGCATCACAGTGCATTCCACAAGGAGCGCGGCAACTTCAGTGGCCTGGGCCACGCAAGCTCCTATAACAGAAATATGTAGAGCGGCAACATGGGCCTCCCCATCGCCTTTCATTAGGCATTACAAAATTGATGTCTTTGCTTCTGCTGAGGCCTGTTTCGGTAGGAGAGTTTTACAACGCATACATTCAGACACTGGGGGTACTCCAATCCAGACGTAGACCCTCCCGTAGGACAAGCCAAGCTTTGGTTTGTCCCACTCTCTGAATGTTTGGAGCAGCTCAATGGAGAAGGGGCGTTGGTACTTACCTGATATGCCCATTCTCGGTGAGCTGCGATGAGCATCCAGCCCCACCCAATTTCTGTCTGGTGGGATCCTGTTCTGGCCAACGACTAATCTGTATATATACAATTCAGAAAGAGGCTGAGGGTTTCAACACTTCGTCTTCACCAAAACTGGGAGATGTTAGGAAGGAGTGGAGGAGGAGTAAGAACATCCTTTAGTTAAGCCCAGCCAATCTGAGCAGAGAGACTAAGCACCTCCCACTCTCTGGATGCTCGTTGCAGCTCACCAAGAATGGGCGTATCAGATAAGTACCAACGTCCCTTTCCACTGGTGATTCCCAGCATGATTCATTTTTTGAGTCAACTCACCTGACATGGCCAAAGTATGATAGCTTTTGTTTGGGGATCCTGGCTTCAGGTGATATTTTTGGTGAGGTTTGTCTAGGACTCTTGTTCATTATTTTGCAGTCCATAATAATTTTCTCCAGCTGCATAGTTCGAAGGCTTCCTTCTCCTAGCTAACTTTTTCAGAGTCCATGTTTCACAGCCATAAGTAGCCATGTGGAAAAATTATTGTATTGATTAATCTGTATTTGGTTGGGAGGCTGATATCTTTACTCTTCCAGATGTTATTCATGCAGATATTACATTTCTTCCAAGTGCTTCTGATCTCAGATCTGTAATCACCACATTGGTCGATTTTAGAGGCTAGGAAGATGAATTACTTTACTGTTTTGATGGTCTCATTGAAATTAGATCATTTATCTAAAACTATCAAATCTTTGATGAACTCCTTGCTTTTCTCTGAACTCCACCTTCTTTCCAGTAAAATATGTAGTTTTGGTAAAAGCCTAGATACCTTCCTACTGGTGATTTAGAGAACTTTCATTGAACTATATGCATGCCTGTGGTTTTTTATTATTTAATCCATTGGCAGAACAATTATGATAATGTTGTAAGTAGGCATGACTCTCTCCTTGGTTTTGGTTTTGCAAAAGGGATTTCCTTAACAGTCTTATTTTCAAAGAATATAATTTGTATTGGCCAAGTACAAGAGTTACATAAGCTCCTACATGGTGCTTGGTTTAGCCAAAAGGAATTTTGCCTGATTAGATCCACTCATCAAATAGCAGAACTCAAAAGAATACTGCAATTACTGTAAGTCTATACTATAAGCATATAAATGTGAATTTTAAAAAAAGTCTCAAAAGGAACTTCACAGTGTGACATTGGGGGTTGAAATCTAATTTTCCTGGAGCTCTCAAAGCAGAATTAGTTCCCATGATGCTAGGCTATATTATGCTTTTTCACTCATCTATAACTTAAATCTTAATAAACCTTAAAACAAACAAATAGTAGGTGAAGTGAATGGTGAGCAAACTGGCCACAAGACTATTTGGTGTAATTGTAACAGGTCAGGATCAGATTTCAGAAGTTCCTTTAAGTAAAAGTTTTCCTTGTTAAGTAGGAGCAACACATTTATTAGGATGTATCCTTTCTCTGAGATTTTCTATACCCAATGACTTTCTTATACTCTAAGTCTGTTTATAATGTGGTCTACTTTGCAGAAGACTGAAATCCGTATGTATATGCATGCTAAAACATATTCTTCAATTTCATAAAGTTTTATTCTCTTGCAAAAAAAGAATTGTTTCTCAATGTCTTTCTTGTTCATACAGCAGTTATTTAGGTGGAAGAGTAATCATAATGCCGATACAGACATGCATTTTAACACAGCCCATGTATACGCATCTTCTAGTTTAATTTAATGACTGCTCCAGTGGTGGAATTCAAAAATCTTTACTACAGTTTCTCTGGGTGTGGCTTGGTGGGCGTAGCAGGGGAAGGATACTGTAAAATCTCCAGTCAGAGGTGGTATTTGCCAGTTCTCTGAACTACTCAAAATTTTGGCTTTGGTTCTTCAGAACTGGTCAGAACCTGCTGAGTACCACCTCTGGACTGCTCATTTGATGACTGCATAATCAACCTAGTTATCCCAAATGAACCTATGCTTCTTTGCCATGTCCAAGTAAGAGTGAATTATTAATCGGTTGTATTCAGGTTGCAAAATATATTGGGTTAGCTCCAAAGGAATTGCAGTATTTTAGGTTTGGTTACTTCTGAATTAGAAGAAATTGAGAGTAAAGCCATGGCAGAAAGTCAATACTATAATTCTGTTTTAAGTACTGCCACTACCTTTCAGTAAACAAATTATGCAAACTTGCATGGTTGATTTTTGAGGCTTCCTTGTAGTTCACTGAAATATGTTTGAAAGTAGCTATACTGGCTTAAAATTTTCTTAGAATAATGGTGGCAATGAATTGTTAATGTCACCTAATATTTGCAAATATTTAATTAAAAATATAGTTCTGTGGCTCCTGTTGACATTCTTCATGTAAATTCTTTCCAGTAATACAAAGGGCAATTAGTAGACTGAGCTTTTTTTCTGCTATGCCACCACACTTATTTTTATAATGAAAACCATCTAACTTAAGATTTAAATAAAATTTAAATCAGATGTGTGTGTGGGAATGCTTGGTTAACAACAGCACTTTGTTGTATAACTCCATTAAAAAAATATTAGTCCAGTAATATTTCATCTCTAAAAGCACAAAAAGAAGAGATAGCATTTTCCACTTACTGTATATAATTTTTGTTAAATAATCTATATTCTGTTGTTCTAATCAAGAGTTTTAAAAAATTACTTGTCAACAAAAGGAATGTTACTGCCAGTAAATATTTGTCTTCCCACACTGAGAAAATAAGATATTCTGCTAGCCAAGTTGAAAGAGAGATATTTGTATTAACTTAATTAAAACAAAAAAGTGAAAATAAAGCATGATTAAGCCCTAGCGTAAAACTGAAAAATATCCATTTATCCATACAAAAATGCAATCTAACATGCAACATTATTTTTCTCTCAACTCTGCGCTAAAGCTCAACTCACCATCTCCATTTCCCATAATGAGCTGTACAAATACAAAAGGCAATGGAAAAAGAAACATGTATGTGATGCTTTGTAGTGCCACAGAAATGTTCCAGAAGAAGGTAATCTCTTCAGATTGTCATATTCTGCACAGCCTCATCCTTTCTTCACCCATTGCCCTCCATCATCTCTCTGAAGTGTTGCTTATAATCACCAAGCCCTTCTTGTCTGCATGTCACAAAGCACTATAGTATAAATATTATGAGACACTGCCAAGGACTTGCCATGTTGCTTTTGCTTTGCCTTCCAGACCTATAGTTCCATTCTGTAATACTTGCTAACAGGTTACACTGCCCTTGTCGACTCCACACAGCATTTATCAGCTTCTGTGTGGGAAC
Organism: Naja naja; assembly: GCA_009733165.1. Lineage (NCBI taxonomy): Eukaryota > Metazoa > Chordata > Lepidosauria > Squamata > Elapidae > Naja > Naja naja. Next base: position 28,284,613 of record CM019155.1, read on the forward strand.
ACTGCTCGAGATACATTAATATTTATTTCATGGCATAAGCAGTATTTCATATCCACATTTTACAGCATATTGGCTTTTCTTTGCCCTTCTATAAACCTATGGGTTTTTTTCAGTATGTTAACTTCCATGGATACTATCAAGATACATTTCAATACGTTTTTCCTAAGGAAAATAATAATAATAATAATAATAATAATAATAATAATAATAATAATAATAATAATAATATAATTTATTAGACTTGTATGCTGCCCTCTCTCCCTAAGGACTCGAGGCGGCTCACAATATAAAAACGCAATACAATAATTTACTTAAAAAATAATTAAACAATACAAGCCCAATAATACACTAAAACTAATTAAAATTACTTTAAAAAACCCCTCCCCGGTTCAGTCCAGGCCAGCCTGCTGAAATAACCAGGTCTTCAGGTCCCAGCGGAAGGAGTGGAGATCAGGGGCCAAGCGAAGAACCAAGGGGAGCTGGTTCCACAGGGTGGGTGCTCCTACAGAGAAGGCCCTACCCCTGGGCACCGCCAGCTGACAATGTCTGGTCGACAGTACCCCAAGGAGGCCCTGCCTGTGGGAGAATACAGGGCGATCGGAGTGTGATGCTGGCAGGAGACGTTCCTGCAAGTACCCTGGATCCAAGCCATGTAGGACTTTACATGTTGTCACTAATACCTTGAATCTCACCCGGAAGACAATCGGCAACCAATGCAGGTCGTGCAGGAGGGGTGTAACATGGGAGTATCGGGACACTCCCATCACAGCCCGCATGGCCGTATTCTGCACCAGCTGCAACCTCCCGGTGGTGCTCAAGGGCAGTCCCATGTAGAGAGCATTGCAGTAGTTGATTCGGGAAGTGACGAGTGCATGAGTGACTGTATGTAGGCATCTCGGCTCAGGTAAAGGCGCAGCTGGCGAACCAGACAAACCTGGGCAAATGCCTCCCTGGACACAGCTCCCACCTGCTCCTCCAAACTGAGCTGTGTATCCAGGAGGACGCCCAGGTTGCATGCCCTGTCCACGGGGGGCAACACCTCTTCCCCCATGACCAATGGTGGTATATCCTGAATAATCCGAGATGCCGGTATGTACAACCACTCAGTCTTGGCTGGGTTGAATCGAAGCCTGTTCCTCCCCATCCAGGTCTGCACCGCATCCAGACAACGGGACATCACGGAGAGGGCATCATTGATATGGTTCGGGGTGGAGATGAAAAGCTGGGTATCATCCGCATATTGGTGATACCTCACCCGAAGCCATGATCTTGCCCAGCTTATGTAGATATTGAACAGGAGGGGAGAGGACTGACCCTGGGCACCCCACAAGTGAGGGGCCTTGGGCTCGACCTCTGCCCCCCTGCCAACACCAATTGCGAGTGGCCTGAGAGATAGGAGGAGAACCACCGTAAGACGGTGCCCCCCACTCCCAACCCCCCGAGCCACCGCAATAAGATACCATGGTCGATGGTATTGAAAGCCTCCGAGAGATCTAATAGGACTAGGACAGAGGAAAAACCCCTGTCCTGAGCCCTCCAGAGATCATCCATCAGTATGACCAATGCCGTCTCTGTGCTGTGCCCGGGCCGGAAGCCCAATTGGTATGGATCTAGGTAATCGGCTTCCTCCAGGATCATTGGTAGCTGCTGAACCACCATGCTCTCAACAACCATCGCCAGAAAGCAAAGGTTGGAGACAGGATGAAAGTTGTTTAAAATGGATGGGTCCAAGGCAGGCTTCTTGAGGAGGGGCCTCACCACCACCTCTTTCAAGGTGGCGGGGAAGGAGCCCTCCTCTGGAGAAGTGTTGACAACTGCCTGGAGCCAGCCACGTGAAACCTCCCTGGAGGCATAAACCAACCAGGAAGGACACGGGTCCAATAAACACGTGGTGGAACTCAGCCTCCGCATGATCCTGTCCTCTTCATCCAAAGAAACAGGCTCAAAGTCAACCCAAATGGTATCAGCCAGACTCATCGTCACCCCGTCCTCTGACCCCTGCCAGTCTGAGTCCAAGCCGGCCCGAATCTGAGCGACCTTATCCACCCGATGTTGACTAAATTCCTCAGTTCTACCCTGCATAGGATGCTCCCTCACCTCCCGGTGTAGGAGGGAACGAGTGACCCTAAACAGGGTGGCCGGGCGATCATCTGCGGACGTAATGAGAGCGGAGAAGTAAGCACACCTTGCCACCCTCATCGCCACCAGATAAGTCCTAATATAGGCTCTTAGCTGGGCACGGTCAGATTCGGCACGGCTCGTCCTCCACCTGCTCTCTAGGCCCCTCCTTTGATGCTTCATCTCCCGGAGCTCCTCCGAAAACCAGGGAGCTAACCAGGATCTGTGGCGAGGAAGGGGCCGTAAGGAGACAACCCGGTCGAGCGCCTCAGAGGCTGCCTGTTGCCAGGTGGACACTAAGGCTTCGACCGAGTTGTGGACAAGGGAAGTGGGAAATAACCCCAGTGCTGTCTGAAACCTCTCAGGGTCTATCAGGCGTCTGGGGCGGAACCATCTAGTTGGTTCCTCATCCCATCAGCGTGAGGCGGCCTGCTGGAAGACCAGTCGCAGGAGATAATGATCAGTCCATGACAGGGGTTGGCTAGTCGGTGAACCCCCACCATGATCATTGCACCACTGCCCCGAGATGAAAACAAGGTCAAGCGTGTTCTCCCCCTTGTGAGTAGGGCCCTGAATTATCTGGGTCAGGTCCATGGCTGCCATGGAAGACATGAACTCGAGCCAAACCCGGCCTCCCCAGAGAGGGCAGGTTGAAATCCCCCACAACTAAAAGCTTGAGGAATTCTACCGCAATCTCCAAGAGAGTGTCGAGCAGCTCGGGCAGGACTGTTGCCACGCAGCTAGGGGATAGGTACATGAGCAACAGGCCCAACTGACCACCAGGGCCCAACCTCAGGAGGAGAGACTCACACCCGCCCATCTGCGGGACAGTGACCTCCCTTGGAAACAAGGTCATCCTAATAACTACGGTCACTGCTCCGCCCCTACCCTGGGCTCGAGGTTGGTGGAGCACCTGGAAACCTGGGGGACATAGATCACAAAGAGGGACCCCTCCCTCCAGTCCCAACCAGGTCTCCATGATGCAAGCCAGGTCCGCGGCCTCCTCAATAAGTTCACAGAGGAGGGGTGCCTTGTTTACCACGGACCTGGCGTTCATATCGACCAATCTAAGCCCAGGGACCTCACTTCCCGAGTCCCCGGGGAGCGGGCAGAAACAAGAGGGTCGGAGCGTGCCACTGCTCGAAGATAGCAGGGGTGCGCTCCCAAACCATGATTTGGCCCTCTGTTTCTCCATCTCCCTCCCTATCCAATTGCCCTGGGAATGTATACTGCATGAGTCAAAAAGAGGGCTGTGAAAATACAGACCCCTCACATCCTGGACATAAACTGTTTCAACTCCTACCCTCAAAATGACGCTATAGAGCACTGCACACCAGAACAACTAGACACAAGGACAGTTTTTCCCTGAATGCCATCACTCTGCTAAACAAATAATTCTCTCAACACTGTCTAACTATTTACCAAGTCTGCATTGCTATTACTATTAATCTTCTCATCACTCTTTATCACCCATCCACTCCCACTTGTGACTGTATAACTGTAACTTTGTCACTTGTATCCTTACAACTTATATTGACTGTTTCCTAGTATGATTTGATTGCTTATTGTACCCTGTGACTATTGCTAAGTGTTGTACCTTATGATTCTTGACTCTTGATGAATATATCTTTTTCTTTTATGTACACTGAGAGCACATGCACCAAGACAAATTCCTTGTATGTCCAATCACACTTGGCCAATAAAGAATTCTATTCTATTCTATATGGGGAAAACAGTTATTTGAAGATTCTATACTGATATTTGGAAATTGGATTTAAACAGTTTTTAAAAAGATGATTGATAAATGTTGTAAATATCTACTGTAGTTTCTATGTTTTATATTGTGTGTGTGTGTGTGTGTGTGTAAATAATATTTGTATGAGGAAGAGCCACCTTTGCTACTATTCAATTCATAGGAACACAATCAAATATTTTCTAGTATCCAATTTTGTAGTCTACTGTGTGTTCATATCAGATCTTTGTTAGCAACCTAAACTGAACCTAAACTAAATGATTCTTTTTCCCAAGACAAATCTCAAAGAATTTTCTTCAGCAAGATTTATTAATATAAAAGTAGTAGTGACAGAATTCCAGAAAGTGAACTATTTCTATTTAAGATGAATATAGCTGTGTAAATATTATGATAGGGACATTCAAGTGCCAATTTCATAGCCATATAGTATATCAGGGCAGAAACCTCTGCTTAGATGCAGTGGGTATTTCCAGCTATGGATTGTGTGTTGCTAATTAGAGAACCAACTTTTACATGTAGTTCCTTGAATGAAACTTGAATGAATGGTGTGATAGGTGTATAAAAAGATAAGGGGAAGAGTTTCATAACCTTGAATTGCAAGTAATCCTTGACTTATGACTTGTGAATTGAGCCCAAAATGTCTGTTTCTAAGTAAGACAGCAAATGAGTTTTGCCCCATTTTATGTCCTTTTTGCCATAGTTGTTAAGCAAATAATTACAGTTAAGTGAATCGCAGTTGTTAAGTGAATCTGGCTAGCAAGGTTACAAATGGTGATCATATGACCTGGGATAGTACAGCTGTCACAGCCAGTTGCCAATTGCCAAGCCCCTGAATTATGATCATGTATCCATGGGTATACTGTAATGGTTGTACATTAAAACCTGTCATAAGTCATTTTTTCAGTGCTATTATAACTTCAAAAAGTCACTAAACCAATGGTTATAAATCAAGGACTATCTGTATTTCAAATCTGAGTAGCTATTGAAATGTGGGAAGATGAGGATCTCTTTAAGAGTATGTCTATGGAAATTCTCAATCATCCAGGTTATGGTTGTCCCAAAGATGCTTTTTCAATAGGCAGCTCAGAGTTGAAGAAGTTTCTTGGATGAGAAGCAAAAGTCCAGTTGCCTCTTGAAAAAGCACCTTTGGTTCTCTAAGAGTATATACTTAAAAGTTAACAGTCAAAGTACTAACATTAATATTGAATTAATGGAATTGACTTCTTGTTTGGCTTTTAAATATTTTACCTGCAGTCCCTGGCTTCTAACTCTCTTTCAAAGGAAACTTGTGCTCAGCTAATTTAACGAAAAAAATCCAGCATTGTATAGTATCCATATAATCAGGAAGGGAACTACTTGCAGTTTTCTGGCAGCTCAATTTTATGAAGCCATGTAATTTCAGTTCACCAGGGGAAATGGTTATCAAGTGAAATATCTAAGTCTTGCTGTATCTTCACTCTCTGTAATCATGCTTGGAATTGACAGCTCTCAGAGCTGTAAATGTATAGTGGTAGCACTAACAAATTGATCATATTGCCTATCTCTTTACATGATGTTGTTCTCTGGCTTTGGTGAGAAGGAATTGTCTGTATTTCAAATATTCCTTCTTCACAGCCTTTGTTGTTAGAAGAAGGCACAGAGATAGTAATAATCAACTAGCAAATGACTTCATTTGCTAGCATATACATCAGGGAAATAATTTTTAATATGTCCATTTTTTACTATTCTTCCTGCGGCAAAAAGGCATCACATTAGTTTTGAATATAATTCTTTATTGGCCAAGTGTGATTGGATACACAAGGAATTTGTCTTGGTGCAAATGCTCTCAGTATACATAAAAGAAAAGATACATTCATCGAGTCAAGAATCATGAGGTACAACACTTAATAATAGTCATAGAGTACAATAAGGAATCAAATCATACTAGGAAACAATCAATATAAATCATAAGGATACAAGTGACAAAGTTACAGTCATCTGTATGCGGATTCGTCATTGTCTTGAATGAGACCAATCACTGTTGTGTCATCTGCAAACTTCAGTATTTTAACAGAGGGATCATTTGAGATGCAGTCATTGGTATAGAGAGAGAGAAGTGGTGAAAGACACAGCCTTGGGGGTGGGCTCTGCTAATTGTACAGGTATCAGATGTGATTCTGCCTAGCTTCACCTGCTGCTTCCTGTCTTTTAGAAAGCTTATGATCCACTTACAAATATGTTCAGGTACCGCTAGCTGGTTTAATTTAGTTAGAATGATTAGAATGTTGGGAATGATGGTATTGAATGCTGAACTGAAGTCTACAAAGAGGACCCTTGCATAGGTATTTGGAGATTCAAGGTGTTGTAGGATGTAGTGCAGAGCCATATTAACAGCATCATCTGTTGATCTATTTGCTTGGTATGCAAACTGCATGGGATCTAACAGTGGATCCGTGATGGTTTTCAGGTGGGACAGCACTAACCTTTCAAAGATTTTCATAACTACCGATGTTACAGCAACTGGTCTGTAGTCATTCAGTTCCTTGATGGAGGCTTCTTTCATTAATTCTTGTTCCATTAATTCTGTCTTCATGTTTGGTTACTTTTTCAACCAGACCAGTATTTTATTATCTGAATACAAAATCGCATAAAATCACAAACTTTCTCTAGTAACCTCTCCACATATACCCTAATGTATTCCATTTTTAAATATTTGTTCAGGACTGTCCACCCTTTTAGACTACAATATTGGAGCTTCAGAGAAATCATGTATGGTGGGTTTCTAGGAAGGAGAGAGAGAAACAATGGATGGTTCAGAATGGCCTGAACTTTGTGGCTTAGATACTATATGGCTCCTACCCTGGAGACTTCCTCAAGAAGCAGAAAGAAGCTGTCAAGCATTAGATTTCCTTCACCCAAACCAGAGCTCTTTTCCCACATCCAAAGGAAATACACTATTTCCTTTGTAGACACTTTAACAACTTAGGATCAGATCTATGCTTTAATAAATAAAGCAAACTGATTGGCAGGATTTGGAGTTTGTAATCCAAAATGTTAAATTAAATTGGAAAATTGATTTAGAATAAGCACTGCATGAATGCTAGATGGTATTGCATTAGGTTTTGTTTTTACCCATTTTTCAATGTTTCATAATGTACTGTAACATTTCTTTAAAAATATTGGTAACGTTCAGTTTTAGGATTTCTCTTTGTTTTTACTACCTACATTTTCTTTAACACATCTTTTCGCATCTTCAGTATATTATCTTCCATAGGGCAAAAGAATTCCAAAAAGAAAAGAAATCAAAGTCTGTAATTATCTCCTGTTATGATAACTTCTGAAAATATGCTTGTATAGTTCTTGATGTGAGAATCTTTCCAGGGAATTGCAAGATTATACTGGAAAGTTTCTTATGTCAAAAATTATACAAGCGTATTTTCTGAAGTATTTATTATTGTTATTTTAATATTCCTGGCAACTCTTTGAGGCCTTTACTGGAACCTTGAATTGAAGGAATGTTTGTTTCTATAGCATGGAAAGTTTAACATACTGCAAGATGGAAGTATTGTTTAACTGTTCAAAACCAAATTAAACCATGTTATTGTAGTCATAAAGTAGATTCTCTACTTCAGCTAGTTGCCAAATAGTTTTCCAGGACATATGCTAGGAGAGGTTGGGTGATCCATATCAATAAAAGCAAATTGTGTGATATAAACCCTGAATGAAATAACACATCTCATACCCGAATTTCTGTCTTTATAATGGAACTTTATCCTCTCCCTTTCTGCAAACCCCAATGCTCAGGTGAAACAAGCAAAATGTTAAAAAGTTATGGTATTTATGTAGTTATTTACCAATTTACTAAATTATACTACCTTTATAATCCCCAAAGCATGTTGCAACTTTTGAGCATCCCTAATGTTTGGAAATTGAAAGTTAAAAAAAATGACACACCCTAATTTTGCTCCACTTTTCCTGCAGCTCACCTTCCCAAATCTATTTTGTAATGTTCTTTCTTAGAAAGTTAAAATATTCTATCGTTTTTTTCTCAGTGCATCATTGGTGAGTTTTATCAGTAGAAGGATGAGCATTTGTGAAAGGTAGCTGTGTGTGTGTGTGTGTGTGCCATCTGATTTGGTTTAACATTTCAATAAACTTGATGAACCTATGGCAGCCTTGGGCTACTTCCAGAAAAATGTTTCCTTCTGTTACACTTGCAAAGGTAATGCCATTATATAGGCTTCATTAGAAGCCCTGTGAGCCCTGTGGAATTTGCATCCAGGTAAACCTAGGCAGAGATAGTGGGCAGGTGCCATTTGATGCATACTCACTTATTAACTCTTCAAAAGTAGATCAGTTTTAACATCAGAGTTATGTATACTAAAACTATTTTAATTGATCGATTGATTGGATTGATTTTATATTTCTTAACTGCCCATCTTCCTCCCTTATTGGGTTACTATAAAAGAATCTTGCAACTCTGACTCTCTGATTCTTTGTCTTAAAGCAAATGAGAGAAAGTCGAATCTGAAATGTTTTCTTAAATTCCATTCCTGCTTTGAACTCAGTTTTCTTTTATCTGACTGTTGCCTTACCTAAGTTCTTCTTATAAGACAAGAGAGTTCTCAGCTTACAACTACTACCAACCCCAAAATTTCCATGGCTGTAAAAGAGAGTTAAGTTAAATGAGTTGCACACATTTTGTATCCCTTTTTGTCACAGGTGTTAAGAGAATCACTGCGGTTGTTAAGTGAATTGGCTTCTCCCATTTACTTTGCTTGTTGGAAATGGCTGACAAAGTTACAAACAGTGATCAGATGAGCCTGGGACAGTGCAACCCTCTTAAACACTTGCCAGTTTGCAAAGACTTGAATGTTGATCACATGACCATGGGGATGCCACAATGGTTGTAACTTATTGTAAAGTGTGAAAACAGGTTGTAAGTCACTTTTTTAGTGTTGCAACTTTGGTCACTAAATGAATAGTTGTAAGTTGAGGACTACCTGTACTTTAATGTTATACTCAATGCCTATTAGATCAAGTGGAAATGATATTTAATATAATGAGCTTTCATTTGGCTTAAATGCATTGCACTGGACAACTAAAATGGTGGCACAGTGGTTAGAGCGCAGTACTGTAGGCTACTTCTGCTGACTGCTGACTGCATGCAATTTGGCAGATCAAATCTCACCAGGCTCAAGGTTGACTCAGCCTTCCATCCTTCCAAGGTGGGTAAAACAGGGACCCAAATTGTTGAGGACAATATGCTGACTCTGTAAATCACTTAGAGAGGGCTGTAAAAGCACTGTGAAGCTGTATATAAGTGCTATTGTTATAGTACTTTGTACATTTCACTAAATAAAGCGTACTAGGCATGGTATAGTTTGGGCAAGGAACTTTATTGTATTAGTTGGAAAGAAAGTTTTTTTTCTTTGCTGCTAGTAAGAATTTCAAGTGTGGATCTAAACAAATATAGAACTTATAATTATAATTTTATAATAATTATAATTTTATAAATTTATAGACATTATTAATGTTTCTGTTAAAAGCATGGCACTTTTCCCCCTAATGTGCAATTAATTTTTTTCTTTAAATGTTTTGTGAATTCTTTATGATGTTGGTGATTCACTAGGACTTTTGAATATTAATGTTAATGAAATATTGCCATTCTCCCCCGAGCTGCTCCGAGCATCCAGAAGCGGGAGGTGCTCGAGTCTCTGAAAGCAGGCTGGGCAAAATTATACTGGGACGCTCCTCCTCTGTCACTCCACCTCAACGCCCCAGTTTTTTGCTCAGCCTCGATGCGAGTAGCTGGGTTCTTGACCGGAGCAGTAAAGGAAGTTGGTTTTCTCACTTTCTCTTTCTCTCCCTTGAATCGCTATCGACCCCCGACTGAGTTTTAACAGCAGGCAGTCGGGGATCGTTAATTAGCTTAGCAGTCTGAGGCGGCGACCTCAGACTCTTATCTCCCGATCGCTGGGAAGATCGCGGAGCCCTTCAGCAGTAGCAGAGGCTTGTTAAGTCCGGGGAGGCTACGAGCGCCGCCGCGTTCCTTATCGGCCCGATCTCTGCTGCGCCGCGCCTCCTGTCACCACCTGACGCTCACCGGCCCAAGTAGGAGCGTGTGGCTGCGGTGTGGCCCAAACCAACTGCAGCGTGCCTGGCAGCTTCCCTTCTTGGGGGCTGCGCGCTTAGGTGCAGAAGGCCACGAGGTGAGGCCATTTTGTCGAGGCTGAGAGAGCTCTGGGCAAGGCCGTCAGCAGCAAAGTGCCTCACAGGGTTTCCCTTCTTGGGGACCGAGGCCATCTAATAATAATAATAATATGTGCCTAATCACTGGCTCTTAAGCTTCCCTTCTTGGGGGCTCGGGTCAACTCCCCTGCCACACAGCTGCCTGACAAGAGGCCTTCGCCATTTTAGGCTTCCCTCCTTGGGGGCCTCTTTGCCAGGCCTCATCCTGATTAGGCCTGGGAGCTCATAGTGGCACAATCACCACTATTGTTAGTAGACTATTAATAATAATAATAATAATAATAATAATAAGATTAATAATAATAATTATAGTTATAATTGTGCCCATAATAAGAGCAATTATAATAATAATAATATTTAGAGAAAAAAGATATTACAATGGCTAGTGATCAGGGTTCTAGGTCACAGATGTCACAGTCCAACAGGCCGTCCCGGCAGCGGAGAAGGACGCCATAGGCGACACCAGGCCTTGGAGAAACTAGTGCTAAAGCGCACCAGGAGCCCGCCCTGATTCTCATCCCAGATCTTCCTCTCTACTGGCCTCTAAGTCCACCTCTGGTTGCCCTGGACTTATCCACTCCAACTGCGCAAAGGCCCAGATCCAACCAAAGGCGGGACCGGCCCACGTAGCACCCCTGAGGCTACGTCACGCCCACAGCGGCGGGCCTGCGCCCGGAGGCCGAGCTCCCAGAGGAAATACCACCAGGACTGAGGTCATGGATGGAACTGGCACTACAGAGGGGCATCGCTACCGGTGTTCAGCAATCTCTCCGCGCCATCCAACCTTCCATCGTTCCAGACTGCATGTCTCTCTCGGGCCGTTCCGTGAGTATGGTGGAACAGCAGTATCACCCGACACCACCACAAGGGGAGTTTTACACACAGGGTACTCAGGACTTGGGGGCCCAGGAGGCTTGGATGGATCAAGAGACCAGGTCCCTTCGCGAGCTTGACCAGGATCTCTCCGAAGTGGACCCTCTTGAGAGGGGGATGTCCGATGACGAAGGGATTGCCCCCGACCATCCTGTTTTTATGGGACTATTCAAGCCACACTTGTTCAAGTCACTCTTGTTCAAGGCAAAGAATACAGCCCGGCTTGCTGGTCCTCCCCCAGTCCAGTCGCCCGAGTCGCAACAGGAACCGGGCGACCTGATATTTCACCAACCTACCATCGAATCAGAAGCCATTCCAGTCCCTCCCATGTTCACAGACCTGGTGGACAAACAATGGGCCCTCTCTGCCTCTTATCCTCCCCCCACAGGGCATGATAAGAGACTCTATAACCTTGATCCCGAGTTTTCCCGGCACCTGAACACTCCCGAAGTGGACGATCCCATAGCTTCCCTAGTATCCTCCTCAGTCATCCCAGGGGAGGCGGAGGACGCCTTGAAGGCAGAGGAAAGGAGGGCGGAGATGGCCTTGCGCAGAGCGCACGCTGATGCGTGGGCCATTAGGCCACGGCCCTCCTTTTTACGGTCCTCTCTCAGATGGTTACACCATCTGAGAGACGTAATCCCACCATCAATACTAGGGCATCAGGACGTCGCCAAGATCATCAGCGGCGAGTTCTCGGCAGACGCCACCTTTAGCGCAGTTAAGTTCTCCTCCCGAGCCATAGCGTCCCAGGTATGCGCCAGGCGTCTCTTATGGCTTCGCCATTGGCAGGCAGATGCGAGGCACAAATGGAGGCTCGCTTCTGCACCTATATCCGGGGAGAAGTTATTTGGTAAAGCCCTTGATCCTCTTCTTATCGAGACAAAATCGAAGAAGAGGATCCTCCCTGCGCTGAATAGGAGGCCGGACTTCCGGCCTTCACAGCCATTTCGAGGGGGCCCCTCTCGTACCTTCTACCCGGGACAATATCACAGATTCCAGCGAACCAGTACCCAGGGTCAGGGGCAACAGTCGGGCTTCTCCGACTTTGCCGGTGGTAATCGACGAGGGGGGCAGAATAGACGAAGGTTCCGGGGAACCAGTAATAGAGGCATCCATCGCTCCAAGTGAGGAACAGGACTTGACACCCATAGGGGGTCGTTTGAGATTTTTTGCCGACCAGTGGGAGTCCTCTACCTCGGATGCCTGGGTGAGGAATACCATTAGGTCTGGTCTGGCCCTTGAGTTCCTCTCCAGTCCACCGCAATTCTTCATGAAGTGTCCCTCCTCCAGGGACCCCACGAAGAGGGCTCTTATGCAATCCGCCATCTCCCACTTGCTGGAGATCAGAGCCATCCAAAAGGTCCCTTTAGGTCAGCGGGCCAGGGTTTTATTCCCACCTCTTCGTGGTCCCAAGAGTTCGGGGCTGGAGAGTGATCTTGGATCTCAAGCGCCTCAATCGTTTTTAGTTTATCGAAATTTAAGATGACCACACTACAGTCAATCTTGCAAGGCATCAGGGAGGGAGACGTACTCACCTCCATTGACCTCACGGAGGCATACTTGCATATACCGATTCGGCCTTCCCATTACAAATTTCTCCGTTTTTGTTACGATAACACTCACTACGAGTATCGCCGCCTACCTTTCGGACTGGCCTCTGCCCCCAGGACTTTTACCAAGGTCCTGGCGGCGCTGGCCGCTTTCCTCAGGAGCAGACCCATTAGGCTCCATTGTTATTTGGATGACATCTTAATCTTAGCTTCATCTGTTTCACAGTCCAGAGCAGACTCCATCATCACCATTGACACTCTTAAACGTCACGGGTTTTCCATAAACTGGGACAAGAGCCACCTGACGCCCACAACTAGACTAATTCATCTAGGGGCGGTCCTTGACACCACACAAGGCACAGTCTTCCTCTCCCCCGACAGGCAGGAAAGCATTAGGAAGCTGGTACGGAGATCAGTTCTCTCCGAGGGCTCCCCTCATGCTTCTTTCACAGCTATTGGGGAAGATGATCTCTTGCATATCCATCGTCCCTTGGGCCCGACTGCATGCCAGGGATCTACAGTGGTTTTGTTGCCTTACCAACGGTCAGGAGGGACAATTCCATGGCCCGGTTAGGATACCTCCCAGCGTCATCAGATCTTTACGCTGGTGGACAACAGCAGCAATCAAAAGAGGTTGTCCTTTCAGGGATCCACCGAGAGAGGTCACGACGGACGCCAGCCTGTACGGATGGGGGGCACACTACCTTCACCACACGGCTCAGGGACAGTGGTCTCTTCCAGAGCGGGCACAGGACATCAATTGGTTGGAATTGGGGCCGTCCCACCTTGCCCCGCGCAGTTTCAGGTCAGCACTGCGCTCCAATCACGGTTGGTGCTTACAGACAATATCACCGCCAAGGCACACCTGAACAAACAAGGGGCACACACTCCAAACGCCTGATGCGGGAGGCAGAGAAATTGCTTCGTGGGCCGAGAACAGTTTCCTTTCCATCAAGGCCAACACATCTCGGCGCCACCAATGTGCGAGCGGACTGGCTCAGCAGGGCCACGCCGATCAGGCAGAGTGGAAGCTGCACCCCCGTTGTTTCAGGAGGCAATCCGAAATTCGGCCTCCCCCGTGATAGACCTGTTCGCCTCTCCAATACACAATTGCCACGCTTCATCTCCCGTATCCGCCCAAGGAGCGGAGAACGCCAACGCACTCCGCTGCCCTTGGCCATCAGGCCTCCTATATGCCTTCCTCCACTTCCAGTGATTCCCGGCTGATCCAACGGGTTCTGGACGAGAGGGCGGAGATTATGGTGGTGGCCCCCCACTGGCCCAGAAGGCCGTGGTTTGCGGACCTGAGGAGATTGTCCATTCAGGATCCTTGGAGAATACCACCATCCAGGATTTCTCTTTCTCAGGGGCCGGTCCTACACCCAGACCCGCAGTGGCTCAACCTAGCCGTTTGGAGGTTGAGCGGCAACGCCTGAGGTCAGAGGATATTTCAGCTAAGGCAATTGAGACCATACAGGCAGCTAGGCCCATCGACAGTGCGCATTTACAACGCTACTTGGCTTGCCTTCTGCAAATGGTGCGCCACGGGGTTGTCCCCACCTCTCCATCCGTGGCACAACTGTTGGACTTTTTGCAGGAGGGGCTGGATAAGGGTCTATCCCCTAACACTCTACGTCGACAGGTGGCGGCCCTGGCCTCAGTTATTTCATTTGGGGAGTCTCGCTCAGTCTCTCAGCACCCCAGAATTCGCAGTTTCTCGAGGGGCCACCAATTTGCGCCACCAGTTGTCCACCGGTACCCAACTTGGGACCTACACAAAGTCCTATCAGCACTCTCCAAGGCTCCATTCGAACCCTTGAGGACCATCAGTTTACAGCTCCTGACCTATAAGATGGCATTTCTGGTTGCGATTACATCAGCACAAAGAATTTCAGAGCTGGCAGCTTTGTCGATTCAAGAAAGACCTCTGCGTGTTCCACTCAGACAGGGTAGTCCTCAGGCCCGATCCCACGTTTGTCCCTAAGGTCAACTCTTCCTTCCATAGGGCTCAAGAGCTGGTCCTTCCAAATTTCTGCCCCGATCCGGGTCACCGCCTGGAGCGGCAATGGCATCACCTTGATGTGCGCCGAGCCTTGCGCATTTACATGCAACGCACCGCGGCATTTAGGAAGACGGAGGCCCTTTTTGTCTCGTTTCTCCCCAGGTCCCAGGGTCAAAAGGTGTCTTCTTCCACGACATTGGCCGTGGCTCAGGGCTGCAATAGAAATGTTATGAGACTCAATCGGAGACTGTGCCAGCGGGTATCACAGCCCACTCAACCCGTAGTGCTGCAACATCCGCTGCCTGGGCTACTCAGGCTTCGATAGACGAGATATGCAGGGCGGCCACATGGTCCTCGCCTCTTCATAATGAACTATAGGGTAGACCTGTTTGCCTCTGCCGGCGGCATTTGGCAGGAGGGTTTTACAACAGGTGCATAGGGATCGAGAGTAGGCTTAGTGCCAGACGGCATCCCTCCCTGTGGGCATCTCTAGCTTTGGTATGTCCCACTTCTGGATGCTCGAGCAGCTCGGGGAGAAAGGGCGCTGGTACTTACCTGATACGCCCATTCTCCATGAGCTGCGAAGAGCATCCAGTCCCATCCCCTTCCGCCTGGGGGCTTCTCTGCCCGCCAAAACCTTTCCTTTTATAGTCGGGTGAAGTGTAGGCGGGTTCGCCGCTGAGTCTTCGCCGAAAAACTGGGGCGTTGAGGTGGAGTGACAGAGGAGGAGCGTCCCAGTATAATTTTGCCCAGCCTGCTTCGCGAGACTCCGAGCACCTCCCGCTTCTGGATGCTCTTCGCAGCTCATGGAGAATGGGCGTATCAGGTAAGTACCAACGCCCTATTTCTCATAATTTTTATTCTGCAAAGTCAGGTTCGAAAAATCCTGAAAGAAACAAGAAAGTGAGAACAACCAATTTCACATTTGGTTGTTCTAAATTAGACTATTTGGATTGTTCTTAACATGTTCACACTCTATTAGAAATAAAATAATTCTCCCAGTTCTTCCTAGATAGAATGTGAAACGTATTGTAGAAATAGAATAGAATAGAAAGAGTTGGAAGGGACCTTGAAGGTCTTCTAGTCCAACCCCCTCCTTAGGCAGGAAACCCTATACTATTTCAGACAAATCATTATCCAATCTCTTCTTAAAAACTTCCACTATTGGAGCATTCACAACTTCTGGAGACAAGTTGTTCCATTGATTAATTGTTCTGTCAGGAAATTTCTCCTTAATTCTAAGTTGCTTCTCTCCTTGATTAGTTTCCATCCATTGCTTCTTGTCTTGCACTCAGGTGCTTTGGAGAATAGCTTGACTCTCTCTTTTTTGTGGCAGCCCCTGAGATATTGGAATATTGCTATCATGTTTCCCCTAGTCCTTCTTTTCATCAAACTAGACATAGGCAATTCCAGCAACCATTCTTTATATGTTTGAGCTTCCAGTTCCCCAATCATCTTTGTTGCTCTTCTCTGCAGTCTTTCTAGAGTCTCAACATCTTTTTTATATTGTGGGGACCAAAACTCGATGCAGTATTCCAAATATGTTCTTACCAAGGCATTATAAAATGGTATTAACACTTCACATGATCTTGATTCTATCCTTCTGTTTATGCAGCCTAGAATTGTGTTGGCTCTTTTGGCAACTGCACCACACTGCTGGCTCATATTTAAGTAATTGCCCACTAGGACTCCAAAATCCCTTTAACAGTTACTACTATTGAGCAAGGTGCCACATATGCTGTACCTGTGCATTTTCTTGCCTAAATGCAGAACCTTACTTTTTTTTTACCATTGAATTTCATTTTGTTAGATAACGCCCAAAGTTCAAGTCAAGATCCTTCTGTATCTTAAGCCTATCTTCTGGAGTGTTGGCTATTCCTGCTATCATTTGCAAATTTAATGGTTCCCCTTCTATTCCCTTATCTAAATAATTGATGAACATATTGAAGAATACTCGATTTAAGAGCGTGGGATATCCCACTGCATTCTTCCTTCCATAAAGATGCCGTTCCATAAAGGACTGCAAGTTGAATGTGTTTGGTCAGCATATTATGAATCCATCTGGTGGTGGCTGTCTAACCCACATTTTTCTATTTTATCAAGTACTAGGTTATGGTCTACTTTATCAAATGCTTTACTGAAGTCCAAGTAAACTATATCGACAGCATTCCTCTGGTCCACTAATTTTGTCACTTTGTCAAAGAATCCAATAAGATTAGTCTGGCATGATCTGTTTTTGACGAACCCATTTTATCTTTTAGTTATTATTTTGTTTGCTTCTAGGTGTTTGCTGATTCATTGTATGATTATATTTTCCAGAATCTTCCCTGGTATAGAGGTCAGACTGATAGGGTCAGTAGTTTCCTAGATCTATTTTTTTTTCCTTTTTTGAAAATAGGAACTACATCAGCTCTTTTCCAGTCCTCTGGCTGTTCCCCAGTGCTCCAGGATCTTTGAAAGATATAGTTCAGTGGTTCTGAGATCTTGTCTGCCACTTCCTTCAAAACCTGATTTGAATTGTCTAGGGTAGACAGGTTCTCACCATTTTCTTCCCTATTTTAACTTGTGTTCCTAATCTGTATTTTGTGGTGCTGTTTTTGATAGGTTGGACCATTTTTTTCCTTTATGTAAAGACAGATGCAACAAAGGGTTAAGCAATTCTGCTTTCTCCCTGTTGTTTGTCGCCTCAATAGAGCCTCAATAATCTTTAAAGGCCCAGTAGAGTTTACATTCGATCTGTACTGTGGTCTATCTATAGCAGAGACATATTTACTTAAGACATATGGATTCACCACAAGTAAATCAAACTCCCTGCTACAAGGATTTAATATGAACACGGTTTGATCTCAACCATCCCATTTGTTTCTCCCACACCTCCCACTCTTTATTTGTTATAATGGGAGGATTACTGTTAAATGAAAGACTGAGTTAGAATGTTGGAATGCCCCCAGTGTGTTCAGCATTCTTTTTGATCAATGGCATCTGTACCCTTCTCGTTTTATGTTGACAACAGCTCTTGAATCTCCTTAATAAAACACCATTGTGCTTTGCTTAAAAAGAAACAGGCAGGAAAGTATTGATTTCACAATCTGCCTGTATTGGCTGAGTTGAGTAGTGGATGAACAAAAGGGATCTGCCTGAGAAATGTAATCCCCTGTTCTCAACAAATATTTCCCATAGTTTAATAAGCAGTGGGTTTGACAACATAACTATTTTAAAGTGACACATTGACTGTTCATGCCTTTCCAAATGCCAACACTTTGACATGGAGGTGATTTTAAATAGATTACTGTACTTCTGTTTTTGCAATGCAAAGCTACATTTTATTACTTTGGGATTGTCGATGGGCCACTGTACTCTTACTGTGTGTAGAACTGTAGACCTGAATAATAAAAATATTGGTTGAAATAATCCTTTATCCAGGATTATTTTAAACTCCAATTTTATAAACCCTGTAAATTCTTTTGTTACAGAGTTAAATGGATAAATCCTCTATCAAATGTTAATGTATGATATCATTGTTTGCAATGTTAGCCAACATATGAAATTCAAGTGTTCATATTGGGAGGAACACAATCTCCTTTGAGATAATAGGAGCACTTAGGTAGGATATTTCAAAACAGGATTTTGAAATTAAATAAAAGACTCCTGAAAGTTCATGTTTTGAATCTATTACATTACATATTTTGAATCAAGGTTAAGTGGATTCAGATTGCATAGAGATCTTCCATTTACCACTGGAAGATGAATTGTGTAAAATTTGAAAAATAAAATGAGAAACTTTTCAATCTAGATGGTGCAATAAAATATAAAGCCTGAAACACTTTTGTATTTCCATGTGTGGTCATCCAGATGTGCTTCTCAATTATTACTGAGTTTGTTTAGGTATTCTCAATATGAATGTGTATATTTACAGAAAGTATACCTGGAGAGTAGGGCTGTGTATCCTGGCAGAAGCACTGTAATTCCCATGGAGGAGGCACTGCATTCCAGAAGCCCAAATTAAGAGACTATGCAGTCCCCAGTTGGATGAAGAGGGAGAAAAAGATGCGGGATAGCCTCATTTTAGAATCTCATGGTATATAGCTAGATTAGAAGGTTATTGCTTTAGCTTGGCAAAATTCTGCCTATGTATGCAAATAAAGAATTGGACTCATGTGGAATTCATTGTGTTGTCTTTGGACTTGGCCTTGACTGGGATCTAGGGCTGCATAATATTGTAAGCCTTGACAGGGACATTGTTGGAGATGGAGGTTAAGAAAAATCCTGTCTGGGTCAGAACACTGTCTTTGTATGTTACATATGCATGTAAAAAAGAGGCAGGGCTTCAATCATATGGTCATGGTCACTATCTTGACTTTTTAGCCCCCTATTAACATCCATTGAGTTGCTGCTCCATTCCAACATTATAAAAAATGTAATTTTTAATTGATAAGTAATTCTACTGAAATAATTTAATTTAAAATATAAAAGTAAGTTAAATTAAGTATTTGACCTACTTCCACACATTTTTGGCCCTATTTAATTCTAATAAGAAGAGATGGGTTTCTGAAGTTTAAAATATTATTGTAATGAGCTGGCCACACTCCATAAATTTATGTTTATAATTTTTAAATAATATAGATGGTAGGTAGGTAGGTAGGTAAGTGGAAGGAAGATAAGGGGAGGGGAGGAAGAACGGAAGGAAGGAACTAACTAATGGATAATTCTTCTGTTTATACTTACCCAAATGTGCTTTTACAACATCACCTCCAACTTACGTAAGTAACGTGTGAGGATTGTGGCATTTGGAAATATTCATATCTCTAAGATGTCTGATCATAATAGATTGGGTTAAGTAAAATTTTTTTAAAAAAAAGCAGCCCAAGAAATAAGTAATAAGAAACCTAAAAGAAATCTATGTTAGCAAAAGAAAATAAAGACAGCAGAAAATAAAGTTTCAAGTCTAATGCTATTGAAGCCGCAGAGTGGAAGATAAAGTTTTGGAAGGTATAATTTCAGATTTTTGGGTATAATTTCAGATTTTGACAGGAAAAACTTCACTGTCCAATTCAGTGCTCTGATTTTGGATCTGCAAATAAAAGGCAATGCATTTTGTAAATGGTACAATTAAACATAAAATTTTAAGTATAAATCAAGTGAAAATTCATTCAATCCATGAACACTTAGGTTTGTGTTGTGTATTGAAGCCTTGCCAGCTTTAAAAGTCCTCTCAACATATTTCATTTCAAATCTAGCAGCATCTGGCCTTTATCCAGACAGCAAAGAAGGACCTGAAATTGTTGTGGAATGTATGTTAAAATCTGTCTTGGCTAGTCTTAGAAAAATGAGGCAATCAAAATAATTTATGTATTGGATATAGTTTAGAAAGGCCATTTATATAACTGCAATTCTGTTCATGGCCATCAAGTTTAGACCTCCTGTTTCTATTGCTAATATTAGATATGAACTGTTAAAAATATTTAAAAGCTTTTGTATTAACAGACAAAGGGGAAAAGAGAAACATGTTATCAGGTAACCTCCCAATTTCTTTTCTAGTTTCCAATTATTTAGCTGGTGGCACTTGTATTGTCTGCTAGCCAACTTTGGAACTGAAAGGAAATGTTAATATTTAACTTGGAAGTTATTTTTGTCTTGGCTTCTCAACTCTGAGTTTAGAGTGCACTAAGTCAAAGGCAACCACATTACAGTATAGTTTAGGATGTGTGAACCCTTGCAAGTTTTTCAGTAAACTATGGTCAAGCAAACCATGATTTCATATAGTGTATTATTTAAACACTTATTCACACAGCAGTCTAAGTCATATTGCATTTTATTTGGTTTGGGCATAGCATTTTACCAAACCATTTTTTGTTTATAAATCATAGCTTTTAGTTGTAGTTACCCAGCCAATTGTATTCACAAGCTATGATCGAGAAAGTCATGGTCATTAACCTTGCCTATGAGTAAGTATCAGCAAAGAAAAGCATCAAAAGGCTTTTGATGGATGCAAATTGCAATATGGGTTAATATCCCAATCTAAATATAGTAACTAACTGCCTTCTTCCTGAATTCCTTAGAAACTTCATGGATTTCTTCCAACCTCTCACCTATTTCTCCTCCTGTCACCACTCAAAATCCATTGGACCATTGCCTATCCAATGCAAGAACTGTATTGTGTATATTTTTAAATTTTTATTGGACTTACCAACCAAATGGACATATGAACAGCCTCTCAAAACATTACCCATTTGTAAGTACCATATCTCTCCAAAAATACAACTTACCCTGAAAACAGGCCCTAGCCTGATTTTTACGCCTGTGCCTAATATAAACCGTACTCCAAAAATAAGCCCTAGTTAAGCCCCACCCAAGCCCCACACACCATCTCGTTGTATGAGGTGGGATGAGGCACAGGTGTAAAAATGAAGCGAAGATGGAGGTGGGGATAGAGCTTCCCCACACACCCTACCCACTTACCTTTGGACTGCAGCAGCCAGGTCTCCCATGCCCCAACATCTGCTCAACTTCTGTAGCTGCATGGGGCCACTTGCAGCTGGATGCCATGTGGTGCATCACGTCAGTGCTGCCACTCACTGCAGAACATTGCAAGGCTCATCGTGCCGATAACACATGCAACAGCACAACACCACGTAGACTGCTGCCACAAGTGGCAGAACTGGTGCAATGAGGCACACAGTGTCCTGCCATGAACAGCAGCACCAGTGCAACAAGCCATGCAGCATCTGGCTGTGAGCAATCATGAGCAGCTGCAGAAGAAGTCAGACAACAGCGTGAGGTATTTTAGGTAAGCAGATAAGACATCCCTCAAAAATAAGACTTAGTGCTTATTTGGGGGGGGGTGGAAAAAAAATAAGACTGGGTGGGAGACTGCCTATGATTTAGTTTAATTATAGTACCCCAGATTTTTTTGTGCTTGCTCAGTGATATTCTTTTTGTACACAAACTCAAGTCATTTTTGACTCTGTTTTAAATAATAATGTATTTAAGTTTCAATACAGTTGATAGCAATTTTGAATCTTCATTGATTATCATTATTTTATATTATACTATTTGATCATTTCTGTCTTGTGTTTCTTTCTCCCTTTTGTTTCCAGCCAATTCATTTGGTTGAGTAAGTCTGTATAGCTTCATTGCAATTTATTTTCAGGGAGGTACGTAACATTTTGGGGAGCGGGGTTCTCGGTATATGTTTGCAAATGCTCTCTATTCACTTTCTCCCTATTCTATATGGTTAACTGCTCAGTTTTGACAACCTCTTTCAGGACTGAAGAAGAGGATATCAAATTTCTGAAATAAATAGAACACATGAATTTCTCCAGGGTTCTCACCAGATAAGTAATTCAAAATACTGGAAAGCCATAAGATATATATTATGCAAAGTACAAAACTATGTTCCTAGTTAATATTTTATTTCATTTTATTTTATTTAAATTAGCACTGTGCTGCTTCACCAGTTCTGGCTCCCAAAGGTTATGTAGCAAAGAGTGACTTTCCCAAAAGACATTATTTGGATGGAGATATTTGAAAAACAGAAACAGACAGTTGTTTGTGACATTTCCCTTTAGATTTTCCTTTATTCCTTTGTGGTGAAATTTAACTTCCTATGAAACTATATTCTGTAAAGTTTTAGTGAGGGGTAGAGTAATACAGCTTAGAAGACCAGACAAGTTCCATGTTATTTTTGTTCTTCATACAGATAAAAACAATCAAGTCATCTTTGGTTTAAACATAGCTGTATGAAGTGTACATTGTACAGTTTTTAAGTGTGTTCATTTATGGCAAGAGATTAATCAGGAAGTAGTTTGCAAAGCCTCTCTGCTCCACCATGATGCTCATCAGATGAATTGGTGAATAACTCCCTTTATCCACAGCAAGAATTATTATTGGTCATGCTTTAGAGATTATGGAGGATATAGTCCAAAACATCTTAAGGGTGTCACCTTGGTGAAAACTTCTCTGATACTTATTATTTTGCTTAAGGACTGAATATTAGATCAACGTTTGCCTTTTAAGAAAACCATCCTGCATATTTCCCCATTTTGTGGAATACAAATAGCATACAGGAAGATGTAAGCAATTACTTCCATTAGATGTTTTATGGCCAAAACATTGAGTAAGATTAACATGGAATCATTTTCTGACCCTGTTTATAGCTGCATTTATAGATGAATGAGCATTAATACATTTTTTAACAGAAAACTACAGACAAGCAGAAAGGGATTCTGGTAACACTGGAAAAAGATATTGTTGAATGTAGAAATCTTTGGTTTAAGACTGACCTGTTTCATTAACTTCTTATGGCTGGTTTCATTAATGCTGTTGTGCTAAATTGATGTGGAGAAAAATTCATTAAGAATTTGTAGTAAGGAGAAGGGAAGATTCTGATTACTTTAAAAAGTATGTAAGATAGTCAAACTTTTCGGTCTTTAACTTAAAAATATGCTATGTGCGCTCCAATTGGCAAATATTCTGTTTTCACAACTTTAAAGTCACCAGTGTTTTCTGGAATAATACTGCTGCTCATAGGATCAGTCCAAGTAGTTCATCAGAGAACTATTGTGTATGAAAGTTGGTTCTAGTCTTAAAACTAGCCCATTAGCAAAAGGCATAGATAGTAGATAGTAACACTGCATTTATATTGTACAGTATTTTACTTCTAAAAAGAATGCAGGTCATAATGTCCACATTTCTCCTGCTAAGTATTTCAGTCAGGCATTGCTAATTTTTAACAATGAAAAAAGGTCTTTAAAAGAAAATATTGAAGGCTTTAAAGAAAAAAACCCTCATAATCAGGACTTCATATTTTAATTGGTAATTACTACAGTCTCCAGAATAAATTCAGAAAAGTTAACATACTTTCAGTGAGAAAAAAGACCTACCTAATGAACAGAAATATTTATATCTTGGTGTTTGGGTGTAATTTTTAGCAGCCAAATAGAGGTAATTCAACAATAATATTAATTATTTCTGGAATTATTTGGAAAATTTTAGTGGTATAAGACAGCGCTGCCTAATTTAGGAGGTATTGTAAAAGGAAGGATTCAGGATTATAACCAGTATGGCTGCACAAAGAACTCTCTGATAAACTGAAAAACAAAAAAGGACAAGTAGAAAGAGGGCATATAATTAGGGCCGAATAGCAGCAAATATCCTAAAGATGTAAAGATGAGGTCAGGAAAGCTAAGGCTGAAAACAAAAGTAAAAATAAAAATCTTTTAAAAAAATAAGAAAAAAGTCAAGGAAACAATTGGTCCATTTATGGTAATAAATGGCAAGAAGGTAATGAGCAGCAGGGAGAAAGCAGAAATGCTTATCTCATTTTTTTGCATTTTGTCTTTTCTTACACAAAAGGAAAAACAGTCCAACCTATCAAAAAAGTACTATAAAATGCAGATTAGGAATGCAAATAAAAATAAGTAAGAAAAATGTAAGGGAACATCTATTCACTCTAGACCAGTGGTCGCCAACTGGTGGTCCGCAGCCCACTGGTGGTCCGCAAGAAAATTTTGGTGGTCCGTAGAGCAATGTCACCCCCAGAGCACCCCCTAAAGCAATTAATCCAGGCTGCGCAGGAACGCAAGGCTGTGCCACACACATGGGCGTGGGAACCCTCCCCACCCACTCATTCCTTACCTGGCAAACTTGCCTGCTAAATTGCTATTTTTTCTGAGCATCAGCTGTTCTGCTGTGTGGGGAGATTTAGATTAGCTAGAAAGCAGGAAACTGTTGGATTTCTTGGTTTCTAGCTAATCTTTAGATCTTAAAAGCAGAGCCGAACCTTCCTTAGGACTGAAGCTTCTATTAATCAGTGCAGGTAGCTGATGGCAGAATCATAGATCTCTAAGTGAATCTGTGATTCTGTGAGCAATTCAATCTGCCTGCCTGCTTTGCCTGCCTGCTTTGCCTGCTTTTGGGTAAAAGTTGCTTTTTTATATAAAAAATGAAATATTTACATACATGGTGTGTTGTGAGTTAATTTTGTGAGTTTGCTTGCTAGCAAATTTTATGAGTTTGCTTGCAAGCAAATTTTATGTCACAGACTTAGCTAGCCGATGGCAGAAACACGGATCACTGAATGAATCTGTGATTCTGTGAGTAACTCAATCTGCCTGCCTGCTTTGCCTGATTTTGTGTAAAAGTTGTTCTTTTTTTATAAAAAATTCAATATTTACATAAATATTTATAATATTTACATACGAGCCATGCCCAGCCAGTCACATGACTACCAAGCCACATCCACAAATTAGGCCATGTCCACAGAAATGGTTGTTAAGAAATTTGAATCCCACCCCTTCCTCTGTGTGTGTGAGAGAGAGAAAGGGGGGGAGGGGAGGGAGAGGGAGGGAGAGAGGTTAGATCAGATCTCTCTCTCTCTCTCTCTCCCACCAACGTCAGCAAGCCACCATCAGTCAAAATTCATATTAGTGGTCCCCGGGATTTAAAATTATGAGTTTGGTGGTCCCTGAGGTCCAAAAGGTTGGCCACCCCTGCTCTAGACGAGTTCAAATCAGCAGAATCAGATGGAGTATACCCCAAGGTTTCATCTTAGATCCAGTACTCTTCAATATTTGCATCAATGATTTAGACAAAGGGATAGAAGGGGAACTCATCCAAATTGCAGACAACACCAAAATGAAAGGAATAGCCGACACTCTCTAGAAGATAGGCTCAAAATATAGAAGGATATCAACTGACTTGAACACTGGACCCTACTGTATATAACAAAATAAAATTCAATGGTGAGAAAAGTAAGGTACACTTAGGCGAGAAAAACCAAATACACAAGTATGGAATAGGAGGTACCTGGCTCAATAGTAGTAATTGTGAGAGGGGTTTTGTAGTCCTAATGGACAGTCACTTAAATATGAGCCAGCACTGTGCTGCAGCAGGCAACAAAACCAACACAGTCCTAGCCTGTATTAACAGAAGGCTAGAATTAAGATCACATGAAGTGTTAGTACCATTTCATAATGACTTGGTAAGACCACACCATTACATTCAGTTTTGGTTGCCATGATATTAAAAAAGCTGTTGGGACTCTAGGTCAGGGATGTCCAACTGATGTGTCACGCACAGGCCACAGCCACCCCAACTCCGCAAAGTAAAAAAAAAATCACAAAACATCACGTGATGGCAATGTGGTGCCACAAGTTTGACACCTGTGCTCTAGGCATAGAAGAGTATCAAAGATGAACAGGAGAGTGAAGACTAAAACATATGAAGAATGGTTGCAGGAATTGGGTATGCCTGGTTTAATGAAAAGAAAGACTAGGGGTAACATAATAGTAGCACCTCTCCCCACTTTAGCTGGAGATTTCACGACATTCCACATGTCATCATTTACAAACTTCTTTGCTACCTTCCATCAAGCAGTGTCAATACAGAAACTGAATCTGATTGCAGATGGCAATCACATGAGATCCTTGATTAATGATCACAATGACTCACTTAATGACAGTAAAGATTGTGTGGGGATAAATCTGTGAGGGTTACCTTTTTCCACTCTCCTGTGCTAAACTACAGAAAGAGGTTGCTGATCCAAAAGTCTTTCAGAATTAAATGGCAGATAATTAAACTAATAACTAAAACTTCTTTATTTGATTTTAACCATCTACAAGAAGTGTGATTTATGGTAATCTTAACCATTTAAGCACACAGATATGAAAGATAGTTGAAAATTCCAGGATTTTGTGGCCAGGTCAGATGTTTGTCCTAAAACTATGTTAGCAAAACATCTGCTCAGATTTCCAGTGCAAAAATTTTCATTCTTTGGGGAATTGTCACACAAACAGCTACCAGCTGACATAGTAATACTGCTGAGATAGCATTGTTTTTGCAAATGGTTCTCTTTGCTTTGTTTGTTTTCAGACAAGTCAGCCTAGATTGTTGCATTTAGTACTGCTGGCAGATGAAAAATCCAACTGAATATTATATTTGATTGTCTCTGCTCCACTTTAAAGCATCTACAGAGCTGGGATATCTTTGTATTATAATATCTAGCCAACATGGTGTTGCACAATTTTAAAGCTAACGATTATTGGTCAAGAAAATGAATGCCTCCTAATCTTTGGTAGACTTTTTTAAACTTGTAGAAACAGAAACATGTACAAACAGGCATTCATGACTGTTCTCTTCAGTTAATGACTGTTTCATTTAATGATGTTAAGATCAAGGCAAGAGTTTCTTTCAGTTCCTATACAACCACAACATTGCAATATTGCAGATACACATTGTACAGCCCATTTAACATTAAATTGTTGACACTTTCTGGCAAGAGTTCTTGAAATGTTCAAGTTAGAGACTCCGGGAATTAAATCTGGGCTTTCAGTATGAATAACTTGGGTTTCCTCACTGAACTTTCATTTCCCTTATATATTATTTTTTGTTTGGTTTCTACCATTAAAGAAAGACTGGCACAAACAATATGCCTTTAAGGTTGTAATTCTGTAAATGTTTTCTGGAGAATAAAACCACTTAGGGCTAATAGGATGTATTTGAGTATAAACATTTTATAAGATTGCATAGAAGGACACATAAAGGTCTCTAAAACAAATTAAATTGTTGTTGTTGTTGTTAGTTGCAAAGTCTTGTCCAACCCATCGTGACCCCATGGACAACATTACTTCAGGCCTTCCTGTCCTCTACCATCCCCCAGAGTCCATTTAAGCTCACACTGACTGCTTCAGTGACTTCCTCCAGCCACCTCATTCTCTGCCATCCCGTTCTTCTTTTGTACTCAATCATTCCCAGCATTAGGCTCTTCTCCAGTGAGTCCTTCCTTCTCATTAGGTGGCCAAAATATTTGAGTTTCATCTTCAAGATCTGGCCTTCTAAAGAGCAGTCAGGGTTGATCTCCTCTAGGACTAACCAGTTTGATTACCTTGCAGTCCAAGGGACTTGCAGGAGTCTTCTCCAGCACCATAGTTGAAAAGTCCTTAATTCTTTGGCACTCAGCCTTCCTTATGGTCCAACTTTCACAGCCATACATTGCAACTGGAAAAACCATAGCCTTGACTATATGCATTTTTGTTGGCATGCTGATGTCTCTGCTTTTTGGTATGTTGTCTAGGTTTGCTATAGCTTTCCTCCCCAGTAGCAAGCATCTTTTAAAATCTTGGCTATAGTCCTCATCCGTGGTGATCCTGGAGCCCAGGAAAATAAAATCTGTCACTACCTCCATTTCTTCCCCATCTATTTGCCAGGAATTGATAGGGCCTGATGCCATGATCTTAGTTTTCTTAATGTTGAGTTTCAAGCCAACTTTTGCACAGTTAAATTAGTATGGGTAATATATTTTAAAAAATCCTTTGTACTGCCATAAATAGTGATTTTTGTCTGCACACATACATTTGAAAGTAAGATATCTAAGCCATAGGATTATGTGTTGGCTATTTAGAAAGAGATCTTCTCAATGGTGGCCTTTTTTTTCTGCTGATAGGATTCCCCTTGATGATCTGCTCTCTCCATGGTATATACTATACTGTCTTTTTGAACCATAGTACTGATTTTTCTTGCTGGTTACTTATTCTGTCTTATCCTTGAAGAGAAATGAACTTTCTCTTCATTTTTTTAAATATGATAGCTGTGATACCCCATATTTTTTATCATGGTGAAATAGGAACTGAAGAACTTTCTTGATTTTTTTTCTTTGAAAACATCTTGCTTCTTGGATAAGAAGCAAGATGTTTTCAAAGAAAAAAATCAAGAAAGTTCATTTTTTGGAAAAGGACGTCTGGGACATCATGATAAAATAATATCATAAAAGTAGTATGTTCTGAAATTACAAGTACTGATATCCTGGACAATGGGAATGTTGCCCTGGATATTATAGCTACTGAACTTTGATTGTGTAGTGTTTCACCATTTTGATGGGGAACGTGTTGAAATGGAAGAGTAGGATGCCAAGTTGATCTAATATAATTTGAATAGTTAAGATTCTCGGTCCAGGTCATAGTTGTCCCAAAGGGGCTTTTTCAAGAGGCACTGGGACTTTCTGGTTTTTCTTTGAAGATGTTTCACTTTTCATCCAATAAGATTTTCAGAAAAAATTGCATAAAACAGGAACCATTAGCACTATTCAGATGACCCTGAGGATACAGATAAACTTCCCAGGGCTTCAACAATCCTCTAAAAGGATGCAAATGACCAGCCTTCTGCAAGGAATATAAATCCTTCCATTCCCCACCATGCAGTCAGAGCTGAAGAAGCTTCTTGGATGAGAAGTGAAACATCTTCAAAGAAAAAGCAGAAACTCCAGTTGCCTCTTGAAAAATCATCTTTGGGACAAGAAATCCTAAGATTCAGCCAAAAAAATGGAAAGGAAAATTATGGCTCACTCTCTACTATGATAATAGTTCCATCGCATTAATTTACTATAAAGTCTATAGGGATGATGTTCAGAGACAGGAGGAAGAACACAACCTAGACACTCTTATGCAACAGGAATCTTAGCTCACAGAAGAAAAGGGGTATGGGAAACATTTCAGAAGGCCCTTCACTAGTTTTCAGGCAAATAACAAAAAGGAGAAATGCTTTCAAATTTACCAAACTTACTATAAAGATGGTGTTACTATTTATGGCTGGTGATTGTTGACTGGAATACCTTGAAAGCTGACACTTACCAACTGTGTCCAAAAGAGATAATGCCACCAAACAACTTTACTCTTTTCTGAATAGAAATGTTTTAGTTTCACTATCAAAATTGTTTTCTCCAAGGGTTTGTTCAAGAGGATATCCAAGACAATGTTTTAGCACAGGACAGGAAATAACATAGGAAAAATATGGGTGGTTTGCAATGTTTATAATAAATATGGATGAAGCTGAATTGTTTTAATTGAAAAGCATACTTCTAAGAATCCTTAAATATGCCATGAATATTCATCAGGGCTTCTTTTTTCTTCTACCATTTCATTTCTTGTCTTTTGCTTTTGAGAAAATAACTAACAAACTTAGCCAACAAACTTAGATGGTAAAAGTACTTCTGTTGCATTGATTATTATTTAAAAAGCTGGTTTATAACTATTATTTAATTAATTATCAGTGATAGTTTCCGTAGAAGCAGATATTTCTAAGTATCATAATTTGGGATTAATATACTTTGGACTGCTAAGAAAAATACTCTGTCTGTATCTGGTGTTTCTTTGTGTCAGTCAGTATAGGTAGTCCTTGAATTACAGTTCGACAGTGCAATGTCACAGTGATACTGAAAAAAATGATTTATGCCTGGTCTTCACACTTAGAACCATGACATCATCCCCCCAATTACATAATCAAAATTCTGGCACTTGGCAATCAGTATGTATTTATGGTGGTTGCAGCATCTTGGGACCACAAGATTGTAATTTGTGACCTTCCCAGCCATCTTTCATAAGCAGAGTCAATGGGTGGGGGGGAGGCGGAAGCTAGATTCGCTTAATGATATGTTTCACTTAACAAGGAAAAGGATTCCACACTGGCAAGAAAGGTTGTAAAATTGGATAAGATTCACGTAACAACTTCCCAACTAGAAGTGGGAAATTCTGGTCCCAATTTTGGTTTTAAATCAAGGGCTGTTTGTATATAGGCTGCAATCCTGTGGAAACCTTCCCCCCCCCACACACACACTCTTCACTTAGAGGGAGAAAGAAAAAGCTACATTTAGAGAGAAGACCTAAACTCTGCTAACCTTTTACATTCATGTGCAATATTCTGCGGTACTATAATGATTCGAACTCCGGAGCGGCACAAGGGAAAGTTTTGGCACTCTTTCTTGAGCAAGCTGGAATAGGTGCGGGATTTTCAAGATGTATATTCCATTTACTTTCCAAACCTATCCACAGAGTGAAGACAATTACATTGAATCTGTACAGGCATAGTCAATATGTTAACTGTCACAGTCATTGTTAGGAATATAGTACAAAGACAATAAAAGCCCCTGACTCTTTTCTTTTTGGAGTTCTTAAGAGTTTCCTAGAATTTCCCATTGGAAAATATGGCAGTTTTGCCACCTACTTCAAACATAAGAAAATGCATCTATATTAAAATTAGCAGTGTAATAGGACTGTACAGGAATTCCATGTGACATTATGCGGTGATAAACCTTTGATCAAGTAGCTATTCAAAATTCTTCTGAGCTTCCTTCAAGATTGGAGTGGCCATTTCACAGCAAACCATATATTGAAACTCATCTGTTTAATTGAGTTCTGTTTATCTAGTTTTAGGACTTACGTGGAGAACAGATCACACATTAGATTATATTTATGCAGAAATACTGAAAAATCCAAAGGGATTCACAAGCCATTAAGCAGTACTGTGTATGTTGAGTCACAACTCACCATAAATAATTCTAAATAGTCTAGAATTCTTTTCCAAATTAACCTTGCAGAATGAAGAATTTTTAGATAACAAAAAGTCATTTTTTAAATATGGCTTGTGTAGGTGTATATGCATTTGCTACTCATTTATGCAGCATATGGAATCAAACTGAGTGCCAAATGTGGGGCTGTCACTAATGTCTTGATTAACTCTTGCCAAAATCTGACAAGGAATAAAGAATAGAGTGGGAATGATTGATGTGGTTTATAAATTTTCTTCCATTTGGGGAGATTGCAAATTCAACAAGTGACTGTGAGATAACAATGCAAGCTGATTGAAAAGGGGTTATGAAGTATAATGGACAATAATGTTGACAGTTATATTGTGGATTATTTAGATCAGTATTCCTCAATATTCTTTCAGAATGTTTGGACTACAATCCCAATTATCTATAGCTATTAGCCGGGTTGGTTGAATCTGGTAGGAAATGTAATGCAGAAATCTGGAAGTTACATTGCTAATTTATAATACAGGTAATCCTCTACTTATGATCAGAATTGGGACCAGAATTTCCATTGCTAAGCAAGGTGGTTGTCAAGTGAACCACACCCATTTTTAAAATTGTTTTTGCCATGGTTGTTAAGCGAATCTCTGCAGTTGTTAAGTGACTTACATCATCATTAAGGAAATACAGCTTCCCCCTTGACTTTGCAAGTCAGAAACAAATCATATTTCATAAAATCATAAACATTTATAAATACATGTCAGATGCCAAGTGCACAAATTTTGATCCCATGACCACATAATGTTGTGATAGTCATAAATGCAAGGAGTGGTTGTAAGTAGCTTTTTGTTGTAACTTTGAACAACTGCTAAAATGAATGGTTGTAAGCCAATGACTACCTGTAATACTAAAAAAAATTGATTTATATTAGTGTGGAACTACAAACAAAAGGATTTTTCATTCTACAGAAATTTATTTATTTATTTATTTATTTATTTATTTATTAATTATTTGGTCTTATATGCCGCCCTATCTCCCGAAGGACTCAGGGCGGCTCACATAAAAAACAACGAATACAAAAGTTAAAAGGAATTTAAAAATATTAAATCAATTGGACCAAATAAATATTTAAAACCCTACCACAAAACATTTAAAACAACCCCCCCCTCAGTCCAGGCCAGCTTGTTCAAATAGCCAAGTCTTTAGGTCGTGGCGAAAGGAGCGGAGGTCAGGGGCCAATCGTAGCTCCAGGGAAAGCTTTGTCCATGATGCTTATTGTTCTCTAATATTTCCAATGGTTTGTTCTTCTCAGAATTCCAAAGTCAGTAAGACCTTTCCAAGAATCCTGGAAGTTTAGTTCAGATAACTGGAAGGTCCTGGACAATTATGTTTATTTTAATGTACAAGACTGAATTGAATTCAGGAAGGGTGCATTTTTATTTTGAAGAATCGTGGTATTAAGCCACAAAGTGTGCAGGCTCCTGTAGTGGATCCCTCCTGCATAAATGTACATGTGTTGAATGAAACAAAGATATCTATTGAAACTTTCTCAATTAAAATAATCATTTACATGTAGTCCTTGAGTTATAATAATTCGTTAGTGACCATTCAAAGTTACAATGGTTTGAAAAAAGTGACTTACAAGCAGTCCTTGCACTTACAACCGATGCAGCATTCCCCCAAAATTTGGGTGCTTGGCAATCAGCATGGATTTACAATAGTCCCAAGATTGCCATTATTGCCATTTATGACCTTGACAACTGGCTTCCAGCAAGCAAAGTCAACGGGAAAACCAAAAACACTTAATGACATCATGATTTACTTAACAACTATAGGGTTTTGCTTAAAAACCATGGCAAAAAGTTTGTAAAGTAGGCTGCAATTCACTTAACAACTATCTTGCTTAACAATAGAAATTGTGGTTTCAATTGTGGTCATAAGTCAAGAGATAGGTATATATTCGTTGACAGGCAGCCAGCCAGGCAGGATAGATTGTTAAGAGCACAATCCACTGCTTTTTCTTCATCATCTTCTCCTTTTGCAAGAACAATAATTGAAACTAATCCTACTTTAATGTTTGTCAAATATGTTTAGCTGTCAATATTTACTCCATTGAACCTGTTTCTGCACAACTTTCTGCACAACTCTCTAAACATAAGTTAACCACACCATCTTTGCACAGCCTGTTAGCCTAAAATTTGACAGATGTTTCTTGCGATTCAGAGCATTATCTGTACATAGATAACTGAAAAGGTGTTTACTTGGTAAAATTAATGTTGTCATGATCAGGTTCTTATAGTACTGCAGTTTTATAACTGGAAATGCAAGGATTGAATATGGGACCTTCTGCATTAAGACTTTTATTGATCTCTGGTTTCTTATCTCTTGTCTTGAACTAGTTGTTCTTTCATGGTTCCATGCCAGTCATATTCCAGTGAACCTTGTAGTAAATTGAAAGGGTAGTTTATTGTCCAAATCTACTATGCTTTGTTGGAATCAGTAACCTCCCATAACTTATATTACACTAGATACAGTAACATAATTAACTCTCTCGTAAATAGAAAGTGCAGTTATTTTCTTACCATGTTTCCCCGAAAATAATGTCTTATATTTTTTTGCCACCAAACAAGGCACCAGGTCTTATTTTTGGGAGATGTCATCCAGTGACTAACCTCACTTGCGTGCCTCACTCCCAGCTTCCTTTTCACTGTAAGAAGCTTTCAGGAACTTGTTCTGTGGCTGGCAAGGCTTTCCTGAAGGCCTCTGCTACCAATAACACAGCTCTGTATCAATCCGGAGCTTTGTTATCAGCTACAGAGGCCTTCAGGAAAACCTTGCCTGTCTTGCTGGCTGCAGAAGAAATGGCCAGTAAGACAGATGTCGGTGTGTGCGAGGCCTGGCTACAATTATTCAAAGGTAAGTAGTAGGGCAGGTCCACCAATTCCCACCCCGACCCTAGCTTAATTTTTACTTGTGCACTCTGGGGTGGGTGGGATCTTAATTAGGGCTTATTTTAGGAGTAGGACTTATATTGGGCGCATGTGTAAAAATCAAGCTAGGACTTACTTTCAGGGTAGGTCATATTTTCGGGGAAACAGTATTATAATCAGTTTCTTCTGTAGTTATTTTTTTTTAAAAAAGTAGTTTGTTTTTTATTTTAGTGCTTCACAAGTGATCTCTCTATTTTTCTATAAACCACCTCCTAATGTTTCAGTGTTTTAGATCAGAAGCAACAAAATATATAGATACATTTTATTTTGTGTTAAAAGTGAGTGCTTTATATAAAAACAATTCCTTCTGCAAGAACATCAAATTTGCAAAAATTAAGTATCTACTGTACTTTTTAATGAATTCTATTCATCTCTAAATCTATTTCTTGCATATATATTCTCTATCCTTGTTATCATTTCTTGGCCCATTGAAGTAAATACTATAAGATGGCCTCTGCAAGCAAGCTTTAATTATGTAAGAAGGAACAATTCCTTCAGTGTGACCTAGAAAGGTATTATAAATATTAAGAAAGTCCTGTTAACTGTGTCGTCATGTACAGTTTCCCATAAGCTATAAGCTAATTCTGTTTCATATTATTAATGACTGTAAGATTATTAATTCTTTTCTTTTGATTTGGCTCTGCTGGCATAGCAGATTGCTAAATGCTTTGCTGAAAGAAACAGTCAATTTTCAGTCATATAGAAGTTGTTCCATAAATTGAATAAAAACCCCTTTTAGGAGATTTTAATCCTTTAATTTGGGATAGAATCGGGGGGGATTAGATGGAGCATTTAGTGACCAGATATCCTTCCTGTTGTCACACAGAATTCACAGCAGATACTTTCTCTTTGCACCCTAAGAGAGAAACATCTGCCACTACCTAAAATTGACCTTTAAACCTTCTGAGTGGGAGGCATGCATCTTCATCACTAGGCCACCATGCCACTCACTTCCATAAATTGAATGAAGGTCTAAAAATAATTAATCCCTACAAAAATTCCCAGCAGCTCTGCGGGTCATGATTTATTGAGCTACATGGTCATGATGGAAAGATGCTTTAAATGAGTCTGAAACCTTTTTGCATTGGATGCAAGTGAATTACAATTTCTGTAACTCCCAGTCACTTCTGGGAATATCAGTCTAGGAATGACAGGTTCATTGTTGAAGATTTCCAGAGGGGCACCAAGTTGGGAAAAGTCAGCCTGATACTTAGTCCTCTCCTGTATACCAAGTCAGATAACTATTAGTCTGTTTTAAAAAAGAGGGCTGTGAAAATACTTACAGACCCCTCACATCCCGGATATAAACTGTTTCAACTCCTACCCTAAAACGACAGAGCACTGCACATTGCAGAACAACTAGACACCAGAACAGTTTTTCCCAGTTTCATCAGCCTCTGCTAAACAAATAATTCCCTCAACACTTCAAATATCACAAAGTCTGCACTATCATTACTGTTAATCTTCTCATCACTCCTTATCACCCATCCCTCCCACTTGTGATTAGACTGTAACTTTGTTCTGCCATCCCCAATGATTTATACCTGTTTCCTAGTATGATTTGATTGTTCATTGTACCCTATGACTATCATTGCTGTTGTACGTTATGATTCTTGGATTCTTAACGAATGCATCTTTCTTTTATGTATACTGAGAGTATTTACACCAAGACAAATTCCTTGTGTGTCCAATCACACTTGGCCAATAAAGTATTCAGT
Organism: Naja naja; assembly: GCA_009733165.1. NCBI lineage: Eukaryota > Metazoa > Chordata > Lepidosauria > Squamata > Elapidae > Naja > Naja naja. Next base: position 28,320,151 of record CM019155.1, read on the forward strand.
TCAATTCAATTTAGGTTTATCTTTGAGAGGAATAAGATTGTCCAGAATTTCAAAGTACAGAGCGGACTTAGAGTTTTGGTTCAGGAAATAAAGGACATAAATATATAGAGATTGGGAATCATTCTCATTACTGCAGCTACTTGGACCAAATTCTAGAATGGTTTTAACACTTTACAATTTTAAATTATTTAATGCCAAAATTTTGAAAGATGCTTCCTTTGGAAATTAATGGAAGATTGATTGATTGATTGATTGATTGATATCTAAAATATCAGTTCAGGAACAGATCACCATAGAAAAAAGCCTATATTGTATTGTGGTGGCTAAGAACTTGATGTGACTACACATAATCAATCAATCATTGAAGCAGCAAGTTGTAAAATATCTACCTTGTGGTTTTTTATTAGGTTTAATTTTAGTTCATTTATTTCAGAGATTGCAAGCAATATGATAGGTTAGTAATCATCTTGCACAGTTATTGTTGTTTGCATGAAGAAAGTCAAACGAAGGGAAGCCTAGCAAGAGTTTATTCAGTCTACAGCTCCTGAATGGACCTTGACCTTGCTGGGCTACGGCTGCTTCTCAGAGCCAAATGTAGCTGCCAATGGGAGTAGCCTTTTCCCCACACTATTTTTTAATTACATATGCCGCCTTCTCCAAGACTCAGGGCTGCTTACAATTTTGGGAGCACAACCAATTTAAACCAATACCATTTAACATTTTACAAGAACAGTTCAAATAAACCAATAACATTCAAACCTACATACATAACACCCTCCCCACTAGGTTCAGTCCATACCAAACCCCAACCTATCTAATGTATTCTTTTAAATAGGTGGGGCTCTTATGAGTATGCTGAGACCTTCGTGGTTCAGAAGTTTTAACGTTCTCACCCAGTGAGAGAGAAATGTGTCTGCTGACATTTCCTGCTGGGACTTCCTGTGAAAGGAGACCCTGTTAGACTGTTAGAATCTGGTCTCTCCTCCCAACCCATCTCCATTCCAATGTCAGCACCCAAGTCAGGTAGTGATGTGCAATCTTCCACTTCTAAGGATGGATCTTGGCATTGTGACAGGTTTTGGGATGGTTCCTGTCGTAATGGCTCGTTACACATGGGGTTGATTCTTGCTTGCTGATTTTCCTCCTGTTCCTCCCCTTCCCCTAGAAGTGACATCAGGTGAGGGAACCAGAGAGAGACAAGGGCGATGTTCCTGAGGGAACCTGGATCTAAGTTGATCAATGTGCCTGCTCCAGAGGAGTCCATCCTCTGTTTGTACCCTGTAAGAACGAGGGCCAGTGATTTGAGTTATTTCAGCAGGAATCCACAAAGGCTCACCTATAAGGTTCTTAGCATACACAGAATCACCCACACTGAATGTAAACTTTGGAAGTGGAATCCAGTGGTGCTGGGTGCGTGGGATGAAGGCGGTCAAGGGAAGACCTAAGCCTACCCATCAACAACTCTGCTGGGGATAAGTTATTTGATGGGCTAGGATGATGGACACTAAGAAGTTTTTCAAGCTTCTCAGTGATGTCCCCAGGACCCAGTTGCTGGAGCTTCTTGGTAAAACGTACCATGCGTTCAGCCCGCCATTAGCTGAAGGGTGCCCAGGGGCAGTAAGGGCATGTCTGATACCCTGTTGTGCTAGAAAGGATTCAAAAATGTTAGATGTAAATTGAGGGCCATTGTCAGAGACAAGAACATCAGGTAACCCATGGGTTACAAACAGTTTTCTGAGCTGCTTGATGACAGCATCAGTTGTGGTGGATGTCATGGGAAATACCTCGAGCCATTTGGAATATGCATCTACTATAATAAGAAAAGTGTGCCCTCTAGTAGGACCTGGATCCTAGACCACGGGCCCCTAGGACATTCCCATTCCTGTGTGGGGGCATGAGGTGGGGCAGGCCTGACTACCTGGCAATTGGGACAAGATGCAACCCAGTTTTCAACCATTTTGTCAATACCTGGCCACCATACATAACTCCTGGCCAATCCCTTCATCCTTACAATCCAGGATGACCCCCATGTAACATTTCCAAAACCTCTCTTTGCAGTTTTGCAGGAATAACCACCCTGTTACCCCACAAAACACATCCTCTTAATACAGATAATTCAGTTTGCCTGGACTTAAAAGGTTGGGCAAGGTGAGGTAGATCTTGAAGAGGCCAACCTTTCTTAATCCAGCCTATAACAGGAGCCAACACAGTGTCTTTGGCAGTCTCTCTGGCAATTTCAGCAGCATGAACTGGAAGCTTAGCAACAGTTTCTAGGAAAAGGTGTGTGTTTCAGGTTCAAAGTCCTCCTTGTGGCAAGGCAGTGGGCAACGACTCAGTGCATCAGCATGTCCAATGTCCTTGCCAGGCCTGTGAATCAGTTTGTATGAATAAGCTGCAAGAAATTCAGTCCACCTCAGCATTCTTGGTGACAGGATAGTAGGTGTAGGTTTGTCTCCTGCCACAATGCCTAACAAAGGTTTGTGATCTGTAACAATGGTAAATGTCCTGCCATACAGATATTCATGAAATTTCTTGACAGCTGCAACAACTGCCAATGCCTCTTTGTCCAGTTGGCTATAATTCCTCTCTGCTTTGGTCAAAGTGAGAGTAAAATGCAATAGGGGCTTCTCCCACTGGGAAGCCTGTGGCTCAAAACCCCACTCCAAAAGGGGATGCATCACAAGTCAGTACAACAGGCAAATTCTCAGAGAACTGTATCAGTACAGCATCAGATGTGATCAGTCTCTTAATACTGTTAAATGCTGATTGTTCCTTCCTCCCCAGATCCAAACAGCCTTCCTATCAAGCAATCTGTGCAAAGGTTCAGCAATGGCTGCCCTTTGAGGTAGAAACATGTGATAAAAGTTAATAAGTCCAAGGAAGGCTTGCAAATCTGTTTTGCATTTAGGTTTAGGGGCTTCTTTGATTGCTTTAACCTTGGCATCAGTAGGGTGGATGCCATGCTTGTCAATCATGTAGCCCAGGAACTCAACCCTGTCTGTCTTAAGTGTGCATTTTTCTTCCTTGACCCCGCTTTTCTGAATGTGGTAAGGACTTCTCTGAGTCTTTCTTGAAGCTGAGTGTCATTTTCAGCAGAGATTAACACATCATCAAAGTAAGGCACTACCCCTGGCAGTCCTTGAAGCATTCTTTCCATAAGGCTTTGAAAGATGCCTGGTGCCATGCTTACTCCAAATTGTAACCTTTTACATTTGAAGGCACCTCTGTGGGTCACAATGGTTTGGGCCTCTGCAGTGGCATCATCAACTGTTAGTTGTTGATATGCCTGGGCCAAGTCCATTTGGCAAAGACTGTACCCCTGCCAAGTGAATGTAACAGATGATGCACAACTGGCACTGGATATGCTCTGCTGCAGCATGGTTCAGTGTCCCCTTATAGTCTCCACAAATTCTTACTGACCCATCAGCCTTGACTGGTGTGACTATGGGTGTTTCCCATCTGGAGTGATCAGTGGGCTCTAAAACCCTTGAGCAATTAATTTGTCTAATTGTGCATCAATTTTTCCTTTAAAGCAAATGGAACCCTCCTGGGCTTTAAACGAATTGGGGGCACCTTGGGATCTAGGTTGAAAGTGATAGGGGTCCCCATATACTTGCCCAGTCCTTCGCTGAAGACCTCTGGAAACTCAGACTTCAAGGCCTCCTCCCATTCAGAGTTGCTCACGTGATTGATGCCAGTCACCTCGATGCCTAGTGGCTTGAACCACTCAAGTCCCAGCAAGCTTGGGCATCCTTGTCCACGATGGTCAGGGGCAAACGTTTGGTGTGGCCTTTAAACTGCACGTTGAAATCTCTTGTTCCAACTACTGGAGTCTTTAAGAGTCAGTGCTTGCTTCTGGAAATGTTTCTTCTGAATGTTGGGAAGTAGCCTGTGAATAGTGTCCCATGACACCATAGATAAATAAGAGCCTGAGTCCACTTCCATTTGGCAAGGCCTTCCTTCAATGAACACCTTCACGTACTTTTCTGCTTCTCAAGGGTGAAGAATGACCAATGGTGATTGTTTGATGAGTTTCATTCTTCCCATTTGCTTCTGAATTTGCCCCATCTTTTCAATGAAGTTGTTGGGCTTAAAATCCTTTCAGGAAATTTCTTCCTACTAGGTGGAGTTCTGGATGATTTGCAGACTCTGGCTAGGTGACCCCTTTCTCACAACGTAGGCAGATGGTGTCTAAGAACTTGCATTCTGCGGGTGCCCCCCACAGCCTCTGCAATAAAATTCTTGCCTCTTTTTCCAGGGTCTTCCTTTTCTCCATTCTGAGTCTAAAATTCCTTCCTCCACCTCACTGCAATCTGAATCAGAGTCTATTTGTCAGAATGGGTTGTTGTGGATTTTTCCACATCAGAATGGCTTGAGGCCTGGCTTGAGGCCTTGTTAATCTTTTCATGGCCGCTGCTGAGGACTTGGTGGCTTCCGCTGAAACAGCTTCTTCAATGGCCTCCTTAAACGTGATCTTAGGTTTCATTAACAGTTTGCTTTGTAAGACCTTATCTTTGAGGCCTAGAACAAACCGACATGCATGGCCTCTTCTAAGTTGGTAAAGTCACAAGCACCCCCAATGTCCCTTAAACTTGCCACAAGTCATTAACATTTTCGCTTTCCCTTGATCCCGACGGTAAAACTCGTTCTTAATGAGGCACGATACTTGTGGGGCGTAATGGGCTCTTAAAAGCTTTTCCAAATCAGGCCATTCCATTACCTTCAGTTCTGCAGCTCCCGCCAACGCCTTCGCCATCTTGAAGACTGCCGGACCGCAGTGCGTGAGAAATACCGCCTCTTCCGTCTCGAATATCGGGAGGTCGCTTTCCTTCCAGGTACATCTGGAAGCGATCATACGATTCCCAGTCTTCCGCCGGATCGAACGGGCTGGGGGGTGTTCAGCCAGCCATCTGCTCTTTCTTCGCCTTCGCTTGTCTCTTCTTCAGGGCAATCCCACCTTCGCCAGTGTTAAGTTTGCATGAAGAGTCAAACGCGAAGAGCTTCGGTAAGAGTTTATTCAGTGACTACAGCTTGAATGGACCCGACCTGGCTGGGCTACGGCTGCTTCTTATAGCCAGCAGCCGAAGTTAGCCAATGGGAGTGCAGGTTTTTCCCGACTATTTAAACCAATACCATTTAACATTTTACAAGAACAGTTCAAATAAACTAATAACATTCAAACCTACATACATAACAGTTATTCCTTCTAGCACCTGCTCACATAGGTATGACCATTATATTAATGCATACTTCTTTCTCCAATCTACTTTCTTTTTTGTGCAGCTTTTGAGGAATATTCATGCAATAATAATGACATTTGACTGTGAAATGTTCAATTGCAGGAACCCTACAATAAAGAGATACAGGATTTAAACAAACAATTCTCTTTTATATAACTTATTATTTAAATTAAATTGGCCTTGTCCTCGATCATTATTAAATTAGGTCCTTCCCATTCTTAGTGTATGTTAACAATTTCTTTTAAAGCAAAATTAAATAGGAACAGGTTAAACATAAACTGAAGAAAAAAAACCCACCACAGAGGACTTAAAAAAAGAAGAATGTGAAAGCTATGAACAGAGGAAATAATTAAACCATGAAACAGTTGTTTTGTGGCAAGAGAAAATGGAGGAATTTAAACTGTTATTAATATCTAAAGATAAGGAATGTGCTGCTTGGTAATAACAATTCCAAAGTAGATGAAGTTGTGAGACAATATGAAGTTAAAGGAATGATCCCAACACTGAGATGTTTTATCTAATTTGCATATTTACTGTCCTAATAACAAGATTCTGACTTCATTTTTGGTCTAATAAGGAAACAGTTTTGATGTGAGACTTACTTGAGCCTTTTTCTAGAATAAGCAGAATTCACTAATGTCCCCTCCAAGTAAACAAAATGGTCTTTTGTACCATTTGTTATTTTGGCTTCTCTGTACTTTCTCTCAATTGTTTAGTGACCTTTCTGAATTAACAGCTTTGCAAATAGAGGAAGAAGCAGCAGCAGATGATGGATTGATTATGTTGTTCTGGGGTACAGAGTGATTTTAAAAGAAAAGAAGAAACAAAAAATTGAGAAATGATAGCAATCCATCCAGTGTTTAGCAGAGACTAGTCGATTTCCATTTTTCAAAGCCAACCGCCCTTGACTTTAGTGGTTATCAATCTCTGCCAAGCACTGAAATGTGTTCTTTGGCACTTACCATATTAATACACAATTGAAATGCCAGAACTTTTTAAAACGAAGTTTCAACAGTTTATTAAAGTTTAAGAAATTGTGTAACAGTTTGTTAAAACAATTTTATATAGAAGCAGTTAATTAAGGGCTTGTTTTATTTAGTCATTTAGGTCATTTCATTGGATTGATTTTTTTGACATTATTGTTTGTTTATATGTCTTTTTAGACACACAGAATAGTTTAATATCCTTGATCTCAACTATTTCTATAATCCATTTACAATTCTAGAACTGTTGACCATCCACCATTTTTTAGATGCCTTGGTTTTAAGAATGCATTTGAGCTCATAGTTCATGAGGGTGGGGTTGACATTTGGCTGAGATTAAGTCTGGTTGAGAGGAATGAGAAAAAGGAAAGCTACAAATTCATTTTTTTTTTCAAAAAAGTTTAACCAACTGGTTTGGATGTAGTACTATATGAGATGGAAACCTTGTTAGCAGTGGTGATTCTTGCATTGCACTTTAGTTTTGCTTCAAGCTGTGTAATGCCAAGTAAAAGGCCACTTGAGAAAATGGAGCCCCTGAATACAGCTGTGGTTTTTTGGCTTTAAGGGCTGGGATTATGGCCAAGAAAACAGTGTCTCTTTGACAAGACTTCATCTGCCCAAATGTAAGAGGACAGATGGATCAGCTGTTGGGTGTAAATCAGGTTAAAAAAAGAACTGGAGATAGCTTTCTTTATTAACTATCATAATTGCTACACCTTGATATATACATAGGAAGTACCATCAGTATAGTTCACTTATCCAAGATGCTTCTGCTAATGATCAATGGAAGAAAGGAGCTACAACTAGGAACTTAATTTCCTCCCATATTATGGTTCACCCAGTGATGTAGGTTGAATGATGTCATTGTTTCTGAAATGAGACTTTGGAGCAAGTCTCCATTCTTCAGTTGCTTCCCAATTTGGTGCAGCATGGAAGAATGTTGAAAGCCAAAAATCATGGTGTGCATACCTATTTTTCAAGTGGTATTGCTGATTCTCCTTCTTCCCTGTTCTGTAACTCAGCAGTTCAGATTGAGAGCTGTATTGCGTTCCAAAGCCAATCAAGTTCCTCAAGATTCACAGACTCAAATAACCTTGTGAGGTAAGGCCTCAGTCATTTTAGCTGGAACAGTCCAGCTGGCATTTAACTCTTAAGTGAAACAATGCTTTGATAGTGCTCAATTTATGCCTGTATTTGAGTCTGGAGTTACAGTTGTAAATTGTGTCAGTCATTAAGCAAGTCACCATATGACTGAAAAGAGCCCATTTTATGCTCGTTTCTGTAGTAGTTGTTAAGCGAATCATGACAGTTGTTAAATGAACCCATTGTCCACAATGGGCAATTTTTGCAAAAAAATCAGAAGTAAACGCTGGTTTCCAGAAAAGAATGTTGTAAATCGTGGTCAGATGATCATAGGATGCTGCAAATGACCATAAATGCAGGCCAGTTGTCAAGCCCCAAAAATGCAATCACATGACAGTGCAGAGGGGCAGCTGTCAGAACATAAGTAGTCTTTAGGAAGTCCAACCTGATTTTGAATGTTGCTTTACAACGAGTCGTAAGTCATGGACTACCTGTATTCTAGAGGTCCAGCATATATTATCTTCGAGCTCCTTTCCTTAATAGGACTAAAGTCACTAAAAGCTATTTTCATTTGCAGTAGGGATGGAAAAGTAAACCTTTTTTTGTTACTCTTACCACCACGGTAGTAGCTCATACTTGAGCTGCTATCTATGCTCATTCATTTTTCACTTTATGTCAATGTTGCTTAGGTAATTATTAACATTTTAATGTATGCATACATTGTAAAAGAAAAAACACGTAAAATGCAGGTTGAAAACAATAATTATGTAAATGTATTAGAAACATGTATGTACTTAAATAATGATTGCATTAGATAACTATGCATTTCTTAAGCTGTTTTGTCTCTTGAAGCTGCTTAGAAAACCTAGGAGACTGCATGGATCATTGATCAAAGAGAGGCCATTCTGGAGCTGTCATGTCAAGTGCTGCAGCTGATCTTTTCTTTCTGAGGTCAGCCAAGAACTCAGCAGAGCTGCCTGCCAGGACTTCAGGGTACTCCCCCAGTGCTCTTTGGAAACTAGTAGAATTCATAATGCAGCTGGGGTTGACTAGTCAAATGGATGCCTCCTCTGTTGGCCGTGGGTTTTCAAATTTAAAACATCTAAATCCAAACCCTTTGGGGCTACTGATAACAGCTAAATAACATTTTGAGAATAAAAATGACAGCAATTCTTTTAATTATGTTTTAGAAGAATATTGGCTGATGTTGTTTGAGCTGATTTACTCAAAATGAAAATCAAGGTTAATTTAGAAACAATTGTATTTGCTTTGCTGTCTAGCTTTCTTTTTCTCCCCGAAGAGATGACTGTAGCTCAATTTAGCTCCTTTTTCCGGTATTAGAAGGCTCAGGTCTGTTTTTATCCATTAAAATATTTTGTGTTGATCTTAATCATGGAAAAATGTGACAATAATCCAGCTGTTGATGTGACTATCAAACATAATCATTCCTTGCCAATTATGCTTTTTGATCGACTTTCATAGGCTTTGGTATAATTTAGCATATAACCACTGTAACTACAGTGCGTACTTTTGCTGTAACAAGCACACTGTCCAGGTGTGAGTTTTAAATCACAACGCTGTTCTCATTATCCTTAATCCTGGTGTTGTTCTGGGTATGTATAAGGATTGTGAATTCCACCCACCCAAGTTGGAAATATGCACGAAGTATTTTGGTATTGTTAAAACTGAATACAGCTAACAAAGAAATGTATTTTAAGCCATAACATTGGATTTCTTCAGTCACTGGCATATGCTTGTTATTCCCAGCATGAGATCAAAAGTAAAACGAAGCTACATTTTCTACTTTTATACTTGCTTTGTATTAGGTCAACAGGGGTTTATTGTGACACCAGTGAGAATTTGTAGCTATCGTTTGTTTTTCTGATGTGGCTGATTTTTTTTATTTCTAGTACTTTAGTTTCATTGTTATTTCCAATCAAAGTGCATTTTGCAGGGAACAATAATACTGAGGAGCATAAACATACAAAGTCATTACAAATTGTAATATAGTTTAGAAAACGTATGCTCAGAACATTTGATCCACGCTCATTTTAGTGTGGACTATTATTAACACTAGATGTGCTAAAAATATTTGATGTCAGTTAGACACTCCCTGGAAACAGGTGAGAGCGAACTTTGACATGGAGAAAAGAACACTACACAATAGTTATCAGAAACTTAGTTATCAGAAAGTTGTTATTTGCATTGTATTGTGTGGTATGATCTTGTGGGCTGGTCACTTACGATTCCACTGATAGATCTTTAAGATCCCTATGTAGCCTCAGGACCTCTTATTTGCTTCTGATAAATAAGCTTTTCATTTTCATAAATGTTAATTATTTATTTCTCTATAAATTGTTTGATTCTGTTGTCTTCTTTCTTTCCTATCTGCTCTCAAAATGAAGATTCAGAACACTTCTGTGGATTCTCCTGGCCACTAAAAGAACTATAAATACTGCAGGCAGAGATTCAAAGACAAATGCTTAAATAACTCTCTGTTTATGGCAAAAGAATAAATTAACAAATGCTAAAAGTGAAATGCAAGCTATAGTTCAGTGGTGGCTAACCTTTTTCGGCTCCCATGCCGATAATTGCATGCACGCTCGCTTGTGCGTGCTTGCATGCCAGCACCCAGAAGGCAATGCGTGCTGGGGGGTCCCACACCCCTGTGCATGCGTACGTGACCCCCCTTGCATGCCATGTGCATGCAATTCCCACCTCAAGTGCTGCGTGTCTCTGCACATGCGCACACGATTTCCTCTTGCGCACTGTGCATCTTTGCACATGTGCGCACAATTCCCCATCATGCGCCATGCGTCTGTGCATGCACATGTGATCCCGTCACACGCAGCACATCTCTGTGCATGCACACGTGTCTCCCATGCCCCCCTCCACCCCCTGCGCATGCACACACCAGATACCCTGCAATCAGCTGTCGGGCAGCGGCATGTGCACGCATGCGCAGTGGGGCTCTTCTGGGCGACCTCTTGCGTGCTGGGGGAAATGGTTCTCTGTGCCACTTCCGGCACGCGTGGCATAGGTTCACCAACACGGCTATAGATGAAAACTCCAGTGACCTGGAGAATGAAACTCTAACTTGATCATTAGTGCCATATTTGGAAATTTAATCTACTATTTTTACTTTTTTTACTCTGTTGTAACCCACCTACAAACTTTGGAATGGACTATAAAATTTACAAATAAATATTTCAGTAGAAGAATATTTATTTATTTATTTATTTTTGATTGTATGCCTTCCCCATCTCCGAAGACTTGGGGCGGCTCACAACTAAAAGCAACAACAATAAATAATTAAAAGAGATTAAACCAATTCACAAGCCCAAAAATACAAAAACAAAATTTACAATACTTAAAATAGTTTAAAATATGAAGAAGATACAGCAAGGTCAGGATTGATCTGTGGAGTTTTTGGTTTTCTCTGAGTTTGGTTGTTTGCTTGGAGATGTTTCCATAATCAGCTACTACAGATAACAATGTAAGTATGGCAGCAAATCCCACACGCATTCACTTTGATAATGGTACTAGGGGATTATGAAATGTCTGCAAATGAGCAAGTAAGCTCGAAGAACATCAAGAGCTGCAAAAATAAATATTTGTAATTACTTGCATCACAGACGTTTTTCAACTTCCCAGTCTAGCCTAGAGCTCTGAAAATTTCTTGGTAGTCTCTCATCCATATACTATCCAAAAATAAGTCAAATAAGTGCTGCTACTTACTGATAGATTTCAACCTGAATACCTAATTAATTCTCTCAGCCTTTAGGCTTGAAACTCTCAAGTTTACCATTTCCACCTACTTGAGAATTCAACAAAGATGGACAGCAACAGTATGGCAAAAGATAAGCCAGCATCAACTTATTTCTTTAACTTCTAGATGCTTCTTCTCAAGAGTCTTAGACTAGTGTTGAAAATTTGGCAATTGTAATTCTAGGACTTGATATCCCAGAATTCCCAGCCAGCATGGTCCAGATGGTAAATGAAAGTGGTCTTTTGCTATGTCAATAGTAGAAGCCAAAATGGTACCCACCTTTCAAAACAGTTTTCAGAATATACTGATTGCCAAACTGATCAAGCATATTCAATGTTTGATTCCATTTTGTTTGTAGGATACAGACTGTCAATTGAATTCCTTGCCTTGGAATCACTGAGCTCCATTTTTAGATAACAGATGGAAAGGCTTTGTAGATAAAAGTCGTGGCAATATCTATGCTCACTTTTCTGAAGTAAACATAGTAAATTCCTAACAGTCTGGGAATGAAAAATAGGAAAAATAGTTTGGTAATGTGTACTGATTAAAATGAGAAGTTTCTTTTTCTTCATTATATTGCTGTATAATTGTGTGGTTGAGAAAGTTTAAGAATAGTTAAATGTTTTTTCCCCTATTTTACTCAGCAATATATCACTGGCAGAAATTTATGTGACTGTGGCTTGGTAAAACAGTGTTTCCTCTTGAATGGAAACTGGGTGGATCTTAACTGTTAGAATTTGTATTGACAAAAAATGAGGGCCTTAAAATACCAAATGCATTTCTGTCAGTCTCCTGGGATCCCTTAAGAGAGTGCTTGCTGCAATTCACTAGGACTTTGTAGAGCACAACACCAGATAAAATCCAAATTGGATTTTTGAGTCTCTTTTCTTTCTCTCTTTCTACCTCTGTTCAAAAATGCAACTGGAACAAGAATGATTTCTAACATCATTCACAGTCATCATTCACTCTCCTATACCCTTCCTCATATTTCTGGTATTTATTTGTGTAGGTAGGCCAAACAAAGGTATTTTGCTTTTATGAATTTTTGCTTTTGATCAAGCAAATTGAAATTACTTCAGTTGATGGTAATATTAAGATTTTGGATAAGAGTATCTTTACCATTCATGTACCATTCATGTATCATTCATGTACCATACTTCTTATACGAGAAGACACTTTTTCAGATCATTCTGAAACTGGGATAGGGTGTGCCTCAGTTTGGTTGCATCAAGATCAAGGAAGACCAATAGAAGGCATTTATCTGAAAGATAATTTTAGTCATAATTATTCATAGATGCAAGAACATTTTGAACTCAGAATTTGAATTGTTATGGTATGCCACACTGATATTGAGAGCATCTTTGCTTTTCAGGCAGTATGAAAGTATGACCATTCAGTGATAACTATTACATCTGATTGATAGTCCTAACTATTCCCACACCTTCACTCACACTTTTCCCATTCAGGGGATAATCAAATCTCAGCAACAACAACATCATATGTCTGCTTTTTTGCACCCCCTTTCAATAGATGTAGCCGGAATATGTGTCAATATGGCATATACCTACAGTTGGAAGGACCAGACAACAGTATGTTGGCTTTCAGGATAATGTCTAGATTTGCTTGGGTAAAATTGGACTCTGGTTGCACTTAAAGCACTTAAAGTCATAATGTATCAATTTAAGTATACTACCTTTATTATTAACAGGATAAGTTATTGTAGAGGTGCACAAAGATAGGTTAGTCAATATCTTATCCATCTTATTAAAAAGTGTTTTGTGACAGGTTTTTTTTGGACCAAAGGCTTTTTTTGACCAAAGGGTGTTAAAAGTGAGTAGCTATGGACTGATAATGACAAATATGATGATACTTTTTAAAATTTACTGTACTATGTTTATTTATATATTGTATGTTTCTTTGGCAATAGTAGATAAAAATGTAGCCACAAAATAAGTATAGCTCCAACAGAGTAAAATCAAAAGAATAAACATATTTAAGATTTTGCTAAAAGTACATTTAAGAAGAGGCTAATCAGTTGGATTGGAGTAGGAATTCCAAGAGATTAATGCCAACGTCAAAAAAGCCATGCCTAACCTCTCTTTTCAGGGTTATTACCCTTCTAAAAGGCTTTATCTGTAGAATGCAGGTCTAGGGAAATAAAGAAAGAGAGGGGAAGGAGAGAAAGGAAGAAAAAGAGAGAAAAAAGAAAGGAAAGAAAAAGGGAAAAAGAAAAGAAGGAAGGAAAAGAAAGGAAGGAAAAGAAAGGAAGGAAGAAAATAAGAAACAGGAGTGAGGCTTGAGATTTATAAGGATGAATGTATATGTAGGTGTGTGTTTGTCGGTGTTGGTGTAGATAGACAGACAGATAGACAGACAAACACTTTTAATTTATCACACAGAGCAATTGGAAGCCATTTACATACAACATGTTAGCTAAAGGAGGTATTCTTCCTAGGATATCTCCCAACAAGAGCCAGGCTCCCATATTTTGATACCATGCATAGTGGTATTGAAGGCGACCAATATATCCAGGAGTTATTAACAGGTTATCTATCAAGACTAACTAAGCCAGTATTCTATCACCCAGTGTGAAGTCAAATTGAACTAGATCTACATAATTGATTTCCTCTAGAAGGACTTGAAATATTTTGGTTATTATCCTTTGTAGAGAAGTACAGATATTATTACCTTGAAGAAAATATGTGTCAGTCATTCGTAAAAGATAAATATAGCCCAGAAGAACAGGGAAGCTTGAGAAAGAAAATCTGTCAAGCTTCTGATGTTACAGCCTATGTCAGTGTTTCTTAAAATTCAGTTACCTCGGGGTTCTGCTAAATCAAAATTATTCGCCTGATGTTAAAAATATTTGAAAAAATGTAAAACAATGTCACTCTTCTTATTTTTTATTTGTTAAAATAGGGTTTTCATGGAGAATATTTATTTTATTTAAATCTATCTTTTTATTTCCTCTTTCACCACTTCAAGTGGTCAAGGAAGATACAAAGTTCTGGTTCTTCAACCATTGTTAATTCATGTTGTTAAAGTGTTCCTTTGATGTTATCTCTCCATCTTCCTCTGGGTCTGCCTCATGTTCTTTGACCTTATCTTCTTGTTGTATATGCCTTGTAATTCTAAGACATCCTCTCCAGGTGAGAGGATTTTAAATGTTAAATCTATAATTTATTAAAATATCTATCTATGACACATAGTGTGGTTAATATTGATATATTTACATTTTTCAATAAATAAATATTCTATGAATGAATCAATTTTAATTTTTTAATGGATGCAATGCTGATATAGAAAAAAACTCTTTTTGGAATCATCTGTAATTTTGGGATGCTGAGAGGAAAAAAATTGAGAAACACTAGTTTAAAACAAGAAAATTAATGTTGATTCAGCCACCTTTGTCAGAAAGGAAATATTCAACTGACTTATAGTTATTTAAAAAGGAAGAATACAATGTTAATTTATTTATTTAAGAAGTGAATAGCATTCTCTTTTTTAAGGTTGGTGGCACTTTCTCCCTGCTGACGGAGCTGTTGTTGATCATAAACATCTCAATCAGTTGATTTATCCCAGTACGATCAAGAAAGTCCATACTTTAAAGGACAGAGCGTTCCAAATTTGTCCAAATACCTAATCTTCAACCTTGAGAAGAGACTGAATTTGATCCACAAAATAGGTCAAACATACCTTCTAGTCTCCTCTTCACCATTGCTAAAAACGTTATTGATGTCCATCTATGGAAGTGACTGCAAAAAACTTACATTGTATGCTTAAAGTAATAATTTGCACCACAGATTAAACAGGAATTTCCCTTTTAATATTTTAGTTTAAATACGAAGTTTTCATTGTTGTTCCAATTTGGAACAGCCTGTCGGGCAATTTTCTGCAAATGCAACAGAGACAGAGAAAAGACTCTTTGCTGATGACACTGGATGAAATTGAAATGAGGGAAATCTGGAAGACGTATTTCTAAGATTTGTTTGAAAAGGATAGTGATTTTTCAAAGAGATGAAATTAAGCTAATGCTATAAATGTGTCCAAGAAAATAAGTACATACGTAAATTCTGCCAAGTAAATTCAAAAATGTTAAAACTGTAGATGTAGATGTCGTAGTAAATATATACTGTATATGTAGTTTGCTTATGGAGTGGCTGTGTAATTTGCTTAAAGTATGTTCAACGACTGCATTCGTGCCTAGTGTTTTGAATAATATCATGATTTTTCCCCTATACAGAGGAAAAAGTGAATGTATAAAATACAGGGGAATTAGTTTGTTAAAAATGCCTGAGATGTTTGGCAGAATTCTGATTGAAAGGGTACAAGAGATTACAGTGAGCAAAATTTGGGAAGTGTAATACAGCATTGCGTTAGGAAAAAGGTGTGAGATCACACTTTCACTCTTCAGCAATTGAAAAATGCATGTAATAAATAAGGTTTAGATTGTTGATTTAGAGAAAGCATAAAATGAATCAACTTGAATTATAAAATGAATATGAAGTTGAAAGCTGGCTGCTGAATGCAGTAATAGTTGTGTAAGATGTAAGGAAAATTTCTGCAATAATAACTGGAATGTTTAAACAAATGGTTGAACACTGATCTGAAGATGTATGGTGTCTGATTGGCTGTTTAATGTGTTTATGTAAGAATGTGCAAAGAATATTATTTGAGGGTTATTTCTGGACTTATAACTGGACTGGAAAATCTGTTGTTTACTTATAGTTAAAAATTTACTTACTTATAGTTAAAAATTGAGATATGAAATAGTGAATTTTATATTTATTAAGTAATGTAATGAAAAAGGCATTGTCTCCTGAACTTACTTAAGGTTAAGAGTTGACGTGGGATGAAGAGTTTTACTATCTGTTAACTAAGAAAAGGTGAACAGGTGGTCAAACAGTTTGGGAAAAAGACTGGGAATTGCTGTTTTAAGTTTTCCCCCCTTTCCTTTTCTCTTTTTATTTTTTATTTCTTTTTATTTTTCTTGCATTTTTATTTTACTTTACTTTTCAATTTATAGTAGTATAGCATCTATAGCAGTGGTGGCTAACCTTTTTGGGTTCCTGTGCCAAAAATTGTGAGCGTGCCAGCACACCTGTACTTGCGTAGCAGCACCCAGAATGCAATGCCGCCCCTCGCGTGCCTCATAATCCCCACCCCATCCCCTTATCTGCACTGCGCCTCACAGCTGATTTTTTGGCTGGTTGGTTTGAGGCCTTTTTCGGCCTCCCAGAGGCTTGGAAAAAGCCTCTGCCAGGCTTCTCAGGACGAATTATAGGCCTGTTTCATCACTTCTGGTATTACAGAAAGTGACAAAACGGGCCTATAATTTGTCCTGACAAGCCTCTGGGAGGCCAAAAAGGCCTCAAACCAACCGGAAAAAAATCAGCTGTGAGGCGCGGGCATGCGCAGTGAAGTAAGTTTGCCTGCAGCTCGCGTGCCAGCACAAATGGCTCTGCGTGCCATTTGTGGCACACGTGCCATAGGTTCGCCATCACGGATCTATAGTATTAACAGCAAAGAAGACAGAGCACCTCCTTGCCTCGTCTCCTTTTGAATTTTTTATGAGTTGGTTAAGTTGTTAATTTAAAAATTTGCTTGCTGTGACATATAAACAGCTTTGACCCCTTAAATAAAATTCCACCAAAGTCCATTTCTTCCAGAATTTTAAACATAAAAGCCCAATTTAAATTATCAAAGGCATTCTCATGATCTTCATGAATATACATGCATGTAAAACCTTCCAATCTCATTATAAAACAAAGACTGTAATCTATTTGTTGCACTTTTGGCAGAAAGAACTGTACTTCTAACTGCTATAAAGAAAATTGGAAGCTAATTCTTTGAATGTTTTTTCTTTCTTTTCTATTTTCTTTTTCTTTTCTTTTTTTACATTTCCCCCCTTTGGGTTACTTTTAGCTCTCTTTTTGATTTTTTTTCTTCGTTTTGTTTTCTCGTTCTTCTCATTCTATGTCCTGAATCACACAAACACACACACACATCTATGCATGTATTATAATCTCCCATATATTATAACATTTTCCAAGTTCTAAACAGACTCACAATGACATTTGAATTTTAGTTCAAGTACCCTAGACTTTAGACTTCCAGTTGTACAAAATTCAGGGTACAGCTGGCTGAAATAAATTGTATTCCATTAGAATTTTTGATAAGATAATGAAAAAGAAAATCGGTGTTTCTAACCAAATATATGTCTATATTAATCTAGGTTAGATCACAGGTGGTATTTTACTGGTTTGGCCGAACTGGTAGCTCCAAAGATCATCTGGGAGCGAGCTGGTTCACTCCGATGATTAGCTGCTGGGCCCGCCCACCTGCCCCGGCTCTATACTGACCTTTATTTCCTGCTTCTGAAGCTCAGCTACTTCGCACGGCACAGCAGATTGCTGCGCATCAGCTGTTAGACACAGGGAGAGTGTAGGATTTCAGGAAAAGGTCAATAGGAAACTCTCTGTGCACGCGTAATGCGCACCCACTAAGCCATGCCCATCGAATTGGTAGTAAAACAATTTGAATCCCACACTAGTTTAGACCTTTTTTTAATATTGGATAAAGCAATTGTTTAATTATCTCAGTGTTTTTTTTATTCCGGCTGCTAATTTTGTTCAAAATAAATATACAATTCTTAATGAGATTTGAAACAAAGAGTAGGGAAATTGCTTGGAGTGAAGCAAGGTAATTCATTTTATTTTTTAACTTAGATGTGAACAGTGTGAGCGTTTTCAAGCTGCTATTTCCTTTATTGCAGGAAAATATTTTCAATTTTTCCATCAGCAGTTTGTTTTGATTACATACATTAAATTTTACTCAGAAATGTTAAACAGTATCAGCAAGATCATTTCTGGACATGCATAGTTTGTTTATGCTTATGTGTAGGTATTTTATTCAATATCTATCTACTACAGTCATTTAGCTGAAAACTGAATAATATGAACTGTGCAATCGACTCCGATTTCAAGCTTCTCTTCTTGGATTTGCTTCCTATATAAGTCAAGTCTGTTTGCTGAAATTCTTTCTTCCCAGGTTGCTACAGGTAGCTGCTGTTAAAATACTGCAATTTTTGATGCAAAGTTGTGAACATCTAAACAGAAAGTCATACAGTTCAATGTATGACTCCCTTTTCCAGCACCTTAAAGCCACAGGACATGAAATTGATTTTGAGGGATCCAAACTTATCTCCAACACTGAACACTTCAACAAGAGAATAATTAGGGAAGCCATCGAAATAGAGAAACACCCCCATAACATGAATAAACAGGATAATACTTCCTGCCTACCAGACATCTGGAAACTAGCCCTAATCAACAAACGAGTCCCAACCACGAAAACCAACACTGGACCCAAAATAACGCATGATGCCACCACCAATCTCCCTCACCAGACTCAAACCCAAGCCCACCCCACAGACAAAAGGCAACCACCATCCAGAAACCAGACCATGGCTGCAACACCAGCTGCTACATCCCCTCCGACCCCCAAACTAAGCAAACTGACTCACGCTATAAACACATAGCCAGACCTCAAACTCGGAGCCAAACCAAGGCTCGGAATGTCACATCACAGCCTTTCACCCAGGATACTACATCATGGAACTCAGGAGATTACAACACAAAACCTCAGGAGGTTGCAACACAGACAACAACCCAGGAGATTACAGCACAAGACCCAGGATGTCACAACAATAAAACTCAGAAGGTCATCACACAGCCCACTACCCAGATAGCTACAACACAAAAAGCTGAAGCCACTACCTTAGCCACACAGGCTTTTACGAAAAAGCCAACCAATCAGCAAACGTCAACTCCATCAACCTATCAAGAAGCAACAACACAGCCAACAACACAGCCAACCAATCAGCAAACATCAATTCCATCAACCAATCAAGAAGCGACAACACAGCCAACAACACAGCCAACCAACCCACTTACAACAGAGCCAGCACACCACACCTCCCCTCCAGTATTTATAGAGAGAAGGCAGCTCAGATCACGCTTTGCTGGCACAAGCACAAAGCCGAAGACACCAGCCTGAAGATGGCGAGTGTGATCTCGTCGAAACGTCGCCAAGGTATTCTCAATCTTACACGGGACAAGACCTGAATACACCAAGACCTGCATACCTTTACCCGTGAAAATCTACGAATATATATATAGAGAGAGAGAGAGATACACACATACATACATTTTTACAATAGTAAACATGACAAATGTTCACATTTTAGAAAGTGTTTAGAATGGCTCTTATTAACATACCAAAGATGTGAATGAATCTAGCCCAGCCTAGTATTTTACAGAAATAAAACCTTAACATTTCTCCAGTTCACCCAGTTGAAGAAGGCAAAGTATGCCACTGTCATGTATATATTTCTGTATGTCTGTGTGCGTTTAAACATTACAGAATAAAATACAAAATAGAAAAGCAAATAGGAAGACACAGTGGGGGAAAAGGGGAAAGACAAGTAAGAGGGAAGGGGGGGGAATAAAACATTGACTACCAACTCCCTCGGTTGCCATAAAATAAAGCATTAACATCAAACTACAACTTTTTGCTTTTCCATAATAATATAAGCTAGCCATTCTATAAAAACAAATCAATTTAACTGGTAAAATCCAAAATTAAAGTTTCATTCTTCACCTCAAGCACAAAATTCAGAAGCGGTTTCCATGTGGCAACAAAAGTACTTATATTCCTTTCTTTAATCAGAATGGTTAAACTTGTCATCTTAAAGGTTTCTAACAGCTTAGAAGTAGATATTGAGAAATTTCAGGAAGTTATTAGGAAGTGAGATTTCTGAATTTAACTGTCTTTTAAAAGTCTGCTGTAATTGCTAGGAAATTGACTAATACCATCATCTCTGAAATCTAGAGAAAACTGATATTATGCAGTCTCCTAATGAGGACTAACTGTATGGAGCACATGTAGGCAATCTCTTAACTGAAGAGGTTCCAAGGAAAATTGGAAATTCCTTGGTCTTTGCCAGAGTTATCACCTTTGCTTTCTTAGAGCCATCTCTCTGAAAGCTGCAAAATTGCAAACATATTCTAAATTTTGAGTCTAACCTTCTGGAGGAATTCTAACGATTCTGACTGGGATACCAGTGGGACGGGTTGATGGAGATAATACTAAGTTAGACTTTTTTGTGCTTTTTTCTCCTAAAAATATTGCATTCTGCAAATTATAGTGGAAAAATTAAATATTTTAAGACTGTCTAACATGCTGCAGCAACCTTTCTCAGTTTGAAAGTTATTTACGTATTTCAAGAGACTACTTTCAGTTTAGCAAAATCAATACTGACAGCCCTTACTTAAGTATGGTAAATCAGACCAGCAACTCCATCACTAAGCAAATAGTTGTAAAGCACAATGTTATGTGACTTATTGTGATTTATTGTGGCAGTGTAAGTTGCCATAATTAGGTGAATCCTGCAGGGTCCCAGCATCCCACATTCATGTATTCACCATTTGCATCCTTCTGCGAGGTTCCCCATTGACTTTGCTTGTTGGTAATCAGCAAATAAGGTTGCAAATGGCTATCATGGGACCATGGGATCATAAATTCAAGCTGGTTGCCAAGCACCTGAATCACAGTCATTGCAGAAACACTGCAATGGCTGCAACTATGAGCAGGTACAAGTATTATATACCACTCATATATCTGTAATATAAAGTTGACAGTGCCAATCTTTCTTGACATCACAGAAGCTGAACAATTGAAGTACTGTCATAATCATAGTTAGCATAGAATAGCCAAGACATGGAGACTTCACGCTTTGACCTGAACAGGGTTTTTCCAAGCTCTGTAAAAAAAATTGTATTCAGAAATCCTTGCCAATAGACCTTGAAAGTTGAATCCATCAATTTATTTTTGACTGTGAAGGTCAGCTTTTTTTAGAGAAGGTGTTTTTAAAAAGTACTTTTCTAGAACTACAGGAAACTGAATAGTGATGCATTGACAGCAGGAGTTTCAATCCATATTTTCCCCTGAAGATAAAATATGGGACAACTGGTAGAGTAGACATGCATATTTTATGGCCTATGAGCCACATCTAATCCTTTAACTCTTCCTGTCCAGCCCGCAATGATGGAGGAGATAAGTGGGCAGTGGTTCTCCACAACAGTCCCAACTTTTTCATGCTGCCCCTTTGAAAAATTAATTTCCCACCCCTGTAGTAGAGTCTTAATACATCTATTTTTAATTTTTTTAGCAAAAATATTTTCAAATCTATACAGCTACGTATGCTCTGAGGGACACTGAGTGTAAAAAGTATAGATGGGCATGTAAGGCTGCTCATTTACTCCTATAGGAAAAACATTTTGGACATACTAATGTTATCAGGTGGATTAAAATATTGGTAAAAGGATGGCCACCATTATAATTTTATTATGTGGATACAACAATTTCTCACTGAGATTGGGGTTTTTTTCCAGTAGTCTCCCATTTTAAACCTTTGCTTTGCCTTGAGTGTTCAGTATTGGTCTTTGATCAACCATCAACAGCTTTCTGTATCTGGATTTTTGGCAGTGAAAAAAATAAAACTTATTTTTCAGTCAGTGCTTTGATTCTGGTTGTGAATATAACGGTCTGATAAAGAAACACAAGATAAGAAAAAAATAGTACAACAAAAAAGAATAAACCTATGAAATACATGAATAAAATACTTGAGAGTTGAATTGAAAATTGAGTTTCACAGATATTTTTGCCTCTTCTTAACTGTTGAAAAAAAGGCATTGATGTGCCTCCAGATGATTGCCTTCTTCTAGGTTATAACCTTGTTCTCTTGAGCAATAAAGAAAAATAGCTTGTTCTATTTTTTGCATGATAAGTTCTTCACATATTGGAAAAAGGCTATTTTAGTACCTCTTCATCTTTTCTGTTATAGGATAAATATTCCAAGATTTTTCTTCGATGTGATATCTGTGAATTGCATGTATGAATATCTAGAAATGTTTTATAGCTAAAAGACAAGCAGTTTTCAGCTAAATATATCTGTAGATATAAATAGATGAGCAGATTGTTGATTGATACAGAATAATCAATCATCATCAGTAATCCAGGTTTCCAAGCACTGAGTCTGCTTGCAAAGATGCTAATTTTAACACATAACAAAAAGAGATTGCCCTAGTCATTCCTTTCCATGAGAAAAACTTCCCTTCATTTGGAAACTGCAAGAGACCTCCAAGAGAAAGAGAATAAAAATACAGAGAATAAAAAAATATGACCACAATTGAGCCCAACATTTCTGTATTAAGTCATTAAGTGATTTTTGCTCAATTTTATGACCTTTCTTGCCACAGTTGTTAAGTGAATCAGTGCAGTTGTTAAGTTAATAACATGGTTGTTAAGTAAATCTGGCTTTCCCATTGACTTTGCTTGTCAGAAGGTTGCAAAAGATGATTGCATGACCCCAGGACACAGAGAGGGTGCTTTACTATCCACGCTGCCTCCATAGTGACTGTATTTTAAGTGCTTGGCAACCAGCTCACATTTATAACCAATTGTGGCATCCCAGAGTCTTAAAATTGCAATTTTTATTTTTATTTTGCTCGTTTCTCACAAAGGATCACATCATTATTGTTTACCCAAAGCTTCACTTGTCATTTATACATTTTTGATGGAACAATCTATTTTTTAGCAACTATGTATTATTATGGTTTGTCGCATAGTTACAGATGTTTAGATAGACTTGGCATTTTTATTCATCTATTAAGTCCTTCCTGTGAACCTGTGATAGACAGGTGCTGTTTAATCATGCTAAAAGTATTGTTGGTTGCAGGGTGTAAGCTGTTCCAAATACAGCTGCCTATTGCAACTGAATGATTGCCACTGATGGAAATGTTGTGGTGTTCAAGTAGTGTTCCAGTTGCCTATCACTGTTGTACTATCTTCGTTACTTTTTGACATAATCATTCTACAGTCTTTGTATTTTGATTTTCTCCAGTTCTTTATCTTTAATTCTGCTTTCTATAGGTACTGCCATGTCCACTAACCAGACTTTTTTGTTTGCTTATCAACAGTTGTTAAGTTCTGAATGTTTTGTGGCAGGTGTTTGTCTGAATCCTAAAGTCCAAAAGCACTTTAACTTCCTCATTTTCTATTACTTTGTCTAGAAGATGATGATGATGATAATGATGATGATGAGTCACAGTGAGCCAGATATTTAGACTGGGTTTGGAATTTTTATCCACCTATCATGCCCTTCCCATGGACCCTGGATAGGCAAATATTATGGTTTATAATATTTAAATTATTATTATCTATTCATAACAATTTGCAGCCAGTTCTTTAGCTGATGTTGGCCTTCATACGAATTGAGTTATTCACAAGAATCTATTACGTTGGTCTGTATCAGTGTGATAAATATGCAGATCCAGGCCATGTGGGTTTTTGCTATTGACAGATGAAATGTTGTCAATGGGCATATTTTCTAAGTGCTGTTCAAGAATTTCTGGTATGAGACCCAATGTGCCAGTAAGTTCGGTGATGGCCATTTTATGTTATAATTTTTGATCTTGGATTTTTCAGATCTTGATACTTTGTGATCTTCTTTGTTTTCTATTCTACTTTCCCCTGCTATTGCCACATCAATTATCAAAATTTCCTTCTTTTCAATCACTGTTAAATTTTGTGTGTTATTAGCCAAGACTTTATCAGTTGGAAATTCCACAATATTTAACTTGCTCATTTTCAATTACTTTTTCAATTATAGTTCAATTATATAACCAATTTTTCATACAGTTACATGATAATTTTTACAAATGCTCCTGTTAATCATTTTGGTAACTGGATTATATTGTTTATAATTACTTTGTGGGATCTTCTTACATGACCTGAGTGTTAACTATGAAGCAATCCTGGCTGAAGCCATCGTTTTCGGCCTCATAGTTGCCATAAATTTTGGAAGGGGAAAGGGGGGGAAGTAGATAGATGGGTTACCAGTCAAATCAAAAAGTTTTCTTGTGGGACAAAGGTTATCCCAGCAGAGGGCAAGTGAGGGAAGACAGGAGTAACCAAGCTACTTTCATTGGATAGTGTGATCGGTGACATCTGGGGAGGGTAATATTTGCTCACTTAATTAGCGGAAAACCGTGGGAACTTTTAGAGTTGGTTTTCACTAGCTTGCTGATACGATGTATCCAATAAACATGTTCTTTGAGGAATTTACCTGTCTCAGAGTTCTGCTTTTAGCAGATGCATTACTCGGAACACTGACACTGAATATATGATCTACTCCTCATTGTACAATCTATACGTTCAATCATTTGAAAGTTATTCAATTTTAGGTTTAATTGTCTTAATTAATTTGTTAATTATTAATTATTACAATGTCTTCAACTACTGTATGTTTTGCAGGTGTCTTTTTAAAAGGGAGTTTTTACCTTGCTATAACTTGTAAAATTGGATTTATTTCTCCAAATAGAGGACACTATTTCTCTCATCACACACACTTAAAATACTACCAGACAAGGAGGTGTCACTATAACTCTTATTTCATTTTACCTCCCCCCCCACTTAATTGCCAATAAGGCAATAAAGACATTGGGTTGATAAGGGGAGAAGGTATCCAGGGGTGAGATTCTACCGGTTCAGACCAGTTTGGTAGAACCGGTTGTTACGATTCTGCACAGTTCAGAGAACCAGCAAATCATGCCCCTGGCTGGCCCTGCCCTTCTTCACTCGCCTCTCCCCTCCCAGTCAGTTCTTATTGTGCAGGCGCGACATCATGACTGCATTCTCCCACCCCGCCCCACCTAGTCTCTCCTTACGGTATTTTTTCCCTCCCAACAATCAGCCATTCTGACAATCAGTTGTGCCGGGATCCCCCTCGCTGTCCTACTGCTTCGCCCAGGAGGCTTCTCTGAGGCCCTGGAGGAAAAAAGGGGCATGAGAGAGAGGTGCTACACGGCCCCACCCCCGCACTCTGTTTTTTGCCTCGTAGGCCTCAGGGAAGCCTCCTGGGAGCAAAAACGGCATCCCAGGAGGCAGAAAACAGAACACAGGGTGTGCTGCAAAAAAAGAAGCCACAACCACCAGTCACATGACCATGACCTCTAGCCACACCCACAGGGCCAGTACTAAAAAGATTTGCTTCACACCCCTGAAGCTATCCCCTAAAAATTAGTTGCTGGCACAAGAAAGCTATTAAGTTGCATAGTGAAAAAGGAGGCTGAGGTAGGAAATGTAGATCAACAAAGCTTTTGGGAAAAGGAGGTTTGAGACATTCAACCATGGTGAGCAGCAAGAGAAGCAGATGTTTCAAAACAGTGGGAGACACATTGGCTAATCTCTTCACCGGAGTTATAAGAGAAGTCAGGACTCAGTGTTGGAATAGTTCTAATTGCAGAAGCTTGAATTTAAAGTGGATGTGGCAACAGGTGATGTGAGATTGATCTTGGAGTCCTACTGGATAATCACTTAAATATGAGCCTGCAGTGTGCTGCTGCTGCTACCAAAAAAGCCAACACAGTCCTAGGCTGCATTAACAATGGAATAGAATCAAGATCACATAAAGTGTTAGTACCACTTTATAATGTAAGGCCATACTTACCATCCAGTTTTAGTCACTGCAATTTTAAAAAAAGATGTTGAGATTCTAGAAATAGTGCAGAGAAGAGCAACAAAGATGATTAGGGGACTGGAGCTAAAACATGAAGAGTGGTTGCAGGAATTGGGTATGTCTAGTTTAATGAAGAGAAGGACGGGGGTGACAAAATAGCAGTATTCTGATATCTCAGGGGCTGCCACAAAGAAGAGGGAGGTCAACTATTTTCCAAAGCACCTGAAGGCAGGACAAGGAGCAATGGATGGAAACTAATCATGGAGAGAAGCAACCAAGAACTAAGGAGAAAATTCTTGTCAATTAGAACAATTAATTACTGCTTCCAGAAGTTGTGGTTGCTCCAATACTGGAGGTTTTTAAGACCAGATTGGAGAACCATTTGTCTGAAATGAGGTGGGGTTTACTGCTTGAATAGGGGGTTGGATTAGAAGACCTCCAAGGTCCCTTATACAGGTGAAACTCAAAAAATTAGAATATCGTGCAAAAGTTTGTTTATTTCCATAATGCAACTTAAAAAGTGAAACTAATATATGAGATAGACTCATTACATGCAAAACAAGATAGTTCAAGCCCTGATTTGTCATAATTGTGATGATTGTGGCTTACAGCTCATGAAAACCCCAAATCCGCAATCTCAGAAAATTAGAATATTGTGAAAAGGTGCAATATTCTAGGCTCAAAGTGCCCCACTCTAATCAGCTAATTAAGCCATAACACCTGCAAAGGGTTCCTGAGCCTTTAAATGGTCTCTCAGTCTGGTTCAGTAGGAATCGCAATCATGGGAAAGAATGCTGACCTGACAGTTGTGCAGAAAACCATCATTGACACCCTCCATAAGGAGGGAAAGCCTCAAAAGACTTTGGCTTCGTTGATGGCTGGAGCAACATCGGAGCGGCGGCTGGTGAGGCTGGCAGCGGCTGGAGTGGCGGGGGCGGCGATTTCGGCTGCCTCGGCGAGGCTCCTACCGTGGTTTTCTTTGCCGGATGGAACAGCTGCGGCGGTGACGGTGGAGGCTGGGGGGGACCTTCAGGGAGAGTCGGCCGCAGTGAGTTGCAGCCTGGTGGCCTGGATGTTTGTGGGGGCCGCGGAGGCTGCAGCGGCCTCGTTTGTGGAGCTGGCGGTGGCGAAGTTGGATGCCACCGCCATGGACACTGGGGCCAACTAACCAACTAACGAGCCCTTGGACTTTTGGGCCAGCCAATGCGCCCTTGGATTTTTAGGGGGTGCTCGCGGCGGCCCAAACTCCTGGACGGCTTTGCTGACCTCTCCCCTCTGGTGGTTGGACTGGACATGACCCCTAATTCCATCTGTACCATCTGGACCCTTCCAGCCCTTTGGTTTCCAGGCAGTCCCATTGCTGTGTGAGGGCAATGGGTGGACTATCCCTCTACGGTGAGAGCGTAGAGGGATTTAACATCGGCCTTCAGCTTCAAGACCCTTTTTTGACCACGGTTGGTCATTTAGTACCATCCTTGGCCCCAAGCGTATGTGAGAGACCCGTTTGTGGTGGTAGACTTCTTGGAAGCTGTTGCCTGGACCTCTTTTCTCCTTCGGATTTTTCTTATCATCTTATAACATCTTTCAACAGGCCTTCCCTGGTTTAGGCTTCCCTTTTGGGAGGCTTGTGTCAGGCTACATTACTCAATAAGACTATTCTGGCAGCTGCTGGCAGGCCTTCACAGGCCTCTTATAACCCACAGGGAGGCTCTGGGTTTTCACTGTGCTGTAGGCCGCACGGCACACAGGCCTATCGTATAACAGGCTAGTCATAGCTGTATAGCAGTAGTAACAATAATAATAACAACAACAACAATAATAAAGGTATTACATATTGTAGAGTCCTTAGGAGGGGGGAGTTTTTGATTAGGTCATCCCTTCAGACAGGACATTAAGTGAGCCAACCACCGTTGCTCTGTCAAACATCTCCATACGAGATGGCTAGTGGTCAGGGATCTCGACCTGTTATACCGAACCCTAATAGGTCCTCACGGGCATCTGAGAAGGACGACCACAGGCGTCACCAGGCCCTGGAGAAAATGGTGTGAAAGCGCACCAGGGAGTCTGAGCAAGCTCCCCTCCCCGACTTACCAGACCAGTGGGATTCCTCCACCTCCGATGGGTGAGGAATACCATCAGGTTTGGCTTGGCTCTTGAGTTCCTCTCCAACCCACCGCACTTCTTTATGAAATGGCCTTTCTCTAGAGATCCCACAAAGAGAGCTCTCATGCAATCTGCCATTTCCCATTTATTGGAGATTTGGGCCATTCAAACAGTACCCTTAGATCAACAGGGTCAGGGATTTTATTCCCATCTCTTTGCGGTCCCGGAGAGTTCGGGGGGCTGGAGGGTGATTCTAGATCTGAAACGTCTCAACCAGTTTCTGTTGTATCATAAGTTCAAGATGACCACATTACAATAGATCTTACTTGGCATCAGGGAGGGGGACGTACTTACATCTATTGACCTTACAGAGGCATATTTGCATATACCGATTCAGCCTTCCCATTACAAATTTCTTAGGTTTTGTTATGATAACATACACTACGAGTACGTCGCCCTTCCTTCCGACTGGCCTCCGCTCCCAGGACATTTACCAAGGTCCTGGCTGGCCTTTCCTCAGGAGCAGACCCGT
Organism: Naja naja; assembly: GCA_009733165.1. Classification (NCBI taxonomy): domain Eukaryota; kingdom Metazoa; phylum Chordata; class Lepidosauria; order Squamata; family Elapidae; genus Naja; species Naja naja. The sequence goes on from CM019155.1 coordinate 28,348,442, forward strand.
TAGGCTACATTGTTACTTGGATGACATTTTGATTTTATCATCATCCATTCAGCAGTCTAAGGCAGATTCCCTTGTTACCATTTCCACTCTTCAGAGTCATGGGTTTTCTATAAATTGGGACAAGAGTCACCTAACCCCCACAACTAGACTAGTTCATCTAGGGGTGGTTCTTGATACCACACAGGGCATGGTTTTTCTTTCACCCGATAGGCAGGAAAGTATTTGGAAACTGGTACAGGAAATCAGTACCCTTAAAAGGGTTCCCCTTGTATCACTATTGCAATTACTGGGGAAGATGATTTCTTGTATATCCATAGTTCCTTGGGCCCGCTTGCATGCCAGGGCTCTGCAGTGGTTCCTGCTGCTGTACCAGCGGTCAGGGAGGGACAACTCCAGGGCCCGAGTTACGGTACCATCCACCGTACTAAGATCCTTCCACTGGTGGACTGCTGCAACAATCAAAAGGGATCCTCCAAGAGAGACCATCACGACAGACGCCAGCCTGTACGGATGAGGGGCTCATTATCTTTACCACACGGCTCAGGGACAATGGACCATTCCAGAGCGTCGCCAAGACATCAATTGGTTGGCACTGAGGGCCGTTCACCTCGCCCTGCGCAGTTTTGTTTCAACACTGCACTCCAACCACGTGTTGGTGCTCACGGGCAATATTGCCATCACGGCCCACTTGAACAAACAAGGGGGCACACACCCCAAATGACTGATGCGAGAGGCAGGGAAATTGCTTTGGTGGGCCGAAAACAACTTCCTCTCCGTCAAAGCCAAGCACATATCGGGCATCACCAATGTGCGAGCGGACTGGCTCAGCAGGGCCACGCTCAACCAGGCAGAATGGCGTCTGCACCCCTCATTGTTTCAGAAAGCAGTCCAGAAATTCGGCCTACCTGTAATCGACCTATTTGCCTCTCCCCTCAACACGCAATTACCGCAATTCATTTCCTGGTATCCATCCCAAGGAGCAGAGAATGTCAATGCTCTCTGCTGCCCTTGGCCCTCAGGTCTCCTATACGCCTTCCCTCCTCTTCCAATGATCCCCAGGCTGATTCAATGGGTTCTGGAAGAATGGGCGGAGATTTTAGTGGTGGCCCCCCATTGGCCCAGAAGGCCATGGTTTGCGGACCTGAGGAGCTTATCCATCCTAGAACTGTGGAGAATTCCATCGTCCATGATATCTCTCTCTCAGGGCCCGGTCCTTCACCCAGACCCGCAATGGTTCAGTCTAGCCATTTGGAGGTTGAGCGGGAATGTCTGAGGTCAGAGGACATTTTCGCCAGAGTAATTGATACTATACAAGCAGCTAGGCGACCATCTACTGTGCGTATATATAATGCCACTTGGAGCATCTTCTGTAAATGGTGCACAAAATCAGGGTTTGTTCCCACCTCTCCATTGGTAGCACAGCTGTTGGACTTTCTGCAGGAGGGACTAGATAAGGGACTGTCTTCTAACACTTTACTCTGTCAAGTGGCGGCCCTGGCTTCAGTTATATCCTTTGGTAATTTTTGTTCAGTTTCTCAACACCCTCGGGTTCGCAGTTTTCTGCGAGGTGCCACCAATTTGCATCCACCAGTTGTCCACCAGTACCCAACCTGGGATCTGAACAAAGTTCTGTCGGCACTTTCCAAGGCTCCCTTTGAACCCTTGAGAACCATCAGTCTACAATTCCTGACGTATAAGATAGTATTTTTGGTCGCGATTACCTCGGCGAGGAGAATATCAGAGTTGGCAGCCTTATCTATTCGCAAGGACCTCTGTGTGTTCCACGCAGACAGGGTAGTCCTCAGGCCTGATCCTACGTTTGTACCTAAAGTCAATTCTGCCTTCCATAGGGCACAGGAACTGGTCCTTCCCAATTTCTGTTCTAACCCGATTCATCGTCTGGACCGGCAATGGCATCACCTTGATGTGCGCCAAGCATTGCGTATATACATGCAATGCACGGTGTCCTTCCGGAAGACAGAGGCCCTTTTTGTTTCTTTTCTCCCTAGGTCTGAGGGTCACAAAGTGTCTTCTTCCACGATTGGCCATTGGCTCAGGGCCTCAATAGCAAAATCTTATGAGGTTCAATCTATCCCTGTACCAGCGGGCATCACTGCCCACTCAACACGTAGTGCGGCAACATCGGCTGCTTGGGCCACTCAGGCCTCGATAGACGAAATCTGCAGGGCGGCCACCTGGTCCTCTCCTTCGCCCTTCATACGTAACTATAAGGTGGATGTGTTTGCCTCTGCTGAGGCTTCATTTGGCAGAAGGGTCTTACAGCAGGTACATAGGGACCGGGAGTAGACTTAGTACCAGACGGCATCCCTCCCTGAGGACAACTCCAGCTTTGGTATGTCCCACTTCTGGATGCTCGGAGCAGCTTGGGGGAGAAAGGGCGTTGGTATGGGTGCTGATACACCCATTCTCCATGAGCTGCGAAGAGCATCCAGCCCCACCCTTTTTCCATCGGGGGGGGGCTTTTGCTCCGGCCAAATGTTTTTTTGTAGATAGGTGAAGTAGAGGCAGGTTTGCCACTTCGACTTCGCTAAAACTGGGGCGTTGGGGTGGAGTTCCAGGAGGAGGAGCGTCCCAGTAAGATTTTAGCCCAGCCTGCTTCACGAGAGACCGAGCACCTCCCACTTCTGGATGCTCTTCACAGCTCATGGAGAATGGGCGTATCAGGTAAGTACCAACACCCTTTTTCTGAGATTGTGGATTTGGGGTTTTCATGAGCTGTAAGCCATAATCATCACAATTATGACAAATCACGGCTTGAACTATCTTGTTTTGCATGTAATGAGTCTATCTCATATATTAGTTTCACCTTTTAAGTTGCATTATGGAAATAAATGAACTTTTTCACGATATTCTAATTTTTCGAGTTTCACCTGTAACTGTTGTTGTGTTAAGAAAAATAGATTACCAAGATAGACAAGCAATCAGATGACCACCTTCTTGTTGTGTAATATTTATGATATAATAGTACATTTGCTTCATTTTGTGTGATGAATGTTACTGCATTTAAAAGTAATTGTTAATGCACATTACAGAAAGACCAACATGTTTGTTGTTTGTTTTATTTAAATTTATTGGCTGACCATTTCAATGAACGAGCTGGGATAGTGCTTTTGATTTGGAAAAAACATTTAAACTATATAAAGTTCCTTCAGGGAGTGAACTGCTTTTCAGAGGCTTTAGCAGTCTTGGTGCTTACGTCATATGCATAACACAGTTTAAAAGACAATGGCAAGAAATGCTTGCTCAAAGAAGAATTTGGATTTCTGACATTAATTACCTTTGCCAGCCATCCTGATCAGCATTCTGATACAAACTGCATTTATATCTTTCAGTCCTGACAAGAAATAAAATTAATAAAACGAACAAATTTTAATTAATAAGGCATCTAACAAAAGAAGCAATTTAAATGTCTTCGAGATGTGATAGGACTACAATTCCCAGAGCAGACTGAGAGTTGTAGTCCCAATGGAATAAAAGAGCTGTTTCATTCTGCTTAAAATTCTTGGTTCGGTATTTAAAGTAGCACCTACCAACTAAACATTTTATATTAGAATACCTTGTATTTAAAAAAACAAAGATGTCCAGATAATTGGGTTTATTTTAATAATAAAAAATATTTTTGATTAAGCTTAGTGGATAACCAAACAAATTATTCAATCTTAGTCTTTAGGAGACTTGCCAAGTATTGTTAATATTCAGAAGTATATTAAATATACTTCTGAATGCTCAGATTTAAAACGTCAGCTTTTTAATCTTGTAATTTTATTGTTGTCTTTGTCAGTATTTATTTTAAACTGTGATCATGAGAATAGGGTAAAATGAGAGAACTTATTGCAGGTCAACCCAAAGATCTAAATTATTTAGTTATTTATTTATTATTTGGTCTTATATGCCGCCCTATCTCCCAAAGGACTCAGGGCAGCTCACATAAAAAACAAAGAATACAAAAGTTAAAAGGAATTAAAAAATATTAAATCAATTGGACCAAATAAATATTTAAAACCCTACCACAAAACATTTAAAACAACCCCCCCTCCCTCAGTCCAGGCTGACTTATTCAAATAGCCAAGTCTTTAGGCCGCAGCGAAAGGAGCGGAGGTCAGGGGCCAATCGTAGCTCCAGGGGAAGGTGAAGCAATTATGGTGGAGAGTGTACGGAAAAAAACTAATTTAATACTATACACCTGATGCCCCAAATGTTTTGTACTCCCAGAGAGTCCAAGAGTTGGCAAATTATAATTTTTAATGTTATAGAATTATAAATTCACTAAATGTATGGAAAGATAAAAATCTTACTGAAATTGAATCCAGTTTTGTAGATATGACTAGGGAGTTTTCTTGGCAACAATATGAGATATATTTGACTTCGTTATCTCCTGGAATAGTTTTTAATTCCCTTTCTAGCCAAGAGCTTAGGGGTTTGCTCTTATCCAAATTCTAACTAGATGTCATCTGGTTTACTTATTTGAGATCAGACAAGGATGGTTAGATATTGCCACCAGCCTAGCATTCAATACATGAGTGAAGAAAAATTGTGTTTTAACCAGCTTTAATTTTAATTGTATTTAAATAAACCAGATTTGCTTTGCATTAATCCCTAAGCATTATTTTTTGTAACACAACTCCTGTATTTTAAAGAACAAGAATAGTTCAACATTAGTAGCACACCCTGCTACTAGGTTACTGAAATAAAGTATATTACCGAGTTCTTAGATTGGAATGAAATACTGCTGCATTCAATATTTGGTTTCAATTGATTTCCAAATTATACAACAGCATTATCTTAATTCAAATCTTGCTTCTTTTTAATTGGGCCTCTGCCTTTTACTTCTCATGCATCTAAACAGGCTGTACCTATTCTGAAAGCGAATAATATAATTGAGAGCTTAGGATGTCTGAAGTAACTATGACCACCACCTGTTTCATAGAAATAACATTGAAGGGAGAGTCATGGAAAATTGCTCAAGAATTCCACAATCTTAAAATCTGTTAATTGTGTAAGAAAAACAATGCATTTAACATAATTTATCATAGCATTTTGGAAGCAAAAGGCAACTTCATATTTCTTTCATGCTCCAGTCAAAACAGTTAACGTGGAGTTGATATTGAAATATGAAACTTTGCACTAATTAATATAGGAATAATCTTCAAGAGTGCCTTGATGTCTCTCCATCATTGTACTTGCATTACAAAGTGAGACAATTATTGGAACTTTATCCACTTCTGTACAGCCTCTGACTCTTAGAAGGATTACTCTGAGGTGCAATTTGTGTATTTTTTGGCTTTATGAACTTTGATATACTACATAGGAAAATGAAACCATTTTGAGAAAAATAAAATGAAGAACAAGATAGTCTTTGTTATGAGAATTGGTCTTGTTATTACAAGAAAACACATTTTTCTATATTTTTTCATTTGAAGTTGAACAAAATGATGTAATTTCCATTTAGAATCATGACTAAAATATTTAAGACATGGTTTTCCTATATGAATTCTTTAGTCCCCTAATGATTTCTAACCACCTTGCATAGGAATTATTTTTTCTTGCAGGATAATTAGAATTCCTATGCTAAACTGATGCTGTGCTATAAAGGAGCTAGAAGTAGCATTTTATTGTCTCTGTATTTTAAAAAAATACTTTAGTGCAAAGAACTGGAGCTAATAGAAATATTAGCAGATGGGTTTCTTTAGTTCATCTGTTTTCATGACTGAAACAGAATTAAAATGAGCAGTTTGATAGGAAAAGCATGTGTCTGCCTTCGACTCAGTTTTGAATTCTGGCAACTTCCTGGACAAGTCCATGAAATTTTCATGGCAAGATTTTGGAAGTGGTGGGTCATCGTCTGCTACGTAGGACTGACAGAGAATGACTGACCCAAAGTCGTCTAGTTGGCTTTATGCTTGAGGTGACACTAGAACTTACGCTATCCATGTTTCTCTTTGTGCTTTAATGTAATAGCATGTGAGAATGACCTTGGGAGTCTGGACCCAAGACCCTGGGCTGCCTAAAGAACGGTCAGATAAGAGACAGCATAGTCTGCAGCTTAATAGTGGGCAAGACAAGACCCTCCCCAATTTCTCCAGGGTAAAGGAAATGGGAGGAGAACTGTATTCCCCGAGTTGCAGGATTCTGTTGAAAAGTAGAACGAACTGAAAGTGGCCATGTTTCCTATTGGTTCCCTTGGTAAGCCTGTTATTTAACAACTACACCAAACTGGCTCTCTATTCAATAGTTCAATATGGTTGAATATACAGAGCATTGTCTACTCTATTGCTTGTAGAATGTCCAGCCTCCAAAATAACAGATAATCAGAGTTGGAAGGGACCTTGCAGGTCATCTAGTCCAACCCTCCACCCAAGCGGGAGACCCTACACTATTTCTGACAAATGGCAGTCCAATCTCTTCTTGAGTGATGATGCTCCCACAACTTCCGAGGGCAAGCTGTTCCATTGGTAGATTGTTCTCACTGTCAGAAGGTTTCTCCTTATTTCCAGATTAAATCTCTCCTTGTTCAGTTTCCATCCATTATTCCTTGTCTTGTCTACAGGTGCTTTAGAAAACAGCTTGGCCCCTTCCTCTCTGTGGCAGCCCCTCAAATATTGGAACACTGCCATCATGTCTCCCATATGGTCCTTTTCTTCACTAGACTAGCCATGCCCAGTGCCTGTAACTGTTCTTCATATGTTTTAGTTTCCAGTCCCCTAATCATCCTGGTTGCTCTTCTCTGTACTTTTTCTAGAGTCTCAACGTCTTTTTTATAGTGTGGTGACCAAAACTGGATGCAGTACTCTAGGTGTGGTCTTACTAAGGCTTTATAGAGTGGTATTAGTACCTCCCTTGATCTTGATTGTATTCCTATTAATGCAATTTAGGATTGCATTAGCTTTTTTGGCTGCTGCTGCACACTGCTGGCTCATATTTAGCTGGTTGTCCACTTAGACTCCAAGCTCTCTCACACAGTTACTGCTATTTAGCCTGGTTTCACCCAGTCTATATGTGTACTTTTGGTTTTTCTTGCCTAAGTGTAGGACAAAATCTTTATACAAAACTAAAAAAAATTGAAACTCTGAAGAATATTCAAATAAGTGTGGATAATTTTAAATTATAAGGATAAATGTTTGACCCTGTATAATGCTGGTTTCTGTACTTCTATCTTTCTAGGTTTGATAGAAAATAAAAACAGTTGTGATTTTTATCCCGTTTGTGTTGGAGGGATTATCTAAAGCACTTCCCGGTTGAAATGATTAGCTGGTGCCATCACCATTGTTCAGGGGATACAAATGATGGGAACTCATCCTGCCATAAATCATCCTTCGGTCTTGAACGCAAGCCTAGGGTGATGTTTTCTCTTTATCCTGCTATTCTGAAAGTTCTGTTTCTGTCTGCTGTCAATTTCACTTTCTAGAACACATATTTCCATTCAACTACCAATTGACTTTTTTCATGCAGTGATGAGATGTACTGTCCTTCATGTCAGACAGTAAGACAATAAGAATTCCAGTTATGTACATCTGACTTATTGTCTTTATCCATTCAACATGCAATGAAAAAGCAATATTCAAATTTTCTTCTTTTGTATTTACAACTGAAAATTGTATGAAAATAGTCATTTTCTCAATATTTTGTCATTATACATAGCATGCTCATTGTTTAAAGTACTGTAATCTATATAGGACCCCATTTCTTTCGATAAGACTTATAGTCCCACATTAAGAGGGAAAGTCTCAAAAAAGCAAAATAGTACAATAGGCACCATATAAATTTAATGAGAAAAGGAAAGAGATGGAAGGAAGGAGAGGCAAAGAGATCTTGGAACTGAATGACAACTGTCTAAATCAAATCAATCAGTCAATCAATCAAACAGATTACAGTACAGTAGTGTAGCTGCAGGGGTGAGATTCAACTGGTGTTACTACCGGTTCGGTGATTACATTTTGTTCGCACTTGCGCGCTTTGCATGCATGTGTGTGTGTAATAAACCTTAAACTGTGCCGCCCAGACAGCTGATAAGCACTGCGCGTGAGTGCACAGCGTTTGAAAAGCCACTTATTTACTGCTTTTATTTTACTGTGCCACGCAAAGCAGCTGTGGTTGAAAAAGCAGGAAATAAAGGACAGGTAAGAGCCCGGGCGGGCAGGTGGGCCAAACAGCAGCAGACACAGAACCAGTTCAGTGTCTGCTGCTCTTCAGAGCTACTGTCTCTATGGAGCCAGGCAGAACCGATAGCATCCCACCCTTGTGTAGCTGGTATACTTGCATTGCTTATGGCAGGGGTGTCAAACTCAATTTCATTGAGGGCCACATCAGATTGGGTTTGACCTTGGAGGGCCGGTTGGGGCATGGCCATGGTGGGTGTGACACAGGATCACATCTCTGCAGACATGATTTTATAAACTTATAAAAATAGGGAGGCGTACATTTCTGTGATTTTGTTTCTTTAATACTTACTTGATCTACTTGATCACCTTATGAGAGATCAGATCAAGAAATTGACTCCCCAGAAAGACTAGAATTACAAAATTGTTGACATAGACTACAGTACCAGAATCATCCTGTAAGCTTGAAAGATAAAGTATTTTATTTTTCCTCCCTTTTAAAACCTTTTGAGACTAAAGCCCCATTTTGGGCTTGGAAGACCTCCCAGACTAGGCGGAAGCTGTGTTTTGAGCCTGGAAGGCCTTCTGGACCACTTCGGAGGCTCTGTTTTGGGACCGGAAGACCTCCTGGACCACTTTGGAGGCTCTATTTTGGGGCAGAAGGCCTCCTGAACCACTCTGGAGGTCAAAAACAATTGCAGGGGGTAATGAGCCCCACCTGCACCCCATTTTTGCTAGCAGAGGCCAGACTGGCCTTTTCCAGACTGGCCCCATGGGCTAGCTCTAAGCACCCCGTGGGCCAGATTCAGCTCACGGACCTTGAGTTTCACACCCCTGGCTTAGTAAGCCTGGAGTAAGCCTGCTTCCCAGATGCATTGAGGTTCTGCTCCTTATCAGTTCTCATTGGCATAGGTAATGGAAATTTATTGTAGGACCTGTGATCCTCAATATCTGAATGAAACAAAGCTTCCCATATGCTTATTCTTGCGATGCTAATGTCATCCTGGAGTTCTGATTCTGAGCAAAGTAAGTATCCATCTGTTTTGATTTTATTTCCCCTCTTTTATCTCTAGTGACCATAACAAAATTGAAATTGAAATGTGCTTTCCAAATCCATTTAGAGAAACCAGTGGCTTATTAACCTACATGTAATATGTAACCTACAATCTGTATGGAGGGATGCTACAGATTGTGGGTATTAGTCATTTACGTCAGATAACTTATACAGCTATTCCTCATTTAGAGTCAACCATTTGCAAATCTGAGGGTAATAAATAATAATAAATAGTAGAAAATTATTTTCCTACTAATACCTAAAACCAAATTTCTGCACCTGACAATAAGATGCATAGAGTAAAAGTAACAGTGGTACTGCTGCACAAAAGAACTTCATCTGAATGAGGCAGCAGTGATCCACATATTTTGTAGCTCCACCCCTCCCTCTCACACACATACTCACTCACTTAGCACCCATTTCACTGGATGTATTGTGGCAACTAAAATTAGGATTGTCTGTACTATAACACCTAATTTCTTCTTTTTCTGGCAATTGCACCAAAATAATTCAAACTATACTTAATGCTTAGTCTACAACACCAAAATAAACCTTTGATTAAAGGTTACATTCTTTTTTTCTTATCAAATATTGTATATTTAATAAACTTACATTATGAACTTAAAAAGATACACAAACATTTACAAATAAATGAAAGATTTTTAAATGTTGGACTGAATAGAATAGATTTTCTCATAATGTCACTTTTCAGATACAAATACTTTCAGAATACTTTAAATGAGAGATGTTTAAGATAAGTATTAAAAAAAACAAGATTTTGGATTTTTCTGGCTTCACAAAGCTTACTAGCTGCATACCCCACTAAGGTAAACTCTTATCTGCAGGAATTTAAATTACACGTAACAGTTAACTAGATGTAAAATACATCTTCATTTTAAGAACAGGAAATGTTATATTTTATATAAAATATATTTTCCTTTGAATGAAAGGTAGTTTTGTCTAGTAACTAAGGCAGCAGGCTAGAAATCAGGAAACTGTGATTTCTAGTGCCTCCTTATGCATGAGTTGGCTGGGTGATTTGGGCCAGTCACACACTCTCATCCCACCGTATCAAGCTAGGACAACAAACTGGTTGGTCTATTCCTGTCACAACCAATGGATCAACACTGGATTGATCTGAGGGGAGGAGGTCGAGGGAAGCAGACCCTGCACTTCAGTGGTGGGATTCAATTTTTTTTTACTACCAGTTCTGTGGACGTGGCTTGGTGGGCGTGGCAGGGGAAGAATACTGTAAAATCTCCAGTCAGAGGTGGTACTTGCCAGTTCTCTGAACTACTCAAAATTTCCGCTACTGGTTCTCCAGAACTGGTCAGAACCTGCTAAATAACACCTCTGCTGCACTTACAGGAAAATGCTAGAAGAAGAAAAAAATCCTTTGAGCTGTGTTATCTTGCTCTAGCACATGTATTTTTATTTTGAACATTATGAAAGGGATGTTTGATTTTTTTTAAAAAAGAATATTTATATACTAAGCATGTAGAGGAATAGTCAAGAGTTTGTGCTTGTACTGTAGTTTTTTAATGTCTTTAGCCATATTTCCTCAAAAATAAAAATAAAAGCTATTTTCCCTAATTAGAACTAATAAAATCTTAATTTAATAGACAAATAGGAGAAATGGATGTACTTTAAGACAGAATCTATTAAATCCAAATGGGATGTTATATGTATATATTTTACATATTTTTGTAGTTTGCTAAACTTGTATTTAATGTTTGCTAAACCAAAGTCTATAATTTGAGAGTTTACTTACAACTATAGATGACTGGACTTTTTCTCATCAATCAGAAAGAAATTTTGTTCCCTTTTCTTGTCCTCTGCATGATTGACTATATACCATGATGAAATACTAAGTTCTTTTTGTTAATTGATTCTGTAAGTAAAATATAATAGTATTAGAACCCAAAGAAGGTTAGAGGAGATAGAAATATACAGACAGACAGTCAATTTTTGAAGTATTCTGAAATGTCTAAAAAGATACAAAGATTTTTTTTTAAAAAATATTCATTTGAGAATTCCCCCCCCTTTTCCCCCTTGACATTGTATTCTAGGAATGATTGTGTTCTTTCTTTCTTTCTTTCTTTTTTATTTTCATTCATTCATTCATTCATTGAGATCACTTATCCATAAATAGAAGGACACAGAGAAAGCCAAAATACCAAACTAACTTTTGGAAGAATACTTAGCTGATTAAATTTGCTGCATCGAATGAGGAAGAATCTCTCCTTTCCTACATGTCCTTGTGTGAACCAAGAGGGCAAATTCTTCCAACGATTTCAAGAAAAGAGCCCAGATAAGAAAATATAGATGTTGGGAGTTCAAGCAGTATATTCATACAAGCTATCCACTGACAGTCAAGTGAAAAAAAAGAGAAAACATGATTCAGGAACACTGTTTAAGAAGATTGCATTGATAAGAATTACTTGGGTTCTTAGACTATGGCTTATCATAAATGTGGAGAATTCTTAAGAACTTATGAACCACATTGCACTACAGAAGGGAAAATAATTTTCATTAAAATCGTTAAGAAGACTTTAAGCTAAATTGGAAAGGGAAAATACACAGATTCAGGCAGAGAAATGTTAAACATTAGGAACATGGTTGTTCATAATGGGGAGGAGGTGTAAGGTAGGAAATGGTATTCCAAATCCTCAGCCCTGGGTGGTAGGGAAAAATAATGGCATCCATATTCTCCAATCTTAGTAAACCAGTATGTAGAGTTTGTGTGAAAAACAGGAGCAACTATAAAGCTTAACATGGGGGGGGGGATAAATATAGTCCTGAAAGAAATCCTAAATAACTGGGGGGATTAATGCTGATTGGACTAACATTTTAAGGATGGTACTTATTACTTATTTACTTATTCAGAAGAAATATACCAACCAAAAGGAATGTGGAGTGACTTAATGAATAAAGAAGCCATATGCCTATGAAATAATTTATAACTCTGAATATGGTGATCCTATTAAAAGCCTCTGGGTAATACTAAAAGGAAAAAAGAGATAAAATGATACCATATCGTGGCCTGAAATTATAAGAGATAAACAAGGGATGAGAGAACCTATAAAACAAAATATTGAAAGCAGAGGTATAAATGATCTCCATGTAAAAGTACAAGAAAGGTTTTATGAGTCATTTGTGCATGTGTAGTGAGATCCTTGACAAGCTGAGAAGCTGAAAGTCAGATTGACATGAAGCTGCAAGAGCCCAGGGGAAACTAGAAATGAGAGTCAATGAAACTATATGTTGGTTTATTGTGTTGGAAAGGTAGACAAGCAATAGCAAAGGATACAAAGAAGGAAGAACTGCTAAATCTTTGCATTTGTCGTCTCAGAAATAAGAAAAAGCATCCCTGAACAAGGAAAGTGTAATAAAAACATCTTACTGCCTCAAATGAATTCAGATCGCCAGGGTCAGTAATTTATATCTCAAGATGTTGAAGGAACTGCAAGTAGTAATCTCAGAACCTCTGACTATGATGTATGAAAACTTCAGAAAATTGATGAGGTATAAGAACACTGGAGAAGGGCTAATATAGTCCTACTATTCCTCAAATAGGGAAAGAGAGAGGACCTGGAAACTACAGACCAATTAACTTAATGTTTGACTGGGCAAGTTATTTGAACAGATTGTCAAGTAGAATGACTATGCGCTGCTGTAAAAAAAAAACAGCTACAATAACTAGGATTCCAGATGGATTTATCGGAATGAATTGTGTCAGTCTAATCCTTTATTTATTTTATGACTGTGACTAATTTGGTTATCCAAAGAATGATGTGGATGTACTGGACCTTGAACTCTGTAAAATGTCTGAAAAAGTATCTCATGATACCCTTGGGTATAACATGAATAAATAGGGGTTAGATGGTACTGCAGTTCAGTGTTTTGTAATGGAATGAATACACTAAAAGGTACCCATAAATGTTCTTCATCATATTAGCCTCTATTCTCAGACTTTAACATCTTTGTAAATGAGCTAAATGGAATGAAAATGATATATGTCTAGATGATACTGAAGTAGGAGAATTTGCTAATAACATAAAGGACAAAATCTCCTTGACAGGTTTTAATATTAGACTATATCCAGTAATACAATTTTCAGTTTTGACAAATATCATGTTCTTCATCTTGGATGGACAAATCAAATACATATATACAGGATTAGGGAGACAGATTTGGCAGCAGTATTCATGAGAAAAATCTAGTACACAAGTAAATTATTATCGGAACACAAGCAATATGTTGTAGCAACTACAAACACCAGTCCACAATTTCACAATATAGCCTCATGGTTAGTTGAAGTTTCCCAGAAATTCAGTGTAATATTCTTAGGAATAAATAAGACTAACCTTGGAATGTTTACTTCTTTGGATTCAGATCAACTGCCCTCTCTTCATTTTTTCTTCTCTTTAATGGTAGTCTAATGTTTCATTACTCATATTTTCTTGTAAGTTGCAATTGCCTAGTTTCATTATCTGCATTCCTGTTCCATATTCTATACTAATAAAATATGAATAAGATACATTAACAGAAGTATTGTATTCTGATATCAGGATATAGTAATTTTATTGAATTATGTACTAATCAAATGGAACTTGAACTACTTTATGCAGTTCTCCCCCGAGCTGCTCCGAGCATCCAGAAGTGGGAGGTGCTCGGAGTCTCGCTAAGCAGGCTGGGCAAAATCATACTGGGACGCTCCTCCTCTGTCACTCCACCCTAACGCCCCAGTTTTTTGCTCAGCCTCGATGCGAGTTGCTGGGTTTTCACCGGAGCAACGAAATTTCTCAGGAGTTTTTTTCCTCTGCATTTAATCCCCGACGGAATTTTAACAACCAGACCGTCGGGGATCGCTGATTAGGCTTAGCGGTCTGAGGCGGCTGCCTCGGATCCTTATCTTTCTGATCGCTCACCAGCTGGGAGCGATCGCGGAGGCTCTTTCGCTTGCGGGGAAAGGATCGGCAGGCAGTAAGCAGTAAGGGTTCGTTGTTTCTGGGGGCAGCTGCAGCAGCGCGCCACCGCGTACCTTATCTGTCCGATCTCCACTACGCTCGCCTCGTCCCCCGCCACCACTTGATCGCTCGCCAGCCCTTTCCCAAGAGCGTGGTCTGGCGTATTGGCAATACCTCTGCAGCGTGCCTGGGCAGTTTCCCTTCTTGGGGGCTGTGCACGCTTCGGCGCAGACAGCCACGAGGCGAGGCGCCATCTTGTCTAGCCACGTGGAGCCCAGGTGAAGGCCGTCGGCAGCCTGTTGCCTCACGAGGTTTCCCTCCTTGGGGACCGAGGCACTTTCACACTAGCTTGATTTATTCTTTTCCCTTTAGCTTCCCTTCTTGGGGGCTTGGGTCAGGCCACCTGGCACACAGCTGTCTGACAAGCAGGCCTTCGCCATTTTAGGTTTCCCTTCTTGGGGGCCTCTACCAGGCCTCATTCCGATAAGGCCATTGTAACAGTGGCTAGCAGGCCTAGTATTTCACAGTGATTTAATCACAACATTAAGGGAATAATATTATCAACAATATTTAGACCATCAGCAATAGCTGTTAAATCAGCATAGTAATAGGTTGAGGGTAGTGATACCTTAGTAATACCACTACTATCAATAGTAATAATAATAATAATAATAGTAATAATAATAATAATAATAATAATAATAATAACGACATTACTTAGCTTGGATAACATTTCAAGAAAGCATATCCATTAAGATGGCTAGTGATCAGGGATCTCGACCACTGATGCCACAGTCTAACTGGCCATCCCGGGCAGCTGAGAAGGACGCCCATAGACGGCACCAGGCCTTGGAGAAACTGGTGCGAAAGCGCACCAGGGAGTCTGGATCTGATCCTCATCCCAGACCTTCTACTTCCGCTCGACCCCCAAGTCCACCTCTTGTTGCCGTGGATTTATCCACTCCAGCTACACAAAGGCCCAGATCCACCCAAGGGTCTGGACCGGCTCCACGTAGAACCCCTGAGGCTACGTTCACGCCCACAGCGGTGGGCCTGCGCCCGGAGGCTGAGCTCCCAGAGGAAATACCATCCGGGATGAGGTCGTGGATGGAGCTGGCAATACAAAGGGGCATTGCCTCCGGCGTACAGCAATCTCTCCGCGCCATTCAACCTTCCATCATTCCAGACTGCATGTCTCTCTCGGGCCGTTCCATGAGTATGGTGAAACAGCAGTATCACCCAACACTCCCCCAGGGGGAGCTTCTTAACCTGGGGATCCCTTCACCACAGGGTATTCAGGCCATGGGGGCACAGGAGGACTGGATGGATCAAGAGGCCAGGTCACTTCGTGATCTTGACCAGGATCTCTCTGAAGCGGACCCTCTTGAGAGGGGAATGTCCAACGATGAAGGGATTACCCCTGACCATCCAGTTTTCACAGGGCTCTTCAAGCCACACTTGTTCAAGTCCCTTTTGTTCAAGGCGAAGAACACCGCTCGCCTTGCCAGCCTCCCCCCCTCAGTCCAGTCGCCCGGGTCGCAGCAAGAACCAGGCGACCTGATATTCCACCAACCTACCACCGAAACAGAAGTTATTCCCGTTCCTCACATGTTCACAGACCTTGTGGACAAACAGTGGGCCCTGTCTTCCTCTTATCCTCCCCCGACTGGGCACGACAAGAGATTCTATAACCTTGCCCCCGAGTTTTCTAGATCCTTAAACACCCCTGAAGTAGACGATCCCATAGCTGCCCTGGTATCCTCCTCAGTCATCCCAGGGGAGGCGGAGGAAGCTCTGAAGGCAGAGGAAAGGAGAGCTGACATGGCCTTGCGCAGAGCACATGTTTCTGATGCGTGGGCCATTAAGGCGGCCACGGCCGCCTCTTTTTTTACAAGGTCCACCCTCAGATGGCTTCACCATCTGAGAGACGTAATACCTCCTTCCAACACCCGGGCGCATCAAGACGTCGCCAAGATAATTGCAGCGGCCGAGTTTTCGGCAAACGCCACCTTTAGTGCCATGAAGTTCTCCTCCCACGCCATAGCTTCCCAGGTCTGCGCCAGACGCCTCCTGTGGCTCCGTCATTGGCAGGCAGATGCGAGGCACAAATGGAAGCTCGCCTCTGCACCTATATCCGGGGAGAAACTATTTGGCAAGGCCCTTGATCCTCTTCTTATTGAGACAAAATCGAAGAAGAGGATCCTCCCCTTCCTGGCTAGGAGGTCGGATTTCCGACCTCCACAGCCATTTCGTAGGGCCCCTCTCGTTCCTTTTACCCGGGACAATATTACCCCAGATTCCAGCGGTCCCCTACCCAGAGTCAGGGGCAACAGTCGGACTCGTCCGACTTTGCCGGTGGTAACAGACGAGGGGGGCAGAACAGGAGAAGGTTCAGGGGAGCTAGTGGTAGGAACTTCCTTCGCCCCAAGTGATGAGCAGGGTTTAGCACCCATAGGGGGTCGATTAAGGCTCTTTGCCGACCAGTGGGAATCCTCTATCTCGGATGCCTGGGTGAGGAATACCATCAGGTTTGGTTTGGCTCTCAAGTTCCTCTCCAGCCCACCGCAATTCTTCATGAAATGTCCCTCCTCCAGGGACCCCACGAAGAGGGCTCTCATGCAATCTGCCATCTCTCATTTATTGAAGATCCAGGCCATCCAGAAGGTGCCCTCAGGTCAACAGGGTCAGGGATTTTATTCCCATCTCTTCGTGGTCCCGAAGAGTTCGGGGGGCTGGAGGGCGATCCTGGATTTGAAACGGCTCAACCAATTTTTATTGTATCGTAAATTCAAGATGACCACACTACAGTCAATCTTACTAGGCATCAGGGAGGGAGACGTACTTACATCCATTGATCTTACAGAGGCATATTTGCATATACCGATTTGGCCTTCCCATTACAAATTTCTCCGGTTTTGTTATAACAACATTCACTATGAGTACGTCGCCCTTCCTTTCGGACTGGCCTCTGCCCCCAGGACCTTTACCAAGGTCCTGGCGGTGCTGGCCGCCTTTCTCAGAAGCAGACCCATTAGGCTTCATTGTTATTTGGATGACATTTTGATCTTATCATCATCCATTCAACAGTCTAAGACAGATTCCCTTCTCACCATTGCCACTCTTCAGAGTCATGGTTTTTCTATAAATTGGGAAAAGAGCCACTTGACGCCCACAACTAGACTAATTCATTTAGGGGCGGTCCTTGATACCACACAGGGAACAGTCTTCCTCTCTCCCGACAGGCAGGAAAGTATTAGGAAACTGGTACAGGAGATCAGTTCCCTCCGAAGGGTTCCCCTCATACTGCTATCGCAGCTATTGGGGAAGATGATCTCTTGTATATCCATAGTTCCTTGGGCCCGCCTGCATGCCAGGGACCTACAGTGGTTTCTGCTGCCTTACCAGCGGTCAGGGAGGGACAATTCCACGGCCCGAGTTATGGTACCTCCCAGCGTTCTCAGATCCTTTCGCTGGTGGACTGCGGCAGCAATCAAAAGGGGTTGTCCTTTCAGGGATCCACCAAGAGAGGTCATCACGACGGACTCCAGCCTGTATGGATGGGGGGCCCACTACCTTCACCACACGGCTCAGGGACAATGGTCCATTCCAGAGCGGGCACAGGACATCAATTGGTTGGAATTGCGGGCCATCCATCTCGCCCTGCGCAGTTTTGTGTCGGCATTGCGCTCCAACCACGTGTTGGTGCTCACGGACAATATCACTGTCAAGGCACACTTGAACAAGCAAGGGGGCACACACTTCAAACGCCTAATGCGGAAGGCAGAGAAATTGCTTCGGTGGGCCGAGAACAACTTCGTCTCCGTCAAAGCCGAGCACATCTCGGGTGTCACCAATGTACGAGCGGACTGGCTCAGCAGGGCCACGCTCGATCAGGCGGAATGGTGTTTGCACCCCTCATTGTTTCAGAAGGCAGTCCAGAAATTCGGCCTTCCTGTGATAGACCTGTTTGCTTCTCCCCTCAACGCGCAATTGCCGCGCTTCATCTCCCGTTATCCGGCCCAAGGAGTGGAGAACGTCAACGCCCTCCGCTGCCCTTGGCCCTCAGGTCTGCTATATGCCTTCCCTCCGCTTCCAGTGATTCCCAGGCTGATTCAACGGGTTCTGGACGAAAGGGCGGAAATTATAGTGGTGGCCCCCCATTGGCCCAGAAGGCCATGGTTTGCGGACCCGAGGAGCTTATCCACCCAAGAACTATGGAGAATCCCATCCTCCCTGATTTCTCTCTCTCAGGGCCTGGTTCTTCACCCAGACCCGCAGTGGCTCAGCCTAGCCGTTTGGAGGTTGAGCGGCAACATCTGAGGTCAGAGGACATTTCCGCTAGGGCGATTGAGACTATACAGGCAGCTAGGCGCCCATCAACGGTGCGCATATACAATGCTACTTGGCTCACCTTCTGTAAATGGTGCGCGAAATCGGGGGTTGTCCCACCTCTCCATCTGTGGCACAGCTGTTGGACATTTTACAGGAGGGGCTTGATAAGGGTCTATCCCCTAACACTGCGCCGCCAAGTGGTGGCCCTGGCCTCAGTTATATCCTTTGGGGAGTTTCGTTCAGTCTCTCAACACCCTAGGGTTCACAGTTTTCTGCGAGGTGCCACCAATTTATGGCCACCAGTTGTCCACCGGTACCCAACTTGGGACCTAAACAAAGTTCTGTCAGCACTCTCCAAGGCTCCCTTCAAACCCTTGAGGACCATCAACTTACAATTCCTGACGTATAAGATGGCATTTCTGGTTGCGATTACTTCGGCGCGGAGAATATCAGAACTGGCTGCTTTGTCGATTCGCAAGGACCTCTGTGTGTTCCACTTGGACAGAGTAGTCCTCAGGCCTGATCCCACGTTTGTACCTAAAGTCAACTCTGCCTTCCATAGGGCTCAAGAACTGGTCCTCCCAAATTTCTGCCCCAACCCGGGTCACCGTCTGGAGCGACAATGGCATCACCTTGATGTGCGCTGAGCCTTGCGCATTTGCATACAACGCACTGCGGCCTTCCAAAAGACGGAGGCTCTTTTTGTCTCCTTTCTCTCTAGGTCCCAGGGCCACAAGGTGTCTTCTTCCACGATTGGCCATTGGCTCAGGGCCGCGATAGCGAAATCTTATGAGGCTCAATCCCACCTCTGCTCCCAATCATTGATTGATTGCTTTGATTGAGTAGAAATGATTATTGAAAGCATCCTGTTATATTGTATTATTCTCTGGTTTGGAAATATTACTGTTTTGGATAAGAAGGCTGAACAGAGAGTGATGAGAATAGCAGAAAAGATTATTGGAAGTTCACTTCTGCCATTCAGGACATAGCATATAAGCTATGCTTGACCAGAGTCTGCAGTATTATCAGGGATGCTACACATTCTTTGTTACCTTCTGGGATGAAATTTTGCAGTATTTAGATTCTGTAAAAGCTTTGTATCTATAGTATCAACCTTATTAATTCTCAAGACTCTTTTTTCTACTTCATATATTATTATATTAATTACATTATTATATTATATTGATTAGATTAGATTGAGAATAGGGATCAGAATTTTATTTTTTAATGTGTACCAGTATGTTCACATAAAAAACTGACACTAAAGGACATCCTGAGTCATGCCTACAACTACCTGTACCACTATATTTTAGGCTGGCTACAATTTCTGACTTGTCTTCAAAAGTAGCCCAACATTGAGTTCATTGCAGTAATCTACCAAGAGGTGTCTGCTTTATATAGCCCGAGCATGCAAAGATGAAGTCAGGAAAGCTAAGACTGACAACAAAAGTCAAAGTTAAGAAAAAAAGTTTCTTTCACATATAAATAACAAGAAAAAAGTCAAGGAAACAGTAGGTCCACTTAAGAGAGAAGATGGCAAGGAAGTAACACAGTAGAGGAAAGCAGTGCTGCTTAACTCATTCTTTACAACAATCTTCACACAAAAGAAAATATAGCCCAACTTACCAAAAACCTAACTATAAAAATTATAAGAATAAAAGTTATAATAAGCAATGAAATGGTTAGACAACACCTATCTGATCTTGATGAATATAAATCACTGAGTCCTGATATTTTACATACCAGAGTTCTGAAGAAGCAAGCAGATGTTATCTCAGAACCAGTGTGCCATATCTTTCAAAAATCCTGGAACACCGGGGAATTACCTGATGATTAGAAAAGAGCTGATGTGGTTCCCATCTTCCAAAAAAAAAAGGGGGTGGGGAACAGATCCAGGAAACTACAGACCAATCAGCCTAACATCAGTACCTGGGAATATACTGGAAAAAGTAACTACAGATACGCGAACATCTAGAAACAAAGTTATAACTAAAAGCCAGCATGGGTTTATTAAAATATTGCTGAGCACACTGGGTTGTATCCCAAAAATTGTAAGCCGCCCTGAGTCTCCGGAGAAGGGCGGCATATAAATGTAATTTAAAAAATTAATTAAAAAAAGTTTAAAAATTAATTAAATTTTTTTTAAAAAGCAGATCAAACCAATCTTATTTTATTCTTTACAAAGTGACTAAATTAGCAGACCAGCAAAATGCAGCAGACATTGTATTCTTGACAAAGGCATTCAACAAAATAGTCCATAACCTACTTCTTGATAAGCTAGAAAAATGTGGGATAGACAACATCACCATCGGATAGATTTGTTACTGCCTGACAAACTGTACTCAATGAGTTGTCCTTAATGGTACTACTTCTCTATGGAGGGAAATAAGCAGTAAGGTGCCACAGGGTTCCATCTTAAGTCCAGTACTCTTAAATATCTTCATAAATGTCTTAGATAAGGAATAGAAGGGGAACTCATCAAATTTGCAGATAGCACTGCTGGCAGGAATAGCCAACAATAGATGACAAACTCAGGATACAAAAAGATCTTGACAAATTTAAACAGTGGACCCTATTCAACAACATGAAATTTAATATGGAGAAAATCAAGGTTTTACACTTAGGCAGCAGAAACCAAATGTATAAGTACAGATTGGGAGAAACCTGGCTCAAAAACATTAACTGGAGTTCAAGGAAGATCACTTAAATATGAGTCAGCAGTGTGCAGCAGCAGCCAAAAAAGCTAACATAATCCTTGGTTGTATAAACAGAGGCATTGAATCAAAATCATGTGAAGTATTAGTACCATTTATTTATTTAGCGTATGGCAAATACATGGACTTATAGTGGTTCAAATGTTAATGTCGAGTCCACCCAGCCATTCAAGGACAGGGTGCTCTAGGTTGAAAAAAATCAGACATTCGGCCAGTGTAAGCTCTTGATGGACATTTGGACACAATGTGATAGATATTTTGTCAAGGAGCAACACAGTGTTGTGGTTAGCCGGTAGCAGGTGCAGATGGTTGAGGAGAGCGAGGACTCAGATGAGGGGCCAGGACCATTAGGGAGTGGACTGCTGCCTTCAGAGATTGTGGGGGCTGGCAGCAGTGATGATGAGGTTCCTGAGGAGCCTGTGCCAAGTGCACGTGCGTGCAGGATTGCTCGTAGGAAATAGCAGCTACAACAGCACGGGCGACTCGGGAGTAAGGCTGCAAGGTAATGGCCCCTCCTTCAAGAAGATAAAGCCAGCTGTGAAATGAACGTACTTTGCAGAAGGCAAAGACTTTTTGAAACTCCAGCCTCGTGGACATTCCAGTATCCTGAGTTTGTATTTGAAGATTCTTGTATTGCAAATTATTTCTTGTCTTTTATCTTTTGGCAAGTCTCGCACAGTTTGGCAAGGCTTGTGCTTATCACAGCTAATTATT
Source organism: Naja naja (assembly GCA_009733165.1). Classification (NCBI taxonomy): domain Eukaryota; kingdom Metazoa; phylum Chordata; class Lepidosauria; order Squamata; family Elapidae; genus Naja; species Naja naja. The sequence continues at coordinate 28,370,343 of CM019155.1, forward strand.
TTGCAGAAGCATTACAAGGTTTCTGTTCCCTTTGGATTGTGTTTGATTTGTTGGAAAAGGGCATGGGTCAGAACACACAGTCACACTGAGGGGTAGAGACAAGACCCCACTTAAACAATGAATCCTGGCAGAGACCATGTTGGGTACGGATCCTGTTCAGAGTTTAGCAATGCTGGCAAGGAAGGTCAAAACCTGGCACTGTTTGTATAGAGTCATCTACGTAACTGCCTGTATCTGGGCGTTCAGCAGCCCATTTGGCTTTCCACTGTATGTTGATATCAAAGACAGCTGTTAAGCGAGTGCCAGAGAGGGCTTCCTGGATTTAAGCCTGCAAATTCATAGATGAGGAAGATCAGCGTGCACAGGAAGAAGTGGGTTTCTCATAATTTTGTTGTACTCCTTCACTAAGGCTTCCTGACTTCGTAGAACTGGTGGTGTAATGTGGCTCAAGACGGGGAGCCAGCAAGTAGGAGTAGATTTTATGTAACCGCTTATGGTCCTCATTGTCATTTAGTCTAGCATCGATCTTAGTAGTATGGCAGCTATTAAGCCAAACAGGGGCACAGTATTCAGCTATGGAGTAGACCAACTCCATAGAGTGGAGTTGATCTACTCCAGTAGACCACTGTGGAGTAGTGCTGATATTCTAAGAGGCTGAGGTACCATTTTATAAAGTCTTTGCAAGGCCACACCTGGAATACTGCATTCTCCCCCGAGCTGCTCCGAGCATCCAGAAGTGGGAGGTGCTCGGAGTCTCGCGAAGCAGGCTGGGCAAAAATATACTGGGACGCTCCTCCTGTCACTCCACCTCAACGCCCCAGTTTTTTGCTCAGCCTCGATGCGAGTAGCTGGGTATTTGACCGGAGCAGAGAAACGCTGGTTTGTCTTTTTCACTTGCCTTTGATCCCCGACTGAGTTTTAACAGCAGGCAGCCGGGGATCGCTATTTAGAGTAGCAGTCTGAGGCGGCGACCTCAGACTCTTATCTTGCGATCGCTGTAAGAGATCGCGGAGCTCCTTCGGCAGAGCGCTGAGGGCTTGTTGATTCTGGGAGCGGCTGAAATAACGAGCCGCCGCGTCTTATCGGCCCGATCTCCGCTGCGCTCGCCTCTTCCACCCTTCGGCACAGCAGCAAAGCCTTGTGGATTCTGGGGGCGGCTGCAAACGCGCCGCCGCTTTTCCTATCGGCCCGATCTCTGGGAAAAGCGCTCGCCTCGCCTCCTGTCACCACCTGACGCTCACCGGCCAAAAATAGGAGCGTGTGGCTGCGGTGTGGCCCATATTGACTGCAGCGTGCCTGGACAGCTTCCCTTCTTGGGGGCTGTGCACAGAGTGCAGAGAGCCTGAGGCGAGGCGCCATTTTGTCGGGCCGCAAAAGAGCTCAGGGGAAGGCGTCAGCAGCCAAGTGCCTCACAGAGTTTCCTTCTTGGGGACCGAGGCCTCTAATAACAATAATAACGTGCCTCGATTAAGCCTTAAGCTTCCCTTCTTGGGGGCTGGGTCATCCCCCGCTACATAGCTGCCTGACAGAGAGGCCTTACGCCATCTTAGGCTTCCCTCCTGGGGGCCATTTTACCAGCCTCATCTCGACTAGGCCTCTGAGCTCACAGGGTCTCCATCACTACCACTAGTGTTAAGAGAATTCCAATAATAATATATATAATAATAATAATATCAATAATAATAATTATAACTGTAATTATAATTGTGATTATAATCAGTGCAATTATAATAATATTAGTTGGAGGAAAAATATACAATGGCTAGTGATCAGGGATCTAGGACACAGATGTCTCAGTCTAGCAGGCCATCCCGGGCAGCTGAGAAGGGCGCCCATAGGCGGCACCAGGCCTTGGAGAAAATAGTGCGGCGCGCACCAGAGCCGGGCCTGATTCTCATACACTCCTCTCCTTCGACTGACCTCCAAGTCCACCTCTGGTTGCCCTGGACTTATCCACCCCATCTGCGCAAAAGGCCCAGATCCACCCAGCGGTGGGGCTGACCCCACGTACCACCCCTGAGGCTCATTCCGCCCACGCAGCGGCGGGCCTCGCCCGAAGCCGAGCTCCCAGAGGAAATACCACCAGGACTGAGGTCATGGATGGAACAGGCACTACAGAGGGGCATTGCTTCCGGGGTGCAGCAATCTCTCGCCTTCCAGCATTCCATCGTTCGGACTGCATGTCCTCTCGGGCCGTTCGTGAGTATGGTGGAACAGCAACATCATACAACACTCCCACAAGGGGAGTTTTCCACACAGGGTATTCAGGACACGGGGCCCCAGGAGGATTGGGTAGATCAGGAGATGGGTCCCTTCATGATATTGACCTGGATCTCTGGGCAGAGACCCCTGGAGAGGGGATGTCCGATGTGAAAAGGTTGCCCCGACCATCCCTGTTTTCATGGGACTATTCAAGCCACACTTGTTCAAGTCACTCTTGTTCAAGGCAAA